>BSBK01008935.1:0-265000 GCA_027943335.1 Chamaecyparis obtusa
ACATGAACATAAATATAAACAATGCCAAGTTACTATTATAACATTTTTTATTCTTTGGAAAATGAGGAAAAGGAAATTGAATTTTGGAATCATATTTGAGCTTGCAAAATACTATCTTAGCCAAAGCCAAGGCCAAATGATCATCTAAAGGCATGTTGAAATTTGCTTGTTTTGGAAAAAGAAATTGTAAACAATAACATCTAGGTTTGGAGGAAGGAGCACTAGGATTTGAGGAAGAAGGAGCCATGTTGGCTTGAGGTATATGTCCTATACCATGTCTAGTGACTTGTATAGGAGGATCTATAGGGACCTTTATTCCTTGTTCTTGAATGCCAAGACCTTGTCCACTATATCCTTATTGAAAATTAATGTTATGTACCCTAAATTATAATAGACTTTGAATTGATAGGGAGGAAGACTTTCATCTTGAGGTTTACGGAAGTGAGTTTTGTAAGAAGGGATAGTATAACGATTGATATCTTTAGGGAGTAGCAAAATCATATCATCACTAATCACACCCTCTTTAGGTTGAAAGGGGGGAGGCTTTTCTAGATCATCATCTTTAATTAGTGTTATGTTTGGAGATAAATCATAACGGAAATAAAATAAAAAACATCATCTTAATTGAAAATGTTTTGATAAAGAGGATAAGATCTCGGAGAAGGAAAAGGATATAAAGAGGTACTTAAATGAACATTCTTAGTCTCTTTCAATAAGGTATATTTGGGAGGAGAGGATTTATTGCTCTGCAATGTGGTATGGTTAAAAGTATTAACTTTTTCCTCATTGGGAAAAGATAACCTAGGAGAGGTACTAATGTTATTCATATCACTATCATCTTTAGGATTATCATTTTCTATAAATACTCTTATAAAATCCACACATCCCATGCATTTCATTAAGAACATTTTTATAAAGCCACATGCAACATGGATAAAAGTCTTGAGAAATGATTTGTAAGAAGGAAAAAAACTTGAAATTAAATTATGATGCCATATGCAGGAGTACTATGAATTAAAACATGCAACATGAAATGAAAGAAACCATTATCTACCACATGATGTTGATAATTATGACTAAGAACTAATGTAATCACACATGAGAAATAGAAAACCAATCTAATTTAGTAAATTTCCTTAGGAAATTTGAAAGTTGTCCAAATCATATCTAAGAATGAAAAATAGATGTATGTAAGAAGGATTTGAGTTCACCAAAATCTAATGAATGAAAATAGTGAATGGGAGTGTGTTAACTAGAATGGATGGAAAAATTAAGAAAAAACCACCTAAATCCTCTCACACATTGGAATGAAGATGATCCACTAGGCCTTAGGAGGTGCAAGTGCTAGGAAGATGCAGAAACCTTCATTGTTATAGAAGATGACTATGCAAATGAAACTAGAGAATGTAAGATCTAGGGTTTTAGATGGAGAGAGAAGATGATTTTTGTATGCACAAATAGACAACAAACTAAGAATCCAATTTTGGGACCATATCTAGGAAGTATAAATAGTGACTAATTTGTGAACCAAATTTTATCCCAAAATATGAGGTCAAGGGTGACCAAGTGGGTCAAAGATGACCACAAGGTAAGGGACAATTCCAACTCCCTTTGACCCTACAAATTATGATGAATTTACTATCAAACTATAGATCTCAGTCAGACTTGTTTGTAGCTCCTTCTACATGGGTGCCACCTATCACCTTCACAAAAAAATAGGAAAAGTGTTCTGGAAAGCAATTTACCAAAGTCAAACACTAATTACCATTATTATATTTACCATGAGATTCGTAAATTGGGTAGTTATACTATGATCTTTTATGATCCATAAATCATGTATACTAGTTTAAATCATTTTCTTCTTTTGGATGAACTCCAATAGGTCCTTAAAAATATTTGAATGAATTCTTATCTAATCATGGGCATTGTTTGGGGTTTGAGAATTATATATTTAGTCACAAATATCAACTTGTTCTTGTCATTGAAAATGACATTGTTTGGGTTTTCTTCTTATATATTGTGGATTTTCCAACTATAAACTATAAAGCTTCTTTGATCTAGAGAAACTTGCTTTTGCATAAACCTAATCCTCTGGTGAGGTTGATTAACTATTTCTTGAGCACATTTTTTCTTTTTAGTGGATAGTTGATAGATAATAATGATGTCAACTAATCTCCATACAAAATGTTGTAGAAGACAAAAGAAATTATTTTCGGAAAAATCAACAAATGTAAAAAATATACCATTTTGTTGGCACATTTTTTTGTGGATTTAGAACACATGGGCTGCAGATCATGAAGATCATATGCTGATTTTTTTACAAAATTCTGTTGTATTTTCTACATTCTCAAAAGTGCATTCTATTTGGAGGATAGTCACGTCCGATTATAATCCTCTCTTATCTAAGTCATCGTAAATTGCTTTGTGTGATCTTTTATTTGTCTCTCTTTCATTGATTTTTGGGCAAATGGTAATTGAAACAGTTAGGTTTGGGGGTTCTTAATGAGAAAAATTAGAAAAAATATAGAAAAAAATACATAGAACTCTCCAAAATGGAGCACTGGAAATTGAGGTTTTTGCATCAACTGTATAATAAATCACAATTACAATAGAAAAAGAGTGAGAGTGAGTTGCAATATTGATTATGGATGGTGGTGAGATGGGCTATGTAGATGGTAAGACACTACTGCACGTGAATAATGAGTATAAGATTCTTTTTGGTCTATGCTAACAATCTATTATTGGTTGTGGCAATGTAATTAATTTATTTTAACGTCTACTTTAAATTAAATATACCAACTATTCTAAATATCTTTATATATAACTTGGCAAATGTGGGTCCCGCCCTAATGTCTTGTTAGGTACCCATTTACAATTTTTATTTTCTAATGCGAGGAATTTAATATAACCTCCATTGAATGACAACAATTAAAACATCATGTAATGTCCCATAAGCCTAAAGTTTTCTCAAAACTACAAATTAACTCTCACATAATGTTTAGTAAAAATATTAGCAATATGATTCTTTGTTTTGTAATTTTGAAGATGAATCACCTATTGTTAGATGAGATGCTTGATATAATGGTGATAGACCTCTATACATTTTTGTTGGAGCATGAATAGGATATTTTTTAGGGAGGTCAATCAAACACAACATTCTAGGAAATAGAATTCTTGTAACAATTATCTAGAGTAACTTCATCGTTATCCAATGTCTGGATAGGGGAATGACTAGTCTACGTCGTTGTTATATGTAATTTAAATACTTTAATATGGGTATTTAGTTGCACTAGCTATATTATTCATAAGAGCAAGTAGATTTTCACAATCCATGAGATCATCTGCAAAGTTTTTTTTCTGGATTCAATTGTGCAAATGTTTTTGCATCAACGTTTCGAATCACACTCTATGATCCATCATCAGGATGAACATGAAAGAGAGCATAAGGAGTAAATACCCAAATGAGCTTCATAAGATCCTTTGACCAACAAGAGGGGGAGAAGTATTTCAATCATTACTAGAAGATGGTTGGTAAGAAATCAATATCAGATGAGTTGTTGAATTTGTCATCATACCTAATACATGTGAGAGATTAAATTAGGTGAGAGATTGGCCTTAGGATGGGTGATTTGACATTTAAAAAGAGAGGGGAGAAATTCAATTTTATTTTATTTTTTTCCTCCACAACTATATGACTTACAATGACATCCAATTTATTTATTTTTTATAAAATTTGATGGTTAGATTAAAAGATGAGATCTATAGATCATAATGGTTAGTGTTGACAGTTGAGTTGCAGTGACCACCTTATCTCCACATTTAAGGAGATTTTCAACATTTGTAGGAAAGCTCAAGCAGTTCAAATTGGATTGAAATTTGAAATGCATTGCAGGAACCGCATCTTCAAATCTTGCAACATGTCGGTGATGTTGAAATGGGGACCATTCTGCTTTATTGCATTCCTTCCCATTGCAAAACTCGTATAGACGTTTATATTGAGGGCTGCTACTTTCGCCTCAACAAACCGTCCATGAAGTGACTCGAAGTTATGATGTAAATATGCATACGCCAGCTCCCTTTTTTCCCGATAATTACGCATTCCGGCTCACGATGGTGATGGCTTCTAAGTAGTGTCTAAAATTATAAAATTATTGATTATTGATTATTTAATTAGTATAGCTGATAAATCTAAGATTACATGCAATTTTATAAATTCTGTAATATTTGTATATGTTTGTTATATCAGAATCTTATATAATTTCATATTACATATGTCTTTTTTTTGGTTAAACTTAAATAAATTAATTTATTATTATTAATCTTCATTCTTTCTTAAACTCTTTACATTAGGAACTTCATTCTTGTAAATAAACAATTAAATAGTACTTTTTAAAAAAGTATTCTCACACTTACAATAACATTCTCATTTGGTTCTAGACATCAGTTTCTTTGTCATTTCTTCATTCTTCTCTTACATGGCTATTTCTTGAAATTTTATTGTCATTATATGAAGACCATCACTATGGTTTTGGAGGCTCAAGTTCATCTAATGTTCTTGGTGATTTTTGGGCTTTCCTTGTCATTTCATAATATAATTTGATCTAGTATATTTGTTTTTTTTGTTTATTATAATGTGTTAAACTTGTTATTCAGTCACATTTTAGATTCCATGAATTTTGGTTGTTTTACAAATCATTTCGTCTTTCTTTTGTAATGATATTTGTTTTCTATCTATACATGACGCCAATGTGTTGCACTATCATCTGTTCTCTCCACAAACACCTTGAACATAGAGTCAATTGGATTGTCTAAGAGGCTCCTATGACCTGTACTTCATATTTTTGAAGTCTTGTGAATTTGAGTAAGCTCTTTACACATCAAAGACTTGCATTTCATAAAAGAATTATAGAACCTAAGGTTTGTAGTTACCTTCAAATTTATCTAATTTTTGAAGGGTAGGAATATGTGCTCTTGATGGATTGAGCATCCTTTGTAGTAGTTTATTTTTCTCACTCTACAATGTTGAATTGTGAACATACAAATGAAAAATAGTTGTCAAAATGAGAAAAAGATTAAAAAATGAATAGGGAGTCTCACTATGGTTGCCAAAGATGTGTACATGGAATTTTGGAAAGCCAAAACAAGCTAAATCGGTATTAATATATTCCACCCAAAATACAAAAAATGCTCATGATTAAGTATAAGAGCATAAAATATCTCACTATATTAACCCTAATTATATCGAGATGAGGTTGTTGTACTTGTGGTAGGATGGTTGGATGTGAGTGCTCTTACTAGTAGCCTAAGGTTGCATTTGCAGATGTTAGTATATTGCTTAAGATGACATTGATTATTTTTTCATTATAGAATCTAATGATTAAGATGAAAATATGAGATCAATGCCTCACAATGGTTGAGAGATATCAAAGATGAGAGGAGGACAAGTGTCCTCATTTGGTTGGATAAAATGTAGAGAGAGAGATTACAAAAAAAAAAATGGTGGGGACTATGTTTAGGAAGATTGGGTAGATAAAATGAAAGGAGTACTTTGGAGTACCTTGAGGGATGTGCAATTCCATTATACCATGACCATCACATGTACAAAAGTTCATGCCTTGTCTACAAAGGCAAACCTTGGAGGATGTGAAAAGTTTTAATAAAAAAAATTGAATGTGTAAGAAGGAGGGCTAAGTACTTAATAGATTTTAATCCACTTCATGACTAGTGTAGAAAATAGGTAATTAAATATGTAAAATCTTATATAATTTATGGGATGAAGATGGAGAAGTTAGATAAATAAATAATTAGATTTATTTACCTAAGATGGATTATGGGGGAGAAATAATTTAAAGGTTTAGGCTTAAAAATAGATGGATGAATAATATTTTTTTAATTAAATTATAAAATATCATTTAATTGATAAACAATACAAATCAGATAATCAATTGAGTAATTAGAATTGTATTCTATTAAGAGAATATATATATTCAATCAATTGTAAAGAGAATTAGTTAGATAATAATGAGGGTCATATTAGAGATCTCAACCACAAAATCTATAGTCCAAATCAATAACATTTTTTAATACAATACTAATCACTAAATAATTAATTGAATATTTAAAATTGTATTCAATCAATCATAGATGAAATAAAGGAAATAAAAAATTTCTATCAATAATAAGAAGTTTTATTAGATAATGATGAGGTCATATTCAATCAATTATCACCAATTATTAAAGAGATCTAAACAATAAAATCTATAATCTGAATCCATAACATCCTTCAGTGGGAAAAGAAGATTCTAAAACAGTTTGTATTTTAAATCAACTGAAAAGAATTATAAAACTATACAACAATCTCCAATCAAGAAAAAGTTTAAAGATAGCAAATTTTCACAATCTATGAACTGTTGCTGTTATGCTTCTCGGTAAGATTGTGTGAAAATTTTTACATCAACGTTTTGCATCAGACTCCATGATCCATCATCAGATGAGAGAATTTTTTTGAAAAATTGATGTATAATCTGAAACGTTGATATAAAAAATTTCACAAAATCTTACCAAAAGCATAACAACAATAAAAAAAAGTATTAATAATATTCTTGTAAATCGAAAAAAAATTGAACATATATTCAGTATTGCTTTTCTCCCTCTCATGACAGACAGTTCTTTAAACAGAAATGCCCATATTTTTTAAGAGTTCGCGACCCCTAAAATAAACAGAAAGGCAGAGCTAAAGAAACCCTAGCTTTATGTACTTAATAAAACATCTGCTGCATTTTTTCCACAAACAAGTGAACTAATTTAACATTAAGAACAGATCTTCCATACATCTAAAAATAAATTTCATGCAAATTGTAAGAATTTCGGTGAATTGCAGGAGGTGCATTCGCATTACTTATCGCCATAAACTTTATAAATTCTGAATCTGATTGTGTAATCAAATTCAAAAATCGATGCACATTGATATCATGACTGTGAAAGATTCGTGATGTTAATAAACATTATCTGAAACTTGCAAAAAAGAACTTGCAAGATTATACTTTTCACAATAAGCATCCAAATCGTGTTCCAGTCTTGCTCAGAAATATAAATTATATTCACAGACAACCTTTGTATGTTGAAGGCAAAAAATTATATTCGCCCTCGACGGACAGAAGGGAAAAAATTTACGCGGGATAGCAGAAAAGCCTCTCCCGAAAACAATTAGTAATACAGAGAAGATCGATTCACAGAGAAAACAATCTCCGTCAAAACGAAATTTCCGGTCGTCTGTCTGCTCCCAACTTTTTCCCGGCAGCTGCTTTGAGTAAAACGTTGGATTTCTGATTGACAAGCAACCGGAGAATATCTCTCTTGGCGCTCTTTCGGAACGGAACGGAGGAGCTGAAAAAACCATCAATGAGGTGTAAATAAGCTTCAAGATCATGACAGCAGGCCATATCTGCGTCGGGCTTCAAATACGGAGAATTCTTATTATTCACTCTCAACTCCGTTCCGACGTGCCGGTAACCCCAAAAATCCAGGTACCGGGAAATCCAGCTACCGGAAAATCCATCTTCGTGATTCAAAACCACGCCGGGAACTTTCGTTATAACGTCCTGCGTGTTAACAAGCCGGAGAATTTTGATTCTCATCTCCTCCATACACCGCCGGAAAGCCCCGTTTCCGACCCTTGGGCCACCGAAGGAAAAAACGGTCACCGGCAAGGACCGGTGATTCTCGCAACGGAAACCGGCGGCGCCGACCTGGTAGGCGGTGAGAAGAGCCAGAGCTGCTCCGAGACTGTGACCGGTTACCGTGATGCTGATCTGTTCTCCCGCGTATAAATTTACCAGTCTCTTCAGTTCGTCTAATACGTCACCCGATGCGCTCCGCCCGTTGGGATCCCGACACGTGTACAGATTCCAAAACCCGGTTTGGACTTTCGGGTTCCCCTGGCCGGTACAGGAAGTCGCCGTGACCGGCGTCAAAATGTCTCGTAAATTCTCGAGCCATTCCAGAGGAGTAACGGTCCCTCTGAACGCCACCACGATGTCTCTCCGACCAAGCCGGGCGACTTCCACGTCATCCTCGCAGACCGCCACGTACCCGATCCAGCTCGTCCGCCGCGACATCCACGTGGCGTCGGACTGAGAGAACGACGATACGAGGGCCGTCAGCCATTGGGGAACTTTGATGGCCGACGTGGAGTGAATATGCTGAGTCACTCTGTATCCGGCGCTCTCGAGTCCCACGTGGGACAGCAAAGATTCCATGGAATATTTGCACTGCCCATAGGTTTTCGACTGGGGGTCGAAATCGCAGGCACTGTACGCCGCCTGAACTAACTCGCCGTATTTTACAATTTCTCTCCTCAGATTGCCGTCTAACGGGTCGAGAAGCCCTTTCCAGTCGTTACTTCCGGCGTACTCCGGCCATTTCAGCCCCAGCATTTGCTTCGGAGAGCTCGGGACATCGCCGGAACTTGCAACGAAATCGCCGGATTGTAAGGTCTCGTCGCTGCTGAAATCCCCCCGCGTCCAATGCTTGAAGATTTTATCGGCTGTTGTCTTCAACGCTTGGAGACCATTAAAGCCGGCATCTTTTTTGCTCAGAGTTACCGGCGGTATGTTAAAAGACGGCCTTTTTGAAAAAACGGGCATTTTGAACTTGCGTCCATCGGCTTCTGGCCCGCTGAAAGATTTAAGAGCGCAGAATGGGGATTTCGCGGCCTGCATTCAAACTTCAAAGTTTCATACCCGAAGAAACTGGAGAATCAGATTGAGTCGGTTCGTGGAGGGATTCGATTTATAGAGATTCCGAGTACAAATAACAGCTTTCCAAGTGACGTCATCTATCCGTGGCCGGCGCTGGACCGGTTTTATTCCTCACGCCTCCCCTAATCATTAATCCGGAGTCAAGATTTCTGGGAAGTTTTGACTATAGTTTGGTCTGTTTTTCCTCTGAATTGATTCCATGGACTGCAATCACAGAGCGATCGTTGTCGCCGGGGATTTCCTGATCTTTTCCGCTGACTTGAGCATTTTCTGGTGATATTGAGAAGCTAGTGGGAAGACCACCGGAAATGGATAGAGGTTTAATAATGTTATGTTTTTGTTCATTACTTAATCTCATATGTACTAATAACCCCTCACTTTTACATAAGGAATTGATAATTTTTTAGTTTTTTAAGCTTTTCTGATTCATGATTGGTTCATTTGTTCACCATTAGTGGAGATTTGTGATTCATTAGTAGGATATTTGTGCATTACTATTGGGACATTTGTCCATAAGTACTAATGATTTTGAGTGAGCACTTATTACTATAATGAGGGTCATGTATAGATGGACGCTTTGAAATAACCATTTTTTGACTCTTTTACACATAACAACTTCTACATTGAGCATCAGTAATCCCGAGAAGTTGAAACCTTAATGATTATGTTTTTGTCATAATGATTCCTTAATAACTTTTTTGTTCATTAAGTAATCTCATATGTATCGCTCACTTTATGTATTGGGAATTGACAAATTTTTTAGTATTTTAACCTTTTTTGATTCATGATTGGCTCATTTGTTCACCACTAAAGATTTGTGAAGACTATGGGATATTTGTGCACTACTATTGGGACATTTGTCCACAAGTACTAATGATTTTGAGTGAGCAGTTATTGCCATAATGATGGTCATTTATCGGTGGACACTTTGAAATGACCACTTTTTGACTCTTTTATACATAACAACTCCTACATTGTTATAATTCCTAGAAGACAAAACCTAAGCATTAAGCCGCATATAAAGACAATTAAACAAAATTGTCGAAATATAAGAATGCCACATTAAAAGGCAGCAGCTAAGCTCCCTACAAAATGTACAAAGACAAAAAAAATTTCAACTTTCTTTTTTTCCTCAGCAGCAATTATTTTGTGGTTTTCAACCACAAAATATGCAATCATGAAGAACAGATGGTAAAATTTCGCAATAATCTATTGTATTTTCTGTTTTCTGAAATTCAAAAATACATTTTGTAGAGAGCTTAGTCGCATCAAGTTAAAATGGGAATACTGCACTACAAGTGGAGAGTAGTAAGTTTTGGGGGAAGATATGGATTGAAGGAAGGTGAGGTCAAATCTGGAATAAGAGGAAAAAATGAGAGCACGAGATAAGGATGGGATACGTCGTGACAGGAATGATATTGGCCAATTTTGTCTGAAATATCGGCGAGGGCGGTAATAATGTGATCGTGTACGGGCTGGCGACTGTTGCAATTGCGTACACATTGGGGAGGGTCTTTTCCCAGTTTCGAACTCATCCGCTTACATTCGCTTTCATATCTATCGTTTTCTCCAGAAAAGTCTACTTTTATTGCTTTTTTATTAAATCTTCCTATACAATATTCGGACGATTTTGGGTCGTTTTCTCCAGAAATGTCTACTCTTATTGCTTTTTTATGAATCTTACCATATAATGTTTTGAAGATTCGGGTCTTTTGTAATGCGCATTTTGCATCCCAGCTTATCTAATGCATTAACTTTTTTTTGAGTGAGGCTTTCGTCATTTTATTGCGTATATATATCTTATGTAAATATATATTTTCGTTGGACATTATTCTATAAAAGTGTTTCAAGATATTAGTTTGAAGCTATTTATTTATTATTATGGTATTATGCTTTTTTCTCTTATTTGTGTTATAAGTATGCAATATGACACGTTGTCACATTTATTAATGATTTTATTCTTTAAATTAATCAGATTTCTACAGTTTATTTGAGTATTGTATGAATAGATTTCTAGTTTTTTATTGTGTATATATTTTTAGCATCAACACTTTGAATCACACTATGTGATCCATCAACTGGATGAAAGAGAATGCAGGATAAGTAAAATGTAAGATGCCGGATTTTATTCTTATAATGTAAGTGTGCCAACATGTCATATTGCATGCCTATGCATTCAAGACAATATTATGGAAACTCAAAGTGTGCAATGCTACTCAAGGTATGCAAATACAAATAGAAACTTAGCAATATCATATGACAAGTCAGCATATAAATCATATGATAGAATAGAGTGTCCTATGTGATAAAGATTAGAAACTAGACCACGATCTTAAGGGTTGGAATGAGAGAGAAGCAACACTTCATTCTACAACCCAAGACAACTCAAACAATATCCTAAGAGGTGGGTTGATTAAAATTTATCCTAACAAATTAACAATTGACCCTATCAAACTAACAATCTCCCCTCTGTAACATTGTCGTCTAAACAACACACTAACGTATTTAGGCACATGATTGATAAAGAAAAAGGTATCTTTTCTATAACTTTCTATCTAAGCATCCACATGAGTCATATTCTATTCGTGGACATTATATCATTTCCATGACATTCAAATTGAAATCCCAAGTACATTCATCTTAAGTTTTCAATATTAACTTTTTTAATATCGTGATGTATGAACTATAACAACATTAACAATAATTATTATTAATTCTTCTAAAAACTACTCCATCTTCTCTATTTAAATTTCTAAATCTTTATCACATTTTTATTGACTCAATTTTTAATTAGATATAACTTAATTGTGTATATCTAGATAAGTAGGAGATAGTTTCTACAAGTCAAATTATGATATTACTTTCAAGATTCAACAGTGCAGTTTTTGAGTCAAACTCATAGACCCATGTTTGATGAGCTAAATGAGCTCTATAACGAATGGTTCATAAAGTGCAACACTTGTTGAAGGTTTTGCAAATGATGTAGCAAGCTAAGTGAGCTTAATCTTGGAGGAAACTCCATAGTTAAGTGTGTAGTTGAGTTGGAGTAGTACTCAGTGGGTAACCTTCCGAGAAGGTCCAATACTTCACCTCTGTAATTATCACCTAAATGCAATGATTGGTACGTGTACCCTCATTCCTATGAAAGATGAGTTCACTACTCATAAAATATAGACTAATAAATTTGACTAGAAAACTAAATAATTGAATTGTGATATATATATATAGATAGATATAAACTATCCATTTTAAAAAATTTAAATTATACTATTTTATGAATGATAATTTAAATCTTTTTAGACAGAGTAAAAAGGAAAGGATAAGTGGCATCGTTTTCCACGAGTGTGGGAACTGTTCCTTTTCCGAGCGGCCCACGTATGGGCGGTTTGTCAGTTAGTTAATTTGTCTTTCCCTGTACATTTCTTTCATATTCGGCGGTCGCTTTCATGGACTTTTTTATCTCAGGCAGTGGAGATGGTAAGATTGAATCTTAAAGCGGCATTCGATTTTGACTAACTTCTTCTTTTTATAACCACTTAGGATTATTATAAATCTAACTTATTTGGTGTTATCAGTGAGTTATTTAGTATTTAAGTAAAGTGATCATTCTTGGACATTTCTTATTTTAATTACTAACTATTATATAGGATAACGTTAGGTTTACATGACTATTAGTGTTGTTAGATTGTCAAATTTTAATTATTTGGAAGGAATTATAATTATTTGAACAGAAGCAAACTTTTAACAATAATAAATTGTTGACAATCATTGTTGTATGGGTGCAAAAATCAAAATTTATGATCCAAATTTTCATTATCGGAAAGGAAGCACAATTATTTGAATAAAAGCAAACTGTCAACAATAATAAATTGTTGACAATCATTGTTGTATGGGTGCAAAAATCAAATCTTTTGGTTCAAATTTAGGGATAGAGTTTGTAAGGTATTTTCTCATTCTTTAATGCTTTATCGTGCTTTTGAAGCAATCAATTGTCAAAGAAGGAACTCAACTCTTTGAGGAGTTTCCAAATGTTACTTTTCTTTGTTCAAATGAAACTGCGAATGTAAGTTATCAAAGTAAGCCATATTTAGAGTGATTGAATCTTCTTGAGAGATGCATTCAAGTGGTTCGCTATAAGGTTTTCCCTACTCATAAAATTTTGTGTAAACATATTTTTACATACAAAGGTCATCTTGAGCCTATCTTATCTATGTTTAATGATAAAATACCTAGATTTGATCAATTTCCTTGTGAATTTTATAAATCTCTTCAGCATATTGATTTAATAGGGTCATTATAGAGTTTATTTAGAGTCATATAATTCAAAATTCGTAGGAAATATTATTAAAGTGTCTGTTAAACTCAATCCCAAGCCTAGAACTTTGGAGGATATTCATGATGCAAGGCAGGGAATAAAAGCGGCCAAAGGATGGCGCACCCTAATGATCCAAGCCTGCAACACACATGCGGAAGCAACAAACAACAAGAGTGAGAGAGAGAATGCCAGATCTGTCATAGATTATCGTCAATTTGAATCATACATACCAGGTTGTAAGGCCTTCCCGGTTATGGCCTGATGTTACAATGAGTTACAGAAGTTCTCAAACATGCGAGGATTTGTACAAAATCTTCAATCTAATGTCTACCATCTCTATCAAAACTCCTTCCTAAACTACCACCAAACATCTACATTTATACAAGAAGCTACCGAGTTGAGTTGGCCTTTAGATCCACAATTAACGGAAGAAACGGTCAAATATGGGACCAAACGCTTCCCAATGATGGATTCCAGCATTAAATCTGTGATCCAATATAAATGCACAAGTCGGCCACAACAGGAAATAAAACTAAACCCATCGGTAAGAAAGATAACTGAGTAGTAGACAGACAATGTCAAGTGCCAGAGAATTAACCAACCACCCAGGAGATAACTGACGATACTCGGTAACCAAAGGAAACCGACCAACTACCGACTGACTCGGTCAAAGCAAAAACTGAGCAACACAGACAAAACTCAAAATTATTTTTGGTGACACAAGATTGCCAAGGACCTGAGATGCTCCTGCATCAAACACCTGGGGTTGTTTTGAAATGATTCTCAAAATCATTTGGTAGGTCTGGTCCGAGCTGCATCCAACTCAGACTATGAAATCCAAGAACTGTCTTCCATTGGTCTATTCTTCCACTTAACCAAATATTCCATGTACTATTTTCCTCTTGTACTTTTGCCAAATCTTTCCTTCAAAATCTGTTCAACTTCATCATTCTGCTTCTTTGGGTATTCTATCGGTACTGTTCTTCTTCACCAGGTTCATGATACTCATACAAATCAGCAATGTTGAAAATCGGTGATATGTCCATGTCATCAGGTAACTCAATCTCATATGCATTTCCACTGTCAAATTTTCTCAGAATCTTGCAAGGTCCAAACTTCTTCATCTTTAGCTTTCCATATGTTCCAACAGGAAACTGACCTTTCTTCAAATGAACCATCACTTCATCACCAACATCAAAAGTCTTATGTCTTCTTGATCTATCAGCTCTGTCTTTGTATTTTTTATTACTGTCTTCTAGCTTCAGCTTCACATCTTCATGTAATGTCTTCATATACTCAGTAAATTTTACTCCTTCAGCACTTCTCTTATTCTCATCAGCAATGTCTCTCAAATCAGATATTCCTCTCGGTTGTGTGCCATTCACAATCTCAAATGGTGTCTTTCCAGTACTTCTATTCATTGAATTATTATATGAAAACTCTTCTTGTGCTAACATAGAATCCCAATTACTCAGTGTGTCTCCAACTAAACATCTCAACGGATTTCCCAAACTTTTGTTCACAACCTCAGTCTGTCCATCGGTTTGTGGGTGAAATGTAGAACTATATTTCAATTCAGTGCCAAATTTCTTCCAAAGTGTTTTCCAAAAATAACCAACAAATTTACTATCTCGGTCAGAGATAATACTCCTCAATAATCCATGTAATCTGACAATTTCCTTAAAGAAAAGATTTGCTACATGTACTACATCTGATGTCTTTCTACAAGGTATAAAATGTGCCATCTTAGAAAATCTATCCACAACAACAAATATTGAATCATTACCTCTTACTGTCTTCAGTAAGCCAAGAACAAAATCCATACAGATATCAATCCAAGGTTTCTTAGGAACAACAATCAGTGTATACAATCCAGTATTCTGACTTACTCCTTTTGCAACTTGACAAATTCCACAACTTTTCACAAATTTCTAAACATCTTTATACAATTGCGGCCAATAGTACTTCTCCTTAAGAAAATTCCATATTTTATCAATACCAAAATGTCCAGCCAAACCACTACTATGTTTCTCTTTTATCAAATTAGATCTCATTACTCCTCTCGGTATACACAACTGAATACCTTTGGACAACATGCCTTCCCGAATAAAATATTCATCCCATTTAGTATCTTGTTGATCTTGAATAGGTGCTCTGCACTTTCTCCATGGCTCAGAAAAATCAGGTTCATTTTCATACAAACCTCTCATCTCATCAAAACCAAGAACTTCAATTTTTATCTCAGTCATCAAAGATCTTCTTCTACTCAATGCATCAACAACTCTATTAGTGAATCCACTCTTATGCTTTATCACAAATGTATAACTCTGCAAATACTCAACCCATTTCATATGTCTCTGATTCAACTTATTCTGACTACCCAAATATTGTAAAGCCTTCTGATCAGTATACAACACAAATTCACTCGGTATCAAATAATGTCTCCATTTCTTCAGTGCTTGAACAATGACATAGAATTTTTTATCATACACATAATATTTCCTTCTAGCATCATTCAACTTTTCACTAAAAAAGCAACAGGTTTACCTTTTTGACTCAACACAACTCCAATTGTACTTCCACTTTCATCACATTCTACTTGAAATACTTTACTAAAATTAGGTAATGCCAAAATAGGTAATTCAGCAACCTTCTGCTTCAGGGTCTCAAAATTTCTGTCAGCTCCATGGGTCCACTTGAATTCTCTTTTGTCTCCTCTCATAGTCTCAGTCATAGCATTACAAATTGAACTGAAATTCCTTATGAACTTTCTGTTAAAACTTGCCAAACCATGAAATGATCTTACCTCACTAGCATTCATAGGTGTAGGCCAATTCAAAATAGCTTCAACCTTTTTAGGATCCATCTTCAAACCATCAGCTGAAATAACAAATCCCAAAAACACAATCTCTTCTTTCATGAATGAACACTTTTTCAAATTTATCAGCAACTTTTCCTCTTTCAATCTCTGCAAAACTTATCTAACATGCAACAAATGTTCTTCTCTGGTCTTACTAAATATCAAAATATCATCAAGATATACAATCACAAATTTACCCAAGAATTTCTTCAAAACCTCATTCATCAACCTCATAAAACTACTTGGTGCATTAGTTAAACCAAAAGGCATAACCAACCACTCATACAAACCTTCTTTTGTCTTGAAAGCAGTCTTCCATTCATCACCTTCTCTGATTTTGATTTGATGATACCCACTTTTCAAATCAATCTTTTTGAAATACTTTGGTCCGGTCAAATTGTCCATTACGTCATCCATTATCGGTATAGGAAACCTATACTTCACTGTTATCTTATTGATTTCTCTGGAATCAATACACATTCCCCATTCTCCATTCTTTTTTGGTGCCAATACAACAGGTATTGGATAAGGACTCAAACTTTCTCTGATCAAAACTTTCTCCAGCAACTCTTGAATCTGTCGGTTCAATTCCTGATTCTCGGTAGGTGTCAATCGATGAGGTGCCTTATTTGGTAAACTAGCTCTAGGGATTAGATCCATACAATGATCAATGCTTCTTTTTGGTGGTAAACCATCAGGTACATTATCAGAAATGATATTGTTGTACTCAGTGAGTAACTTATCAATCTCCTTAGGGAAACTATCCTTTATTTTCTTACTCAGCTTATTAGGAATCATAGCAAAACATACATCATTCCTCTTCAAAGAATTAACAAACTTTCTTCTTTCCATCAAACAAACTTTCACAGATGTGCAAACATTACTAACAGGTTCTTCCATCAATGGTAATAAATTTTTTTTCCTTCTATTAGCCACAATAGTGTACTTATGCAATCTCCCATCATATATAGCATGTCTATCATATTGCCAAGGTCTACCCAACAAAATATGACAACAATCCATAGGCATGATATCACACAACACCTTATCATAGTACTTGCCAATCTTCAAATTCACATAACATTGTTCACTTACCAGGAGTGTATGCTCATCTTTGATCCATGAAATCTGATAGGGCTTTGGATGTACCAACCTTTCTAACTACAATTTTGTGACCATATCTTCAGATGCCAGGTTCTCTAAGCTACCACTGCCAATGATTACCTTCCAAACTTTGTCAGAAACTCTACATCTGGTCTTGAACAAACTTTTCCTTACCAGATCTTCCTTCTTGCTTTCATTCCACAGTGCTCTCCTTACCATCAAATTATTTTCTTTCTAAGGTTCATTCGGTGACTCTTCTTGCACCAAAGCATTTCTACTGCTACCAGCCTTCTTACTAGCTTGTGTACATTCAAAAGATCTATGTCCTTCCTCTCCACAATTATAACAAGTTCCTCAGAAACTTCCTCTACCATAACCACCTCGGTAGTTACTGCCTCTACCTCTAGAACTTTCACCTTTGCACTCGGTCTTTCCTTTGTCCAGATTTGTCTTTTCTGGTTTAGATCTACCATTTTCACCATTAGATCTACCTCTTCTTCTAGGGAATCTACCACCTTGACCTCTTTGTCTCTGTTCATGTCTCTTATTTAATTTCTCCTCGGCTTTCAAAGAAAATTGATAAGCCTCTTCAATGTTCTCCAATTTGACCATACTGATCTTGTCTTCGATGGAAACCTTCGAACCATTCAAGTATCTACCAATTCTTTCCACATCATCTTCATCATGTCCAGATCTGATATCTACTCTATAGAATTCCTCAGTATACTCTTTTATCGAGCTATCTTTCTGCCTCAAACTTTGCATTCACCGAACTAGGTTAATCTAATAATCATAGGGTAAGAACTTTCCTTTCAATTTATTGACCATTTTACTCCAAACCTTGATTTTTTCTTTACCTTTCCTTTTTCTATCCATCTGCAGATGTTCCCACCATAAGGATGCATGACTTTTCAACTTTGTGCTTGCAATTTTCACCTTCTTATCCTCAGGGATATTTTCATACTCAAAGTACTTTTCCATCTCGGTGATCCAATCCATCAATTCATCAAAATCTAGATTTCCACTATACTCGGGAGGATTGAAATGTGGTGTTGACTTCAGACTTGTCAAAGCCTTCAAAAATATTTCTTCGCCTTGATCCATAACAAGAGAAGGTTATGCATTCACCTATTCTTCCTCAATTTCATCATCACTACAATCTTCAAGATGTCTGCCTCTTCTTTGGGCTGTTTCCATTGCTTCTAATCTCGTAGCAATCTATCTTAGCATATCTACCAATCTTGGATCTGCATCTCACCTCCCACAAACTATCTTGACAACTCTCTGCAATTGCAGGTCAGATCACAATCTTCTACCCCACAACAATTCAATTAGGGCTTCAAGAGGAACCTGAAAACCTAGATCCACAGACCTAGATCAAGATCTCGCCATGCTCTGATACCACCTGATGCAAGGAAGGGAACAAAAGGGGCCAAAGGATGGCACACCCTAATGATCCAAGCCTGCAACACACATGCGAAAGCAACAAACAACAAGAGTGAGAGAGAGAATTCTATATCTTTCATAGATTATCATCAATTTGAATCATACATGTCAGGCTGTAAGGCCTTCCTGATTATGACCTAATTTTACAATGAGTTACAGAAGTCCTCAAACATGTGAGGATCTGTCAGAAATCTTCAATCTAATGTCTACCATCTCTATCAAAAATCCTTCCTAAACTACCACCAAACATCTACATTTATACAAGAAGCTACCGATTTGAGTCGACCTTTAGATCCACAATTAACAAAAGTAAGGGTCAAATCTAGGACCACATGCTTCCCAATGATGGATTCCAGCATTAAATCTATGATCCAATATAAATGCACAAGTCGGCCACAACAGGAAATAAAACTAAACCCATCGGTAAGCAAGATAACCGAGTAGCAGAGAGACAATGCTGAGTGCCAGAGAATTAACTGACCGTCTAGGAGATAACCGACAATACTCGGTAACCAAAGGAAATCGACCAACTACCGACCAACTCAGTCAAAGTAGAAACTGAGCAACACAGACAAAACTCAAAATTCTTTTTGGTGACACAAGATTGCCAAGGACCCGAGATGCTCCTGCATCAATTCATAACTGCTAGTTGATCACTTTTCATGTGTGTCTTTCAATATTACTTATATGGATCTTATTCTAAAGTTGTGCCATCTTCTACCTTTTAATTATTCATCCTCAACAAACTAATTGAACATCAAATTGAGATATTTTATTAATAATATCATCATTGTGTCTAAGACATGGAGTGAGCTAGGAATTCCCAATAGCAAGTCATCCTTATCATAATTGATAATAACTAAGAATAACAAGCCACTTCAAGGAGAAAAATTTCCAAATTTGTCCTATGAGAGCACATTTCACACTTTGATGATCAAATAAGACTCACTATTTCCTATATATCTCCTAGTTATATGCCTAGAGAATATCAAGTAGATTGACTTAGATAACCACATGTAAGCCATAGGCTAACCTAAATAATTAAATAATATAATAATGATAATATAACTTACTTAAAAGTAAAAGTATCTACGAGTTGATTACTCATAACCCTATATGTACTCTAAAAGTAAGGGTATAACATAAGCCTTTTTAATACCACGTGATATTTCTCTTACAAATTTTACCTTGAGATAACATAATTTTAGAGTGGAAGCACTATTTAGCTTTCAAAAAGATGTTTTTTACTCTATTTCTAAGATGTACTATTGACAACATTTTCTATGTTTTCTTAATCTATGGTTTGTTCAATTATTTTAAAGGAGATATAAGTGCAATCCAATAATGTACAACTCCTGACTTGGATTCCTTTGGGAACTTCTTGATTATTAAGAAATGCACCTTTTACGATCATAATATTTTTCAAACCCTTCATACAATAGGGTAAATCTCTTTCCCTCGAGATTTGATATTTTAGAAAGGGGCCATCATTCTTATGATTCTCATTCTTCTAGAAATAGATGTTTTCATGGTCAAGACCATGGATGACCTTTAGTTTTAGATGCCAACATCTATCTTTGTTTGAACCCAATGAATAGATGCCTCATGTTAGCTAATTTGTGGAAAATTTTCTCATATTTCGACATTCTCCTCCCAATGCCACAATTTATAATTTGGAGAATATAAAAAATAGAAAATTAATAATGTATCTCACAAATGTTAGGGGCCATACCAAATCTAAAAGATAATATTGATGTGTGGAAACTAAATTATAATGAACTACCTCCTACTATTGGGTTCAGTAGCTCTTCTGCTTAAATATCTTTTATTTCTCTCCTTGATATGTAATTTGTTCATATTCCTTGTATATAATACTACATAGTACAACATTTTTAACCCATAATTTTTTATATGATGAATTTCTATAAATTTTCTCTCCTTAATTTAATTGACACTAATTCATTAAAGAAAAGGGATAGAATTTTGTTTAGTAACATTTATTTCTATCAATTTAATTTGAGCATAAAGTTGTTGATTAAAATTTTTCTTATATATGGTCCAAGGAAAGTGATAATGTATTTGGAGTTATTATACATAGATGAGAATAATATCTAGATAGGGATGATTTATCTTCTCTCTTGTCACTAGAAAATTTCTTATGATAGTCAGATTGTATGGAAGTCATATATATTCTTTATAGGGCTCTAGTGATTATGAGTTGTGCATTACAAGTTAAGGATTAGGGATTAAAGTTGTGGTTTATGGTTTGGAAAATAAGAATTCTCTAGGAAATGAAAGTAATTGTACTAATTAATTATTAGGTATTATTTTGAATATTGGATTATGGTTTATAGTTATCTTCCTGAGCAATAATAGCTAATGAACTCTAAAGTAATGTAATTTCTTATTTGAAAATTGTATATAGATTCTTCAAGCTATTAATTGTCCTATAAATCCTAGGTTAGGCATCTATGAGCCACACAAAAAATATCAATTCATAGAATATAGTAACTAAAGGTTCACTAAACCATACAATACTATTAAATATGATTATTCCCAAAGATTTTAACAATTTACAAAATTATGGCTAATTCACATACATACTCAAAGTGAAAGACCTTTTAGTGATATGATATGAAATTTGACAAGGATCCTTATTTTTTTCTCCCTATTTATATCTCAATTTAATCTTAATTATTCAAAGGCATAACATTTCCCTAGTCAATATGGTTAAGATATTCTAATCAACCCTCTAATATATCAAGGTTATGCTTGAATTAACCTCAAGACCCCCTACACCTCATGGATCCCCAAATGAGTTAATCAAGATAAGAACTCTTAGAAGCTTTCTGGTAATATGATACAAAACTATAAAAAAATGTAATAACTAAAAGTATATCAAATATTGAATGATAATACAACACCAATTAAATATGTAAAATAAATTAAGAATAAAATCACTCCATTATTTGTGTTCAAGGTGTTTCATATGACAATTTAAGGAAACATGAACTACAATACATGTGATCATAGATGTGCTTGTCAACTAGAAAAATGTCCTAGAGGAGAGCTATTAACTAAAGACTAAATCAATTATAGAAGGATATGTGTCAAGTGAGCTCATCTTGATGACAAAGTGAACTCACCTTGATTAGAGATATGGGGCATCTAGCTACTATCAATCAAGGATTTGGAAGATCTAGAGATGACGTGTTCCTAAAAATTTAGAATTTGACCTTTTATTTGATTTCCTAATTTATGAAAATATAAGTATTAGGTAAACTTAGTATGAAGTACATTAATAATTAACTACACCAAAACCCCACTTAATTGAAATTTAGGTAACAATTAAATTCACCTTGTCTTGATAAAATAACACATGTCAGATAGACATGTACCATATAAAAAATCCCTAAGGTTCAAGGGAAGTATATACCCTTGAAATAGAATAAGAGAAAACCTATAGAATATTTTTTTAATCCAAAAGTGATGGTATCCTAAATTCCTACAATATATAGAACATGTTTCATGAGCCTCCATAAAGAAGATAGAGAAGATAAATGTAGAATGTCACTTAATGGATGTTGTAGGATATTCATAAGAAATAAACCCTAAGCTTATAAATAATTAAATCTTCATTCACATGGAATGCATAAAGCAGTTAGGATGCATGGTTTTATAATTTGATTGTGTTTTAATATTAATGCTAAATTGTTACTGTGGTATATGAGATTCAAGAACAATGACTATTCCATTGTAAAATTTAGATATAGATTTGAATTAGGATATATTAAGAGAGTAGCATGATGTGGTAGGTAGAGTACACGAGGATCTTGAATATGTGATAATATAACTCTCTTAATCTTGGATTAATTTCCTCTTTTTGTCTCTTATAAGAATATTCTAAGGAATTCCTACAAGTTGTTTGTCCTTTTATGAGTTCTCACAACTCATTCTCTTTATTCCAAATATATTTAGAATATTATAAATGGGTAAGTGCACTAAGATGGCGGACCAAAAAGGGAGTATAAGATGCCACTTTTTTTCCTAAAATCAGAAAACTCTGAACTTCGATGATAAATTGAAGATACTTAGAGTCAAAATTTGAAGATGCGACAAAAACAAGAGTTGTAGTACTCCGATTCTAGTTTCTAAAATACTAATTTATTTTGAAAATGGTGGAGATTAAGGCCTTGAAAAGTGGGAGCATAAAAAGTGGTCCTATTTTTTGTGAAACATCTTTGCCTATTCTAAGACCTAATTATTCTCTCTCTCTCTCTCTCTCTCTCCCCCCCCCCTCTCTCTCTCTCCTCAATCTTTCTCTCAATCAAGAATTTGTTGGATGTTATATAGCGCGTGCGCACTATTCAAGTCATAAACTTGAATAGTGCGTGCACGCTATTCAAGTCATAAATTTGAATAGCGCTAGCGTGTGTGCGCTATTCAAGTCATAAGTTTGAATAGCGCCAGCATGCTTTGTAATGCATTGGAATGCACCGGGCCTAAGGCCTGGATTTTCTTTGGAGATCCAACCCAAAGGCTTCAAGGATTCAAATAAGCATGAGACGTATTTTCCTATAGACATACAAAAAAATTTACTTCTTTTCTTGTGTGCTCCTTGGCAGGTTTACTTGTCGTTCAATAATGTTAAAATCAGATGACGTGATATTGTAGATCTCTCTGTTAGCTATCTAACCATATAATTTGTTTTGAATTTTGATTATGTTAAGCTTTTCATCTCTAATTTCTTTTGTATGTATGTCTGGTTTTTGTTAAAAACCAACATGTAGTATTTTGGGCATAGATTTTGCCTCGTTCGTTGAATTTTGCAACAAGTTACTTTTTTAGAAACTAGACTCCATTTTACACACTTTAAAAAAAAATAAATTGATTTTCGATTAGTTTTCAATGATTTCTAGAGGGAGCACACATAAATTCCACATTTTTAGGATGTGTGTGTAATACCCTAAAATTAGCACCTATTAAATTCATTTAATTTTGGTGCATTTTCATCAATTTTACATCTCCAAAGTCCTAGTTTCCTAGGTAATTTTCTCTCTCCTACCTGACTTAATTCGACTTGATGTCAATTGCAAAGACCCTAAATTGCATTAATCAAATATTAAAATTAATTCCTAAAGTCTTTGACTTTTATTAGCTAAATTACCCCTATGATAAATTAATTTAATCCTAAAGTCCTAAGTGCTTGGAATTAAATTAAACCCACCCCATTTGGCTAATATACATGAAAATGAATTAATAATTACTTGTTATTTGAATGGACACTCATTTTTGAATTAATAATTCAAGATATTCGAAAAGTCCCCTATGTGGCAAATTCCATTCTTTTAATTAAGTAATTCAATGCTTTTTTATCTCAAATGGAAATGAAGGGTCGGGAGTTTCAAATCAAGAACCCCTTCATTCTCTTCTCGGGCTTTTCTATTTAATGAACCTCATTTCTTCATTCGAAGGGGGCAACTTGGAGAGTAATTAAACTATAGCGATTTTTAGTCTCAATTTAATATTTTCAAGCTTTCATTTTCAATTAGCTTAATTTCTCATTTAGCATAGTATTGCATTCTTATATTAGATTAATTTGCTTACTTTCTCAAAGTTTAATTTCTATTTCTTTCAAGCTATTTAGATTAAATTGCATTTCATATCTCTTGCAAGCTCTTAGTATAATTGCATTTTCATCTTAGCTTAACTTCATTTTGTGCAATTTTCATGCTTTCAAATCCTCCATTGTAGAACTGGTCTTATGGTTGTTGGCTCTCTAATCTAAGAGTAATTAAACACCCCGTCTACATAGGAGGCAATAGGTCACTTCACCATGGATTTTGGATTGAGTAATTCATACTCTCTCTCGTAATTCAATTATGTGAGCAATGACTATGTTGTGTGTGTAGTTGGATTAGAGGTCCACATTCGACTATATACATTTTCGCACCCACCGTGGGGCAGAAAATTTGATTTCTGGCCTCATTCTCATTTTTTTTCTGATAGGAATTTAAGCTCTGCCATGCGTCTGTACTGTCTGTGTACAGATTCTCACGTGAGAATCCAGAGCGTCCCGCATGAAGATTCGCTCCCTGTAGCATTCTCTCGCGCAAGCTTTTGCATCATCACGCAACACCCTGTACTTTCTCACACACTATGGAGTACTTCCTCACAGGAGATTTGGATGCAGTGGTTTAAAATTTTCAATTTCTATCTTTTTCAATTTCAGATTTTTGACAGTTTCCTATTTGTTGTTGTTTATTATTTCTCTATTATTTTCACAGCGTAACAATTTTTTGCAGGATGTTTTTTGAAGAATTTAAAACATGCTAATGGTTTGATTGCAGGATGATAGTTGAAGACTTGCTAAAATGTTGTGTTTGTTTCTCGCTTTCATTCACATAGTCTAAATAGGGCTCCATTAAAATTTCTTGAGGATTTTGATAGTGAGTAGGGAATTTGGCTCTTCATTACATGGAGGTGATGACCATGAATGAACCCAAAATCCTAATGATCTTACTAATATGAAAATTTTTTGGGGAAGCGGAGAAAGGTAGTGAATCTTTACGCTTCTATTAGCCAGGGGATTATGCTCTTCTCTCTTTGAGAGAAATAGAAACCCAAAAGCTTGTAGTTGTGGTGGAGTGAAGCTAACTCGGTGATGAATCTTCTTGATATGTTTGGGTGAGGAAATAGGATAGAGAAGTATGCTCTTCTCCCTTTGGGAGAACCAGAAAATCTGACCCCCGAATCTAAACCAAGTCCAGTGTCACCTTTAGAGGGCTTGCTGGAAGTTGAACGTCCGGGAATGACCCAAGTGAGTACACACCTTTTGCTAGTGATTCCTCCTCACTCTAATAAAGAACATTTTGTTGAGTCTAAAGACTCCAAAACCATGTTAGCTTCCTTCTCAAGACTTTGACTATCATCTTGAGAAGGCTTTGTCTGTTATACTAAGCGGTGCCGCTCCTAGCCCTACTTGCGGGGGTGTATGACTTTTGGGTATTGGTGTGCCTGTGAGGCCTCAACCCTATATTAGGGGCACCAAAGGCTAGCATGAACCCTATTAAAAACTTTCCTTAGCTAGTGGCCTACCCGATTCACCTCTGAAAGGAGTCATAATCTTTTTGCGGGGAGGGGGAAGAATCTCTCCTATAGATTCCCATCATAGGCATACACCTAGATGCTTGAAGGTGGTTGTGAAACTGGCCCCTTCTACAAGGGTAACCTTTGAATGTACACCATTGAGTCCTTGGAAACACCAAAAACATGAGCACCCTCTAGGGGGTGACATGGTTGTGTGAGGTACACGTATGTGCATAAGCAATGGGGCAAATGTTTTGGCTTCTCATCATTTTTTTTGTAGGACTAAGCTATGTGTTTGTTATCAAGTCTTAAACATTATCCAAATCATTATCAAACAAAGACTCCCTTGATGCTATCAAGTTGCTTTTTCCTTGATAGGTTTGTTAATGATTGCTTCTTGTATCACAACTGCTTGATTTGAACCTTTGTGTCTTTAAATGAATGCTTGAAATCCTAAAATGAGATTGTTGATTAAACTACTCTTCAAACCTGTTAGGAAACTAGATTTTCTATCAGAAATCAATTCAGGTTGTACCTCAAAATTAAACTTTAACCTCGAAAACTATGTCAGATTGTCAAATTTTGCACTTTTCCTACGTGAAGATTCACAGTTCAGAGCACTTTCTCATGCAAGACTTTGTTCTCTCACGTGAAGTTTGGTGTTCTCTCGTGTGGCCTAGTACTCTCTCGCTCGAGACTGTAGCCCAGTTTGCAAAAATAGAGACTTGTTTTCCATTAACTATCTAAATTTTTATTTGATCTTCTTTTTGTCTGAGGTCTATTTTTCTGCTTTCCTGTCGTTCACTGTCAAAAACTGGTTGTTTTGAGTTAGGAATCGATCAATCTTTACTTTGACTCATATCATCTCTCGTTGGTTTACCTTATCTCTTTATGCCTTTTGTATCTCATGTTGCGATAGTCTTATCTCGACTGTTCTAGCCACCTCTTTTGATGATTCGTACTAGGTCCATCTCGCATCTTGGCTGTTCTAGCCTTTATCTCCTTTGCATTGTTCTTAGAGACCGAGTCTAGCTTTATCCCAAGTCCTCTCTCATTTCATCTTCATCTATGACTGTCATGACTAGAAGTGGCAAGACTTATCCCATTCAGAATCCTGATCAAGGTAGAAGCGAACCTCCTAATCAAGAAATAGTCCCTCTTGAATCTATTGCAAAATTTGAGCTTTGTGAGATATCCTTGATTTCCTCATTGAATACTTTGAAAGATAGTCCCTCTCAACCATCACCTCCGATGTTTCAAGAGTTTTTTAATCCATTGTTTGAAGCACAACCTAGTTTCTCGTTTCAAGACCAAGACAATTCGTTCTTCCAAGAGAACTCATTGTTTCATAACTTTGGAAGACCTCTTCCTCAGACTAATCCTATTATCATATCTGTTGATCCTACTGAGAATAGTTCTACCATTGAACCTAGTGATACTATTGAAGATATCTTCTCATCTAAATTTGTGAAATCTTTTGATCCTGTTCGCTCACCAAAGGTTACCATGGCCGTGCCCTTTCGAAACTGGACATATCATTTCACTAAGAATTCATGCACTGCACAAGCCTACAACAAGATGGGAGATCCATTTGATTTCCAACCAAAGTATAGTCAAACCTTTGATCAATCTCACAATAATCAATATCATGGTCAATCCTCTAATGACCCACGTCATGCTCAACCTTGAAATGAGCAACCTCATGGTCAATCTCAACATGACCAAAATTAGTCTCACAATGAGGATCAATCTCGAAACAAACCTCAAGGTGATCGACAACCCGCCTATTTCTATCGTTCTCCTCCATTCAATCAAAACCAAGATGATCAACAACAAGATCAGATTCTGAGTATTTATGAGATTCTTGGGAATGAAAATGAAGTGATAACTCAACAGGATATAGATGCTGCCAAAGCTAATAAGGGTCTTATTAAAATGATGGAGATCCTTCTCCTAGAGGAGAAAGAAAAATACTTCCTTGAGCTAGCTAAACAAGGAGCCAAGTTACCTCGAGACTATCAAGTTGAAACACTCATAGCTAAGGAAGAAGAAATCAAGACCGTAAAGTTGCAAAAGATGGTCTGAGAAATGCAAGATCAGATTAGTCAATTTGCGAGGAATAAAGATAAACCCACTCAATAATTTATGATGGAAAGTATTTGTCCTTTCCCTTTTGACAGAAGTCTTCATATGCCACCTTTTCCCAGAGGTGTGGAACTCCCTAAATATGACAAATACTTGGGTACAACTGATCCCGAAGATCACTTAAGGGATTTTGGCGCATTGTCTATGGAATTCATGCATGATCAAACATATCTTATGCGCTTGTTTCCTCATAGTTTGGGTGGACTAGCTATGGAATGGTTCTCTAGATTGCCTACTGGAATTAAAAATTTTGACAAAATGGCTAACCTTTTTCTCCAGCACTACTCACATAATATTCAACATCTGGTCAACATCCAAGATCTTTGCAACTTAAAACAGTGACAAGGAGAATCTTTCCCAATATTTCTCCAAAGGTGGAGACAATTATGTACGAGGTGTCCTCACAAACTACCAGAGTTTGAGAGACTTGACATCTTCTTGGACAATCTTGTCCCAGACTTTGGATACCAAGTGCAATTACAAGGTCCTCTTACTTTTGATAGTATGATCAAACAAGCAGTGCGAATAGAGGCCTTTATGATCAAGAAGGGAGAATTAACTTTGAATAAGGACAATATGTAAGAATAACTGAGAGGGGGGTGAATCAGGTATCCAGTGTCCCAAATAAAAATGTATAATTCAAAACATCTTCTTTAATTTCTGCTCATTGGTAAGCAATAATAATTCTCACTGTCTGTGCTTTTACCGATTACCAGTCTAATGCTAAAACATATTACTGATCAAATCTAACATGTAACATGTAAAGAATGATAACAAACAAATATCACAATCAACACATAACACAAGAGATTTAACATGGAAACCCTATAAAGGGAAAAACCACCTGGGACCGGCAACCCAAAATTGTTCACTCTTCTAAAGTGAGGTCAGTTAAGACCCAACCCTATTAAAGGTTACAAACACACTGTCAGGTGTGACCTTGTTAGAGGATTTTAGACTAGAAGTTATCATCCAACTAGCATTCACTATGGGGTTGATAGGATAACAGTGTTCATTCTATGAATGATACATCATAAGACTTTTAGAGTCCACTCAGTTAAGAGATTTTGACTGTATACAATGGTTAAATATGTAACAGTAAATGACCTGCCCTAATACAACTTCAATTGCAGATTACAGATCAATATTTAGTCCATACAAATCCTTCTGATCAATAATTCACTTTAGATTCAATACTGTATCAATTTACTGTCCGTCGGTAACTGCTCTCTCTAGCTCGGTAATTGTTCTGTAGCTCGGTTCTTACTAACCAGTTTGATTAGAATACATGAAAACCTTATTCACACGATAATCCTGCAGCTTCTTCTTCTTCCAGCTCTCTTCATAAATAAATTTTGTTCTCTTATATAGACGAATAAATCATTTTCTTCTCCACCATCAAATTTTTCCACTTAATCACATTCATAGATTTTGCCACTTAAAACTTTCTCGGTACTTGTGTCAATAACATGTTTCACTTTGCTCTATTAGATCTTCCTTGAATTTTGTCAGTCATTGATCTGCGTAAAAAACTTTATCTGTTACCTTGATGTTATACTCTTGCCAGCTCATCAATCTTATCTGCTAAGCTAATCATTTAATACATTTTGTTATGCTTGGTTAACAAAGAAATGCATCGGTGAACACTGCTTGATTAATACTGCGATCAGTATACACTACACTCTGTCGGTGTATACTAGAAATGCTTCATTTACCAACAACACTGCTTTGTGTCTTTCAGCTCTATACCTCATCATAGATGAATGCAACATAATAAAGTCAATACCAACAAGTCATAGACTCATCAAAAAGTTACTCAATGTGTTCCTTATCCTCATCTGTCATGTACATCTTTTCTCATGTAGATTTCTCTATTCTTCATCTCTTTCACCTTTCTTTAGATGTCTTGGTATAGTAACTTACAAGATAAGTGATGTCAAACTAGTTGACATCAATGACAACATAATACTAATTTAATCATATTCCATATCTAATCAGCAACTTTTTAGTGATCTTGCAATCACAGATCCTTCAATCGGATTCCAAATCAGTTGTGGTCCAACAATCTCTCCCTTTGGCATTGATGGCAACTCAAGTAATATGAAATGTACCATACACATACCAAACATACATTCTACAACTTTGTGAACAAATGCTATAAGTCAAATAGACTTAATATGTTTAATTACTACGTTACTGAACTAGCATTAAGTAATACAGCTTTACCATTCTATAGTTGTAATCTTTTCAGTTCTTCTATTCCATTCAGATTGTCTCTCCCTTAGATAGTTCTCGTTAGTGCTTGTATTTTCAAACCTTTCAACCTCTTTCATATTGTTCATCTCTCCCTTTGACAGCAATGCCAAAGAAATAAATAAACAATTAGCTCTGTAGTAGCCAAGTAACTCTCTGTGGTGTCCAGTACTTCCTCTGTATCTTTGTATACTGATATCTCATCGATTCAAGTTCCCAAACTTAATCACAACCTTTAACATGATTCAAAGTGTGAACTATGCTGCATCAACATGAATGATCTTCTGATAAAAGTAGGCTAATGCAACAACCAGATCACCTTAGCGACCGATAGACAGGGGACAAACCCCAAGTCTAGTCCTCAAGTATTCAAATGTGTCCTTCGATAGGGGCTTTGTAAAAATATCTACAAGTTTCTCTTTGGATGTAACAAATTCTAACTTTACTTGCTTCTCTTGCACTTGTTCTCTTAAGTAATGATACTTAATAGATATATGCTTTGTCTTAGAGTGCATCACAGGATTTTTTGAAATATTAATAGCACTAGTGTTGTCACAGTACATAATCACTGGGTCAGTGATTACCTCATTCATTCCTTCCAACACTTGTTTGATATAGGCAATGTTTGAATAGTTAGTAGCAGTAGCAACATATTCTGCTTTAGCTGTAGACTGAGAAATACAAGCCTGCTTTTTACTTGTCCAGGTTACAAGCTTGCTTTTTCACCAAAGAAGATGCTCCTATGGTGGTTCTTTTTCTATCATCCACATTTCCTTCCCAATCAGCATTGGTGTAAACTTTCAGCTCAAACTTCCCTTCCTTAGGATACCATAATCCATAATTCTCTATTTTCTTTAGGTATCTTAAGATCCTTTTTGTAGCTCTAGGATTAGCAAAAAATCTTGCAACAATTCCCACAGCATGTGTTATATCTAGCCTACTATGAACTACGTACATTAACTTACCAATCATGGATCGGTAAAGTGTCTGGTTTACCTTGATAGTTTCATCCTCCTTTGTCAATTTGCATCTAGTAGCCATCGGTGTTCCTACAGGTTTAGCATCTTCCATGCCAAATGTCTTCAGTACTTCCTTTATGTTTTTAGATTGTGTGATGAATATTCCATCACTCTGTTGAATCACTTGTAGTCCAAGAAAGAACTTAATCTCTCAGAATATAGACATTTCAAATTCCTTTTGTATTTCATCAGCAAATGCCTTGCAGATAATATTTGAACCTCCAAATATAATGTCATCAACAAATATTTCAGCAATGATAATAGTATCATCAGTATCACCTTTCACATACAAATTGTTGTTTTCACTTGTTCTTACAAATCCAATACTTAAAAAATAAGTATGCAGTCTTTCATACCATGCTCTCAGTGATTGCTTTAGTCCATATAAAGCTTTATGTAATCTACATACCATGTCTTTATTGTCGGGATCAACAAATCCTTTAGGTTGTTCAATGTAGACCTCTTCTTCAAGTATACCATTAAAAAATGTTGACTTCACATCCATTTGATAGAATTTGAATTTCTTATGTGCAGCATATGCAAGTAGAATTCTAAATCCTTCTAATCTAGCAACAGGTGCAAATGTCTCACCATAGTCAATGCCTTCTTCCTGTGCGTATCCTTTGCATACTAATCTAGCTTTATTTCTTGTGAATTCACCATTTTCATTCAATTTATTCTTGTATATCCACTTAGTACCAATAACATTCTTATCTTTGGGTCGGGGTACTAAGGACCAAGTTTTGTTCTTTTCTATTTGTTCTATTTCCTCTTTCATTGCATTAACCCATTCTTCATTCTCTAATGCAACTTTCACATTTTTAGGTTCAAACTCACAAATTAAACATGTACCTTGTCTTGTTTTGCTTCTAGTTTGCATTCCAACATGTCTATCTCTAATGATTTGTGTCTTAGGATGATGTCTTCTGAAAAAACTAGCCAAGACTTGATTTCTCCTTTCTTGTTCATCCTACTCAGGGTCATTTCCTTGCTCGGCAGCTTCTTCATGTTCATCAGTTTGTATTGCATGTTGTACTGCATTGTTTCACTGTTGACTGGTTGACACAGTCTGTGGTGTCGGTAGATACTCTGGATGTTCAATGTAAGTGAATCTACCATAATCTCCTAGTTCCTTTGTACTTTCCTATATGTACTTGTCATCAAACTCATCAACACAAACATTAGTACTTTCAACAATCTTATTTGGAGCCTTATTCAAACATTTGTATGCTTTACTTGTAGTGGAATATCCCAGAAATATTCCTTCATCTCCTTTAGTATCAAATTTTCCATTTCTCTCATCTTTCAAGATAAAGCATTTACTTCCAAAAATTTTGAAATAACTTACAGTAGATTTGTGTCCAAACTAGAGTTCATACGGTGTTCAGTTGGAGTCCTTTAGTTGTACTTGGTTAAGAACATACATAGTTGTACTGATAGCTTCCCTCCAATATGTCTGAGCAACATTCTTTTGTATGATCAATGTTCTAGCACAGTCAATTATAGACCTATTCCTCCTTTCAGAAATGCCATTTTGCTGAGGTGTCCTCGGTGTGAATACCTACCTTTTGATTCCATGCTCATTACAAAAATTAGTAAATTCATCAGAGATAAATTCACCTCCTCTATCAGATCTTAAACATTTTTTTTCTTTACCAATTTCTTTCTCTACCTTAGCTTTATACCATTTAAACATTTTAAAAGCTTCAGATTTTTCTTTCAGGAACATAACAGTCATCAGTCTAGTATAGTCATCAACAAAAGAAATAAAAAATCTATCACCATAATAACTCTGAGTTCTCATAGGACCACACAAATTGGTATGAACCAACTCAAGTATCTTCTTTGTTGAGTAGTCTTTGCTTTTAAAACTAGACTTAGTCATCTTACCTTTCTGACATTCATGGCACATGGCATGATCAAGTTTTGTTAAGTTAGGCAATCCTCTAACTCTTTTCTTTCTACTAATCTTGATCATGTTATCAAAGTTCACATGGCATAACCTTCTGTGCCACAACCAAGCATCTTCATCCTTTATTAACAAACAAGAAGACTGATCCATATCAAGATAGAATAGGTTACCTCTAGATTGTGTACCAGTTCTAACAAGTCTTCCTCCATCATTATAAATCTTCACCTTTTTGCTCTCAAAAGCCAATCGGTGGCTTGAATTATTCAGCTGAGCCAAACTTATCAGATTATAGTTCAGTCCATCTACCCAGTATGCATTTTCACATTGTAGTCTGTCATTGATCATCAGTGAGCCTTTACCTCTTACCACACAAGGTGCATCATTTCCCATTCTCACAGATCCTCCATTATATTCAATAAGATGATCAAACTTCTCTACATCACCAGTAATATGATGTGTACAGCCACTATCTATGATCCATGTATCATTTCTTCTTACTTTAGAGATTAGTGCTGTCTCTTCATGTTTCTCTTCCTCTTCTGAGTCATCTTTCATAGCAACTAATACAACTTCTATATCATCATCAGAATCATATTCAATTTTAATATCTTCAGTTATGTAACATACCTTTTTTCCTTTTTCATCTCGGTTGTCTCTGTTGTTGTGTCGGTAACCTCTATTGACTCTTCTCCCGTAGCTTCCTTCAGATCGGTCTTTGGATCTATCATCATCTTTCTTCTGTGGACATCTAGCAGCAATGTGACCGACTTCTTTACAATTAAAGCATGCTAAAGGTAGCTTGCCTCTATACCTTCCTTTTCCTTTGGGCAATCTTCAGGCCATAAGTGCTTCAAGCTCATCAAGTTCATCATTGGTATTGTCATCACTATCACAATTTTTACTATTCTTGCTAGACTTTCCAATCTTCAAAGAAGACATGAAAGTGGATTCAACAGAAGGAACAACACTATTATCAAAATTGTTTAATTCAAAGGTTGTAAGTTTACCAATCAGAGTGTCAAGAGTAAGGTTGGATGTAGCTCTTGTTTCATGAATTGCAGAAATCTTGATTGCATAAACTGGTAGCAAAGTTCTGAGAATTTTGCTTATCACTATTTCATCATCAATCACTCCATCAGATGCTCTAATAGCATGTACCACCTCTTTGAGTCTAATTGAATATTGGACAATGTTCTCACCTTCTTTCATTCTCATATCATCAAATCTACCTCTCAGACTTTCAGCTCGGGCTCTTTTGACATTCAGATCTCCACTGTAAATTTGTGCTAATTTATCCCACATTCCTTAAGTAGTTGTGCATGTCTTGATATCTTCAAATTTAGCATCGATACAAGCAGCAACAAGTTCCATCATAGTAACATTGTGTTCATGCTTATCCTTCAGTTGATCAATAGTTAAGGGACCAGTGGGCAGTTGTATGTAGCCATTCTACATCAGATCTAGTGCAGAGTTCCCAATTCCAGATATGTGCAGCTTCATTCTACTTTTCCATACTGCAAAGTTCTCTTTGTTTAGTTTCGGTACTTCCCTCTTATACATCTTGAGACCTTTATGCTTAAGTCCTTAAAATTCTATTCCAAGCAACCAGTGCTCTAATTCCAATTGTTAGAATAACTGAGAGGGGGATGAATTAGTTATCCAGTGTCCCAAATCAAAATGTATAATTCAAAACATCTTCTTTAATTTATGCTTGTCGGTAAGCAATAATAATTCTCACTGTCTGTACTTTTACCGATTACCAGTCTAATGCTAAAATAGATTACCGATCAAGTCTAACATGTAACATGTAAAGAATGATAACAAACAAATATCACAATCAACACATAACACAAGAGATTTAATGTGGAAACCCTATAAAGGGAAAAACCACCTGGGACCGGCAATCCAAAATTGTTCACTCTTCTAAAGTGAGGTCGGTTAAGACCCAACCCTGTTAAAGGTTACAAACACACTGTCAGGTGTGACCTTGTTGGAGGATTTTAGACTAGATGTTATCATCCAACGAGCATTCACTATGGGGTTGACAGGATAACAATGTTCATTCTATGAATGATACATCATAAGACTTTTAGAGTCCACTCGGTTAAGAGATTTTGACTATATACAATGGTTAAATATGTAACAGTAAATGACCTTCCCTAATACAACTTCAATTGCAGATTACAGATCAATATTTAGTCTATACAAATCCTTCTGATCAATAATTCACTTCAGATTCAATACTGTATCAACTTACTGTCCATTGGCAACTGCTCTCTGTAGCTCGGTAATTGTTTTGCAGCTCAGTTCTTACTAACTAGTTTGATTAGAATACATGAAAACCTTATTCACATGATAATCCTGTAGCTTCTTCTTCTTCTAGCTCTCTTCATAAATAAATTATGTTCTCTTATATAGACAAGTAAATCATTTTCTTCTCCACCATTAGATTTTGCCGCTTAATCACATTCATAGATTTTGCCGCTTAAAAATTTATCGGTACTTGTGTCAATAACATGTTTCACTTTGCTCCATTAGATCTTCCTTGAATTTTGTCAATCATTGATCTGTGTAACAAACTTTATCTATTACCTTGATGTTATACTCTTGCCAGCTCATCAATCTTATCGGCTAAGCTAATCATTTAATACATTCTATTCTACTCAGTTAACAAAGAAATGTGTCGGTGAACACTGCTCGATTAATACTGTGATCGGTATACACTACACTCCGTCGGTGTATACTAGAAATGCTTCATTTACTGACAACACTGCTTTGTGTCTTTCAGCTCTATACTTCATCATAGATGAATGCAACATAATAAAGTCAATACCAACAAGTCATAGACTCATCAAAAAGTTATTCAATGTTTTCCTTATCTTCATCTTTCATGTACATCTTTTCTCATGTAGATTTCTCTGTTCTTCATCTCTTTCACCTTTCTTCAGATGTCTCGGTATAGTAACTTACAAGATAAGTGCTATCAAACTAGTTGACATCAATAAAAACATAATATTGATTTAATCATATTCCTTATCTAATTAGCAACTTTTTAGTGATCTTGCAATCACAGATCCTTCAATCAGATTCCAAATCAGTTGTAGTCCAACACAATAAACAAGGATTCTCCACAAACAAGGATAAAGGAAAGACTACCAATAAGAACAGAGATGTAGTAAATGATGGAGTAGTGGATAATGTTATTGCAAAGCCTTCAAAGTCTACTTTTAATCTTACTTCCAGTATATAAGCAGCTAAGGCTGTCGAAAAGACCACAATAAACAACCAAAAAACTTCAAGATTTGCTAGGAACAAACCTTGGGCTGCTCGACCCAAGTGTGATTTCACCTCTTTGGGAGAGCCTCTTAATGTGGTCTATAAAACTCTTATAGAGAATTAGGTTCTTACTCCTTTAGAAAAGTGTACTTATGACCCACAACCAAGACCTCATTGGTGGAATGATAATGCTTACTATGACTATCACCAAAACATTGGTCATAAGACTTCAACTTGTCTTCAACTGAAACACAAGGTCCAAGATTTGATCGATAGCAGTGATATTGTTGTGGATGGCCATAAAAAGAATTTAGACCACCAAGCTTTTATAGATCCCTCCCCTCCTCATGAGAAGGGTGAGTCTTCAAACACCAAGAATACCAATGCTAAAGTCAATTACATGTACACTAATAATGACAATGTTATTGGTATGATTGAACCTATCGAGATAGAGTATTGTGACGTGATCACTTCTAGAGGGAGTGGCGACACTCCCAAATCTAAGACTCCTTTTATCTTGCGTAGCTCTACACCTCATTCATATGAATCTAAATAATCTCAAGACTATGCTAATGTAGTCACTCTATCATGAGGGAGAGTTGTTTTGAAATGTCCCGATGCTTCCACGTCCACTCCAAAGAAAACTACGGATAAGAGACCTGATGCTCCCACATCTGCTCCGAAGCAAATTATGGATAAGACTATTGTTGGCCCCGCCAACAAAAACATGAAATCTATTCCTACAGCTAGCTCAGCTAGTTATAGCATTTTAGATCAACTCCAGTGAACCAATGCTCAGATTACCACTTTTGAGTTGATGAAGATCTCGCCTGCTCATAGGCAGATTTTGGATAAGGCCCTTGTTGAGGCAAACATTCCCAAGGATCTCGATCTCAACCAGTTCTAATCTATGGTGGGTCATTTGACTTTGCCTCACTATTTATCCTTCTCTGAAGAAGATGACCACTCTTTGAGTCACCTGTATAACACTCCCTTGCATATAGAGGTCATGATAGGTCCTAAGTGTGTCTGCTGAGTGCTCATAGATAACAGTGTTGGTCTTAATATATGTTCTATTAAACTGCTCACTTAGCTAGGATATGATGAGAATTGCATAGATCCTCACAAAAATATTACCATCAAAGCTTATGATGAGGAAGAATGCAAGTCCCAAGGCTTAGTTGTGCTACCTATTCGCATAGGTCCCGTTGAGAGAGATGTTACTTTCCAAGTGCTCGATATTCCTCTTGCCTACAATATCTTGTTGGGTAGGCCTTGGATTCATGAGATGCAGGCTATTCCATCTATGTATCATCAATGCATTAAGTTTCCATTCCATGGAGAAAAAGTCACTGTACCTACAAATACCAAATTCTCTTGCAACACTCTTGTGCAAACTGTAGATAGCTTTGTTCTGGCAAATAGAGAATCCACTGAGTTTTATGATGCTAAGCTGAAAGAAATGGAACAAACTTTGAGAATTAAAGATACAGGCATGGGAGAATACTGAATGGAACTTGTGCTATCACTAGCTGCTCTACCTCTGTCTCCACGCTCTTATGGGAGACCTTCTGAGGACAACAAACTTTCTAATACTCCCCCTCAAATAGTTTATGATGGCACCTTTGTAAGGGCCTCTACGCCTTTAGAAGATGAAGATGAAGAGAGGGCTATCAGAGAATGGATCTATAAAGGAAAAGAAACAACTGAAACAACCACTCCATCTCCAAATTTAGAGCAAGAACCATACAGTGAGGCCTTCAAAATCATGAATCACTTTGGTTATAAGGGGAGTGGTCCTATAGGGAAAAATGATAGTGGTTTACTAAAACCCATTGAAGCTACAGGCTGCTGCATGAAAGATACTAGTGGCTTAGGCTTTAAAAAGGCTCCCTTTCATTTGGGGACCAAGAAATTTGTGTTAGCTCTTGAGCCTGAACCTGAACAAGAGATTGAAGATGCCACTCCAGAAGTGAATCTAGAGAACAACTTTGATGAAGATACATTTCCATATCCTATTCCTTCGGATCTTGCAGCACTCTTTGTAGAACCTGATGAGCCTATCATACCTGTCCATATGATAGAGACAAATAGTGATACTGATAATGATTCTGATAAAACTTCTTCAGTATACCAATTCACATATGAGGAATGGAAAGAAACACTAAATGATGATCCTAATTTTCAAGGTGAATGATACAGACCACCTCATTTTCAAAACTACTTTGAACAAGAACAATTTCAGCAAGCTATTAATGCCACAAGGGATAATAATGAGTCTGACGATGCTACTAATGAAATTCCTACATCAAGTCCTGACTCACATGAATATGAGTTCAACTCTTTGTTTGATGCTACTTATGATGTAGACATAGATACTGTTCGTGTGTATGAAAGACTCCTCAAAGTAGGTGAAGGATCTAGCATTAGGCCGCATGAATTAGACACCACTAATCTTAATGTGTCCTCTACTTCTGATGACAAGTCTTTTAGGGATTCGAATGCTCTTTTGGATGAGATTGCTCTAGGTCTTGACTTGCTTGTCAGTGCTTTTGAGGGTTATACCGTGAACACAGTTGAACCAGTCACTACTTCCCTTTTACTCCATCATCCCGATCTGATAAATTGGAACTCCCCTTCTGAATCCAATGAAGTACTAAAGTTCCAAACTAATTATGATCTAGCCTGTTACCCCCACGCTATTGAACCTGTGATGTCCTCCACTAGCGAAAGCAATGTCAACATGACACAGGCAGACATCAAGTATCTCATTCAAAAAATTAAAAGAAGAAAAAATAGATTCTCTGATGGTGAAAACCACTTTGTGGCAGTATCAGAGCCCAAAATAGTAAAAATAAAAGATGTATCCGAGGGTGAAAACCTCTCTGAGGCACCCAAGGATGAGATACTTGATACTCTTCTGAGCCACTTTACAGAGAGGTCATCAGTATTGAGTGAGCCAACACAGCTGATCAATTTGGGTACAGAGGCTGCTCCACAGATTATTCACCTAGCACAATCATTGTCTACTGAAGAAAAAGAAGAGTTCACAAGATTCTTTTAAAGTAAGCAAATAAACTTTGCATGGACCTACTCTAACATGCCTAGATTAGACCCCAATCTAATCATGCATCATTTGTCCATCGCACCAGGTATCAAACCTGTTAAATAGAAGCTACAAAAAATGCATCCACACGTAGCGCTTTTGGTTAAAGCAGAGTTGGAAAAGCTTCTTAAGGCTGGCTTCATAAGAACTATTGATTATGCAGAATGGATTTCAAACATTGTTCCGGTCACTAAACATGATAAATCCATTCGTGTATGTATGGATTTTAGAGATCTAAATAAGGTATGTCCAAAAGATGACTTCCCCCTACCTAATATTGATATGATAGTTGAAATGATAGCAGGATATGAAATGTATTCCTTGATGGATGGCTTTTCTGGCTACAATCAAATCAAAATTGTGCCAGAAGATCAAGAAAGACCAATTTTACATGTGCCTGGGGAACCTTTTGCTGGAATGTCATGCTTTTTGGGCTTAAGAATGCTGGAGCAACATACCAGAGAGCTGTTACTACTATCTGTAATCATCTAAAAATGGTCATCTAGACTATTAGCCCCTTTCTAGCATTATTTGCTAAAATTATCAATTGCTTATTCTTGATCAAATCCTAGTTCTATCATTTATTTGAATTTATTCTATGGATTAACCATTTTATCCTAAATATTTATTTATTTAAAAGGAATTCCCTCCACTTTTAATAAATAAAAAAACCCCCACTTTTCCTCTTATCCTAAGTTGCACAAATAAAACATTATTCCTATGTTATAAAAAGGGAAAAAGCACTTTTTATCTCATATGGGCACAAAAGTCAACTCTTATTTTCTCATTGGAGGATACTTGTGCACATGGATTGCTCCTCTTTGATGCTCCACCATTGATTAAATCTTTTGTCTCTTAATCTCCATGGTCCATTCTTTCTCATTTCTTATAAAAGGAGAGCTCTTTTCTCATTCTAGGATCCATCTTTTGAATACTAACCTTATGCTGCAGGATTGCTTGGAGACTTTGGAGCTTTTTGAAGACATTCTTGCATCCATATTTCATTTCTTGCATCTTAGCTTCATATTTATGCTTTCCTAGATTAGCTTCATTTCTATGCTCTAGATTAGCTCACATAGATTAATTAGTAAGGATTTGTAATACTTCTATCTTTCATTTCCATAGCTTAGCTTGCATTTCCATTTTTAGCATTGCTTGCATTTCATCTCCATTTGGATTCTTGAAGATATTGGCATTCTTGCCCTTGTCTCATTGAATCTCCCATTGCATGGTTTACTAGCAAGGTTATTGGCTTAATAGGTCTAGCTGAGAGCATTCTTAACACCCTTGCACTCCATGCCTAGGGAGCTCTAAATCAATTTCTCAAGGTTTCCAATCCATGGATTCTCTTGGAAGCAATGAGTTAGAGAAGTGCACATCTTAGTGTGTGCATTTTTGGCACCCACCGTGGGGCAGAGCACTATTGTTTTGTCCTTAATTCTTTGCATTTCCGTCAAATTTTCATCAATTTTTAGCTTCATTTTCAGCTCTCTAGTTTTTCAGTCTCATATTATCATGCGATAGTTTGCTAGTATCGCGTGATAGTGTCTATATGGTGGTGCGATACTTTACCAATTAAAGTATCACTTTGTTTGAGACATTTTTTTGTACTGTTCGGAACATTCTGTTGCCTGCAAGTAGAGTAAAGTATCGCCCAGAAATATAATATCACCCCAGTATACTGCAAAGTATCGCATGATTCTTCTGGCAAGTTTCGGGCTTTCTGTTATCTTTTTGAAAATTTCAGCGTTTTCAAAATTCATGCGACTCTGGAAAACTGACACCCATTTTTGAGAAATTCACATACGGTATCAAAATTTTAAGTGTGATATATCGTTGGAAAGCTCTTTCTGAGTCTAATCCAACCATGTTAGTTTCATTTTCAAATTTTTCCATTTGATCAACTATTTTACTTGCAGATTATCTAATTTTTGATCTGCTAACCATTGTGGGACTAACAAGTTCTGCTTGTAGGTACCTTCCTTGCTTGAAAAATTTGATAAAAAGAACGCATGTCAAAGCTTCATAGGCAAAAGGGCTACTAATTGTGTTTTGCAGGGCTGCCCAACACCTAAAAACAACCAATTTCTTGTTTATTTGCTTTTCTTTTGAGTGCGGCATATACTAGTTGTCTCATTTCTTAGGCACTTAAGATCTTGTTGTAGGAGTCTTTTGGTGGTATGAAATTATGCTCTTCACCCTTGTGGTGAACCAGAAATCCTGACCCACTTTTAGACTTTGAAAACAAGAGGGTAATTGAACTCTTTGTTTGGTGTGTTTGGGGAAGATTCTTGAGCTAGGAGATTATGCTCTTCACCCTTGAGGTGAACCAAAAATCCTGACACTCAAAATTCAATCCACTCTTTGTTTAGCATTAGGATCCTTTAGCAGTCCTGCTCTTGAGCAATCAAGAGGAATGACCCAAGTGGGGACAAGCTAATACCGAGCTATTCTAACCCACTATAAACTCAAGGCTATCAAGGACACAAAACCTTGGTAGACATAGTACTTGTCTTCGCTTAATGTGAGTACTTGTGGGATTGTGACCATGAGGAAAATGTTGAGCAAGAATGCTTAAGGTACTCTTATGGCCGCGAGGTCCGTTACTTGCCACAAGGTAAGGAGTCCCTTTAGGGAGAAAGAGGGGTGCTATGAACGGAAGCCCTTACTAAGAACCATAGATAGAAGCCACCCTATTTTGCTGCTTAGCTTCTTGGTGCAAGGATTGATCCAAGTGGAATAACCCGGATCACCCCAAGATTACTCACCATCTGTGTTCCTTTGGTTGTGTCTTTGGCACTTCCATGACAAAGTCAATATCTATTGTGGGCAACCACTTAGTGTGAGGTGATGGGACATCAAGTGTGGGCCAAGTTGCTAAGTATTGAGCCTTTGTCCTTCTAGGTAGTAAGTTCTTGAAGTGTTCTCTATGTGATCTACCCATAAAAATGTTCTTGGAAAATTAAACATCACGGTAGTCCTCATAGGATTTTTTTCTTTGATATCACAATTGCTTGTCTTGGAAAGCTTGCTTTTGCCCTTGTGCAAGTGTTCTATGACATGTTTGATCACCTACTATTTGCAAACTTGTCCATTATCTGCTGTCACTACATTTGGAACCAACAAAACTGAAAAAATTGCTTGCTACTTTGACTGAATTACCTTAAAATTGAACTTTCTAACATTCACTGGTCAAGAGTCATATAATACTGAAACATCATTGCATACCTTCAACCAAGAATCCTAAGTTATTCTGCTGCCCTACTGCTATTGCAATTCAAAGTTGCTAAACTTACATTTTAACCTATTGTAGAGTGTCTTTTTCTGTTCTTATCTGAAGCTAGTTTGTTACCTACATGCTTAGGATTGTTCTAGACTGAAACAAATGAGCTAAAACTATTGGATTTGAGCCTATCAAATGTCACTTTTGATCACTTATCCAAACATGGTTACCTATCTAGCTTCTTGCTCGCATCTAGGCTTGTGTCAATTGACTGCTGTAAGTTCTTGAGCACTTTGACTAGCCATCTGTTTTGTTCTATCTCGACAGGTGATCATCATTGGTTTTTGCTTATCTCAACATCTAAGAAACTTTGTCTCATTTGATTGGTTGAACAACATTCTTTTTCATGTCGGTTACAACTCGGTCTCAATTTGAACAAAGGAGTCACCCTTCATTCAATTATATGCAGTTACCTTCTCCTACTGGATGCTCACAAGCACCTGTTAGCAATGCTAGTTCTAGTTCTGAGGATTCTAAGGCCACCCCGTGGTACAAAGGAGGTTTCCTCTTTTCAGCATTTAAGTCCTCCAAAAACACAAACAATGTCTCACTCACCTTGCCCGAACAAGAAAAGCTTTTCTGTTTGCAAGATCACTTTGAGAATAGAGACAACCAAAAGCACTTAGACAAGGAACATAGTGAGAACATAATGGATGCTGCTAGGTGCATGGCTATGAGAGGCATGTCTCATGAGCAACCTGAGACTAGTGGTTATGAGCATAGACCACTTTTTGATGTTCATGGAAATTATGGCAACAACAGGCCACCTAGGTCTCCTTTGAGATGAACTTTTGCTATACCTTCTTCACCTCCTAGGCCAACTCCCTCTCACCATGAGGAAGAGGCCACTGATGAAATTTCTAGTGAGGAGCTTATTGCATTCGAACAAGATGAAGTCTCCCAATGAAAGATACTTAAGCTTTTAGAGCGCAATGGAGACCAATATTTCCAATCTATGACTTCTAGAGGATACAAGCTTCCTCCCGGCTATGATGTCAGAAAAATTGTCCAACAAAGAGTACCAACTGAATTGGAAGTCCTTAGAGAGGAACTACATCAGACAAATCAATGTCTTACTCAAATGGAAATAGAAAGAGAACCTCCAAAGGTTTCCTTTGTGGAATCTATTTGTGCTCTTCCTTTTGATAGAAGTCTATACATGGTCCCATTTCCTAGGGATATTGAGGTTCCTAAGTATGACAAATATGATGGAAATGGTGATCCCCACAACCATGTGCATCACTTTTATGTTCTTAGCATGGACTTCCTTCATGAAGACACATTTTTGCTGTGACTATTCCCTCGAAGCTTAAGAGGACAAGCTTTAGAATGGTTTGCCAAGTTGACACCTCCTTTGAATACTTTTGATGAATTGGCTATGTGCTTTACACAACACTATTCATACAATATCCAATAGCCTATCACCATGATAGACCTTGGTGCTTTAAGGCAAAATCAAGGAGATCCATTTGCTACTTATCTACAATGTTGGAGATCATTGTATTCTAGATATTCTCATCTACTTCCTGAGAGCAAAAAGTTTGACTTTTTTGTCAACACTCTAGTGCCTAAGCTATATTATGATCTAAGGAAACAAATTTTCTCCTCTTTCAATGACATGGTTGAAAGCGCATATAGGATTGAAGATGTTGCCATAAGAAATGGGGATATTGTTATTAATAAAGATACCAGAGGCAATGGCAAGGATAAGAAAAAACCTTGGAATAGAAACAAGTATGTTGTTAATGATGGTGTGGTGGACATCCCTAAAGCTAAAGAGACTGCTTTCAACCTTTCTAATGCCATCTATGCAGCAAAACAACAAGAAGCTACCAACACTCTAGATGCTCCTAAGCCTTAATATGTTGATAAGCCAAAGAAGCAATTCCGACAATGGGTCTATACCCCATTGGCTGAACCATATGATGTGATTCTTAAGACTTTGGTTGCCAATAATTATCTTACGCTTCCTGAGAAAACTCATCCCTATGATCTGCTAGTTAAGCCAGATTGGTGGAGAGAGGATTATTACTGCCACTATCCTAGAAACAAGGGACACAAGACTGACAATTGTTTCATGCTTAAAGATATTATACAAGATCTCATTGATGGAGGTACAATTCTCATAGATGGCTTAGTTAAAAATTTTGATCACTAGGCTTTCAAAGATCCTCTACCTAAGTATGACAAGGGGGAGTCCTCTCAACCAAATAAGAAGAATCATGATGCTAAGATCAACTACACATATACTTTTGATTCACCTGTGATCAACATGGTAGAGCCTGTTGAGAGTGTTCTTATGATGCGACCTCAAGATGATAATAAAGTTAGTCAGGGTATGCCAAAGTTGGTCTTGCAAACACATGGTAGTTCATCTTCCTGAAGTGAGGCACTGAATGTTGTTACTAGGAGGTAAGCTAAACTAGTCCTTAAAACTGTGCCTAATCCCAAGCTAGCCTCATCTTCCAAACCAGCAGCTCCTCCAGCTTTGTCTAGCTATGATCTTGTCCATCAGTTGCAATGGACACCAGCGTAGATATCTATTTTTGAGTTGCTTGAGCTATCCCCTTTGCACAAGGAGATCCTTGAAAAGGCTCTACGTACAGCTAATGTCCCTAATGACATTGACCCAAATAGGTTCCAAGCTATGGTCAACCACATCTCATCACCTCATTATCTATCCTTTTTTGTAGAAGATGATGTATCTCTTAGCCACCCTCACAATCTTGCCTTACACATTGAAGTTATGGTCTACCATACCTGAGTCCGCCGAGTCCTGATAGACAATGGTCCAGGGTTAAATATTGTTTCTTTCAATGTCATACAATAGTTGGGTTTGTTAGAATTTGCTATAGATCCTAAACAGAAAATTACTATAAAAGCATATGATGAAGTTGAAAGATCTTCCAAAGGTCTTGTCACGCTACCTATCTGAGTGGGCCTTGTCACGAAAGATATTATGTTCCAATTATTGGACATCGCACTTGCTTATAACATCCTTTTGGGTCCTCCTTGGATCCATGACATGCAAGCTGTGCCTTCTACATACCATCAGTGTGTCAAATTCCCACATAATGGAGCTGAAATTGTGATTCCCGGGGATCATTCTATTGCTATCAATACTCTTGCTACTACTGAAATGTTTGTTCCTCACAACAAACCCTCTAATGATCCTACTGCATCCCTGGTTGCCGCTGAGAAAACTTTTAAGATGATGAGCCTTGGTATGGGTGAATACACGTTGGATTCCCTTGCTGCTATGCCTACTTCTCCTAGATCATATGGGAGACCTTCTGATAAGATGAAGCCTTCTGCTTCTGCCATGACAATTTTTGGTAATTTTGTTCAAGCGTCTATACCCCTAGAGGCAGAAAGAGAAAAACAAGCTGTTAGAGAATGGATCTATAGAGCTGAAGAAGATAGTACCACTATTGCTACTCCTATTTCTCCTAAGTGCTATGGTAAAGGCTATAAATTTTTGTAGAAAATGGGCTATCAAGGTCAAGGACCTATAAATGATAATGGACATGCCCTAGTCAAGCCTTTGAGTCATACTAATGGCCGACCCTCTAAGATTACAATAGGTCTAGGATATGTTGTCAATGATGACCTCCCTACATGTTCTATAAATGCTCCCATGATTAGTGATTTAGACACAGATACAGATGAGTCACCACTACACACTATGGCTCAAATGGGAGACAATCTTCCTTCTACTTCACTTCTTTGGGGAGAAGAACACATACCTGCTGAGGACATGGCTAAAGCTGCTACACCTAGAAGCCAACAACGTAGGAATATTTTGTGATTAATGAAAAGAGGAGATCTCACAAATAATGATGCTGAAGCCTCTACTTCTAGAGGTCCTAAACCTTCTTGGTGAAAGTATCCTAGTAGAAGCATAACAATAGATTCAAATGAATATGAATAGGATACTCTCTCCGATGGATCTTCCACAGTGGATATGAAAGTGGATGTGGTTCATACTTATGGTGACCAACCCGACGTAGTTGATGAGTCTCGCGCAGGGCCTGATGAGTTTAATCCACGTATTGCTTTAGTGGACCACGCTAGTCCTTCTATGACAAGTCTAGATATTAACACTTTTGGAGCTTACCCTATAGGCTTGACCTCTCTTGTCACCAGAGATGACATCCCTTGCATAAATGTTATTGAACCAGTCACTTCATTTCATCTCACAAAATTAGATCTCATAGCTTGGTCCACCTAGGATCAACATGCCATTGAACCTGTTACTTCTTCCACCAGTGAACCAGCAACAAAAAGGACTGAATCAGAAATCAAGTATCTCAATCATCAAATCAAAAGAAAAGAGCAATGGTCAGATGATAGAAACTACATTGTGGCGGTATCCAAACCTAAAAAAAGTAAAAAGAAAGACCTACTAAAAAATGATGATTATCAAATAAAAGATGAAAAGCTGATTCTCTACAAAAAAATGGTGAACTTTTTCAAGAATTATTTCACATCTATCATATTTCAGCATATTCGTAGAGCTCAAATCAAAGCTGCTAATGCCTTGGTTACTTCAGCATCCATTTTACAATTGAAAAATCATAAATTCCACTTCGAGTTCCTGGTGGAAGAATTACGCTATCTTGCCCATAATTCCTACAATGCCACCATCTTTCCTATTTCTGAGATCATGTTATCCTTGAAAATCTCATCCATAACACCTCACACTTTATCCTTGTCTCTAGTGACTTATATAGGAAGGGTCTAGATGGAACTCTCTTGTGGTGTCTAGAAATAGAGGAGTCAGACAAAGTGCTAGCTAAAGTCCGCGACGGTATATGTAGATCACACTTTAAAGACCCCACGCTAGCTTAGAAATTGCTTAGGGTTGGTTACTATTGACTGAATTGGTTAGGACCTTATATCATCATAGCAGTAGCTTTTGGGTTTGAGGCCTATCAGTTATCTACACTAGAGGAAGAAGAGCTTATCGAGCCTATCAATGTTCTACAATTGCAAAAGTTCTATGCCTAAGGTTCTTGAGCTCTTTGTGCATATTTTTATTGATCCTGAAAAAATCTCAAAAAATTCATATATGATGCTGAAAAAATCCTAAAAAGCATAAAACGTACTGAAAAAATGAGCATCCTAGTGAAAACCTAGCAATAGGCACTTTGATGTCTCACCAAAAAAATCAAAAAATTCAAAAAATTCAAAAAAATTGAAAAAGTGCCTTGGTGAAAACCTGGAAACAGGCGCCTTGGTAGCAAAAATATAAAAAAATTGCAAAAAGTCCTAAAAAATCTATCAAGTGGTGAAAACCTAGAAACAGGCATTGCTGGAGACCCTTGCACCTATGTCTAACAATCTTGTGTGGTGCTCCTTTTCTCCACTTCTCACTTTGCCTCTCCTAGCTTGGAATTGTCTCTTGTCTTAGTCTAGGGGGCATCTTTTGTTCTAAGCTTATCTTAGGTCTCTTTGTGCATCTAGGTTTCTTAGGCACCTTGCAAATGGTGTTTTTCAACACCACCCCAATTGTGTTTTTCAACACTACCCCAGTGTCAAGTGTTTCTTAACACTTATCAGATATCCTACCCGCAGTCTAGATGATGCAATATTTCTCACTGGCAGATGCGATACTCAAAGTTTGACTCTATGACCTACACACATGCACTTAAACACTTGACTCATTGAGACTTGCTGGAATTATTTCTGTGTGCTATCTATGATGATTTCTTTGATGAGTTTTCTCTCCCTAATAGTTTTCGATGATGTTGAGCTAGGAGACTGGGGCATGAGGACATGTTTTATCTGCTTTCTGCTTGTGGGTATATTTTTTTGATCTTGGTTGTCATGAGAATTTATGCTTGTTCCACTTGAATCTAGGATTTCTGAGGTATTATCCTTGACTATTTTCACAAGTGCGTACTTCTAGCCATCTTGACTTTCCTTGTGTCTCGATGCGAGTATAATCTTGCTACATTAAACTTAGGTAATCTCATTGCACTAGTCATCTTGACCTATATGTCTTTGATGCCTAGGTGGGATTCCCACATATCTATCTGATATAGATCATATTCAAATTCACATAGTTATACTAGTGTGTATTATATGATCTTGCAAGGCTACCAATAATGCTCGATGATGAATATTAGAGTCTAAAAGCTTTGTGACCTTGCAAGTAAACCACTTTTCATAGTAGCTTGCATTCTTAAGTTCATGATAGATAGTTTTGCATCTTGTATACAGAGAGAGCTCTCCTTTCATCTTTCATGGACTTATTAGTCAAATTGCACTCACCTTTTTCTTCTTCCTGATCATGTCTTTCGCTTCTTGTCTTACATATCACATCATTCTCTATTCATTTCAGGATCGAAACTGAAATCTGCGTTCACCTTGATCGTCCAAATCGCATCTCTCCTTTTGTGCAGTTGGCTGACCTTTTGAGGCCTGATCCTTCAATCTTCACTGGGGCATATTTTCTTTCTTCATCCCCATCTCCTTCAAACTTCTAGTCTTCCATGTCATTTTTCGCTTCATCTTTATCCTATAGTCAAACTAGGGCATATCTTCACTGCTTGATGGTTATTCTATCATCTTTCATCTTCGATTATGATTTCTAGTGATTTGATCATGTTGCTCTTGCTTCTACATTCCCTCTACTTGATTTCACTTTCAATCCTGAGGGGGCAGCCACATCATATCCTATTGGCTATTCTCCAAAGCATATGCTTGATGATTCCATTTTCTCTGATCGATCTATCTTTGCGCTTGACATGTTAGTTCTCATCTCGAGTCTTGATACTATCCATCTCTTTCCTAACTGTTCAATACTGTCGCTACCAGGCTGACCATGCAGGATTTTCTATCTCTCTGCACTTCATACTTTGGAGTCAAATCTCTTTTGCCTTCTTGGCTGATCTATTCTTTGATATAATGTGTTCCTAGATCGATCACACATTAGTCAAAGAGGGGCAAATGTAATCATCTAAAAATGGTCATCTAGACTATTAGCCCCTTTCTAACATTATTTGCTAAAATTATCAATTGCTTATTCTTGATCAAATCCTAGTTCTATCATTTATTTGATTTTATTCTATGGATTAACCATTTTATCCTAAATCTTTATTTATTTAAAATGAATTCCCTCCCCTTTTAATAAACAAAAAAGCCCCCACTTTTCCTCTTATCCTAAGTTGCACAAATAAAGCATTATTCCTATTTTATAAAAAGGGAAAAAGCACTTTTTGTCTCATATGGGCACAAAAGTCAACTCTTATTTTCTCATTGGAGGATACTTGTGCACATGGATTGCTCCTCTTTGATGCTCCACTGTTGATTAAATCTTTTGTCTCTTAATCTCCATGGTCCATTCTTTCTCATTTCTTATAAAAGGAGAGCTCTCTTCTCATTCTAGGATCCATCTTTTGAATACTAACCTTATGCTGCAGGATTGCTTGGAGACTTTGGAGCTTTTTGAAGACATTCTTGCATCCATCTTTCATTTCTTGCATCTTAGCTTCATATTTATGCTTTCCTAGATTAGCTTCATTTCTATGCTCTAGATTAGCTCACATAGATTACTTAGTAAGGATTTGTAATACTTCTATCTTTCATTTCCATAGCTTAGCTTGCATTTCCATTCTTAGCAAAGCTTGCATTTCATCTCCATCTAGATTCTTGAAGATATTGGCATTCTTGCCCTTGTTTCATTGAATCTCCCATTGCATAGTTTACTAGCAAGGTTATTGGCTTAATAGCTCTAGCTGAGAGAATTCTTAACACCCTTGCACTCTATGCTTAGGGAGCTCTAAATTGATTTCTCAAGGTTTCCAATCCATGGATTCTCTTGGAAGCAATGATTTAGAGAAGTGCACATCTTATTATTACACTATCTTCCATGATATGATGCATAAAATGATGGAGGATTATGTGGGTGATACTTTAGCCAAAAACATGCAACGAATAACTCACCTCATAGACTTAGGTCCCATCCTTGACTGCAAGGAACAATTTAGTCTTAGGCTTAACCCAAAGAAATGTTCTTTTGGTGTTACTTCTGGGAAACTCTTGGGTTATATCATCTTAGCTAAAGGCATAGAAGTTGATCTTGAAAAGGTGCAAGCTATTATGGACATGCCTCCACCCAAGAATATCAATCAAATGAGAGGATTACAAGGAAGGCTACAATCTATCTGGCATTTTATTTCACAGTTGGCCGACAAGTCACAACCATTTACTCAAACTTTGCATAAGAATGTGACCTATGAATGGAATGAGGAATATGACAAGGGACTTACTCAAATAAAATAGTATCTTGCTAATCCACCTATACTAATGCCTCCTATTCATGGGAAGCTGCTTATACTATACATCTCAACAACAAATACATCCTTGGGTTCTCTCCTAGCTCAAGAAGATCATAATAACAAAGAGATGGTCGTATACTATATCAACAGAACATTGGTTGCCTATGAAATGAATTACTCTATCATTGAGAAGGCTTGTTTAGTAGTGGTATTTGCTTCTCAAAAATTGCGGCATTATATGCTAGCTCATACCATGAGGCTTATTGCAAAAATTGATCCACTAAAGTACTTGTTGAGCAAGGCTGCCCTCACAGGTAGATTAGAAAAATGGGTAATGATACTTAGTGAATTTGACATTGAGTATGTGGAAAGAAAAGCTATTAAGGGACAAGCGATTGTTGATCAGTTGGTGGAGGCTCCTTTAAAAGATCATCAACCTTTGAGTATTGAATTCCCAGATGAATCCATCATGCTCCTCACACACCAATCTCAAAGCATGTTCTTTGACGGATCATTCACTTAGCAAGGATCTGGTGCGGGCATTTTGTTTGTTACACCTCAAAGATAATCATTGCCAAAAGCATATAAAATGTTGTTTCCTTGCATGAAAAACATAGCTGAATATGAAGCTCTCATTAATGGAATGAAGATGGCCCTTGAATGGTGTGTAGATGAGCTCAAGGTATTTGGAGACTCGCAGTTAATCATCAATCAAGTCAGTGATGTCTACCAAACTAAAGATGAAAAACTAATACCTTACAAAAGGATGGTGGATGATCTTAAATGGTACTTTGCACACATTTCTTTCCAGTAGATTCCAAGGGAGGCAATAAAGAAGTTGATGCAATGGCCACTCTTACTTTAATGTTACAAATGCTAGAAAATGACTTTAGACATGAATTCCTAGTGGAGGCATTACACTACCCTGCCTATGATATTCTTGAATCTGGGATGATCTGTTTAGTCATTGGACATGATTCATCCCACTACCACCATATCTTTTCCTACCTTCATGACCAGATCATTCCAGACACCTATACCTAGAATGAAAAGTGTCACCTCATTCGTACTGCTTCACGATATGTCCTCATAGCAAATGACTTGTATAGACGGGCTCTAGATGGTACTCTCCTTAGGTGCTTAGAACCTGATGAGTCCAAGCGTGTGCTAGCTGAGGTACACAAAGGTATCTATGGGTCTTATTCTACTGGTTTGACGTTAGCCTGAAAAATTATTAGAGCTGGCTATTACTGGCCGGACATGGAAAAAGAAGTTGTTCAATATGCTAAGACTTTCAAGCAATGCCAATTTCATGGGAACCTAATTCATGCTCCAGCTCATGAACTTAGTCCTCTCATTAGTTTCTGGCCATTTTAGCAATGGGCCTTCAACTTGGTCAGTTAGATACATCCTTCCTCTTCAAGAGGGCACAAGTTCATCATCATAGCTACTGATTACTTTACCAAGTGGGTTGAGGCAGTGCCTCTCACTGTAGCTGACAGCAAGACCATTGCTATGTTCATATTGAACTATATCATTTGCAGATATGGTATACCCTAATCTATTATCAGTGACAATGGGGGACAATTCAAAAATAAGGACCTGATAGAATTATGCACTAAATTCAAAATTATTTAGCATTGGTCATCCATCTATTATCCTTAGGCTAATGGACAAGCATCGGCTTCTAATAAGATAATTCTGAAAAACTTGCACTGAATAGTTCATAAATTTGGTAGAGATTGGCATCTCCAGATTAATCCAGCTTTGTGGGCCTATAGAACAAGTATCTGAACACCAACGGGGGCCAGTCCTTTCACCTTGGTTTATGGAGCAGAGGCAGTATTACCTATTGAGGTCAAGATTTCAACATTACGAATCTCTCTGAAGGGCCTCATCACTGATGAAGATAACAAAATATCCTGACTTCAAGAGCTTGAGTTACTTGATGAACGTCGAAAGGTGGTGTTCGATCATCTAAGAGCATACCAAAAGAGGATGTCTAAAGCTTACAATAAGAAAGTCAGACAAAGGGAATTCCAAGTTGGTGATCTCGTCCTGAGAGAGAATCCCAAAAATCAGCAGCAGGGAGCTCAGAAAGGAAAATTTGAACCAAACTGGCTTGGTCTGTATGTCATTACTACGACATTTGGGTTTGGTGCTTATCGACTATCCACCATTGAAGGAGAGAAACTAAAAGAGCCTATCAACGCTCTTCATCTAAAGAAGTTCTACAGTTAAGACATTCTTGGCATGCTCATGTACATAGTTATTGGTCCTGAAAAAATTCAAAAAATGATATATCACAAAAATCCTAAAAATTGCAAAATGTCTTGAAAAAATGATCATCTTAGTGAAAACTTGGTAAATAGGCACTTTGATGTATCTATTATCTTGGTGAAAACCTGGTAAACAGGCACCTTAGTAATAATAAAAAAAATACAAAATTGAAAAAATACAAAAAAATCAAAACATAAAAAATACAAAAAAAATGAAATATTCAAAAAATTAAAAAAGAGAAAAGTACAAAAAAATTGAAAAGGAAGAAAAATGTGCTAATGATGAAAACCTGGTAAACAAGCGTCATGGTAGAAAAAGTAGAATCTCTGCCAAGATGGTGAAAACCTGGTAAACAGGCGCCTCTTGTTTCCTAAAGCTACATCTCATCTCAGCGTCGCCTGGCTTTTAGTTTCTTGCTTTAGTTCACTTTCCCACTTTCTTGCTTTAGTTCATTTCCTACTTTTAGTTCGCTTCCTGCTTTAGTTTTCCAACTCATGCTCTTGCCTTCTGATGCAAGAGCATCCTAGGTGTAAGAGCTATCTTGCATCACCCAAAAATATTTCTATTTTGTATTCAATAAGGGCTATCTTGTGCAGAGCCACTATTTATGGAAACTTGCTATTTTTAGTAAGTTGGTCTTATGATCTCAGAATGTTCTAATTTTACATGTGGAGGTTCATCTCAGTCATATCAGCCTGCCAGCAAAGTTTCATGGCTAGATCAAGTCTAGTTTTGAAGATATTGAAGATTTTCGATAGTGGCAGCAGGGTACAGAAACTTTGAACTTAGTTTTGAAGGCTTTAGAGGCCCTGGATGAGGTTGAAAATTTGGGTAACAGGAGCTTTGCGTTGGTCAAGCTTGTAGAGTGCTTCGTGGCATTTCCAGAATGGGGTTATAATAGCCAATCAGGTCAACGGGCGATGACTTATGGTCTTCGAAAGTTGGGTCACCTGAAATGGTGGAAAATAATTTTTCTTCAAAATTTCTATTTGGGTTTCAAAACTCATTGTGAGCCGACTTTGATGTAATAAATTGTAAAATAAAATAATTCTAAGTTTGGTCGGCCCTAAGGGCTAAATTTCTAGAACCTTCTCGAGTGGTGGAAATTGTCTATATAAAGAAGGCCCGTAGTGTTGTCTAGGGCAGTTCTGGGTAGTAGATCTGGGTATTGATTTGAGGCTTTGTCCTACAGAATATTGTAAGGGAATGCCCATGTGGCTTTGCATATTGTAATTCTGAAAGTTTGTAATTCCACATTTGTGGAGATAATAACAAGCCAATTTTCTGTTCTTGCATATTATTGTTGTTGTTTCTCTATTTCTGTTATGTGTTTGTGGTATTAAGGGGAGCACCCTTCATCACCTTCAATTGTCTTTGGGATTTTCCTCGAATCTTCATGGATTGGAACTGGTTCACACTTGGGGGCATCTTGCTGGTCTAGGGGGCATTGTCCTATCGCTTTTGAAAGTTTTGTTTGTGTATTAGTCACTAGCAATTCACGTTGTGTCTGTCTGCTGATGCCTAGCTACTTTTGAGATTTCTCTCTTTGAGGGTCTCTCATGTATCAGTTGCCAGTGGTTACCATTGTACCTACCTACTAATACCTAGCTTTTGTCTAACCTCTCCTTTTTGGGATCTCTCACATCAGTCACCAGTGGTTCTCACTGCGTTCACATGCTGATACTTGGTTTGTGCTTTGATATCTTCTTGAGACTTTGTCTCTCATGATGGTCACCAGTGGCTCTCACTACGTCTTCCTGTTGTCACTATCCCGTCGAGGCTTTGAATGTTGTTCTCTTTCGATTTGACTTCAATCTACTTGAACATAAATGTAAACTAAAATTGAAAATTAACTTTGTGTTCCTTTGAAGCATGCTGAGCTTTTCCTTTGCTTGTTTGTTTGTTTGCTTTTTCTTTGCTTTCTGCTTGTTGGTTTAGTTCCAATGATCACAAGAATCTATCTAAGAGGGGTGTCCATCTGTAAGAGCCTTTATCTCATATTGGATTGCCATGCGTACCTCGACTCCTTTTATATGGACACTTTAGTGAGGTTGGTTCTTCTCCTTGTTTGTTTTGAGTGACTTCTTTCTGCTACAAGTAAAATGGCTAACGCTCGTCCTGCTAAGTGAACGTAACGGTCACTGCAAGCATTCTTTGGAAAAAGAAGGAACTCTCACGTGTCTAGTGTGTTTGTTCGCAAGAAACATTTAGGTCATTCTAGCAATTATGCTTTGATGCTTATGTTAACTTGCTAAATCAAAAGGAATAGGTGTTCAGGTCATTTTGGCTTCTTGTGCCTTAATGCTTACACCTCATTCAGACAAATCCAAGACTTATGTCATATTCATATTCTCATAATTTCAATGTTAGTGAGGATTTTATGGCATCTTGTGATCGTCCCGTGCCTAAATGAACTCGATGATGATAAATACAGTGATTCCAATAACCAAGTCCTAGGGCTTGCATTTTCATTATAGGCTTGCATTTTAGCTTAGGCTTGCTTTTTTCATTCTAAGCTTGCATTTGAGACGATATCTTGGTACTCTCTTGATTGCTTTCTTTTAATCAAAGGTTCTCATCTTTTGTCCCGGTTTCATCATGATTGCATAAGTTTTCAGGATCGAAATCAAAATCTGACATCTCTAGATAGCTCAAAATTGTGTTTTAAATTATGGGATCCTTTGGGATCGGACACTTGTGCAGTCAACCTTCTGGTGTCATCTTCTTGCCAGACCCTCATCTTTGCATCATGTTTTCAACATCTTTTCTCTTTTCATTAAAGTCAACTCTGGTCAACCATGGTCAACCGTGCTCAAACTTGGTCAACAAGACATCTGCTTTGCTCTGATTTACTTCTGTAGCTTCTCGAATCTAGTCTAATTACTTTTTCTTTGCAACCTCTTGTTGTTAATCGTCCTTCTTGTTGGAAACAATTGTCTGAAGGAAATTGCTACTCAAATTATGTATTGTCTTTGATGTCACACTATGTCATAGTCCATAGTATTTAGTGCCTACTGAGCTCAGTCGGTCTGCCTGTCAGTATATTTAGTGCTTACCGAGTTCACTTGGTTATCAAAGAAAAATCAGCATGTACCGAGTTCACTCGGCTATCAAAGAAAAGCAGTGTTTACCGAGTTCAGTCGGTTGTCAAAAGAAAAGATAGCATCTACCGATTTCAGTCGGTTATCGAAGGATTATCAGTGTTTACCGAGTTCCCTCGGTCTTCGAAAGATTGTAGAAAGTTATGGTCACCGAGCACTGTCCGCCCTTGAAGGATTTTTGCAAATAAAGTTTGCTTAATTCAGCCGACTGTTATACTAAGTAATGCCGATTTGACAAATCTAAAATCATATAAATAAAAGGTCAAATGTGAAAATAAAATATATACACATCAGAAGATATATAGAAGAAAGGCAGGAAAGGTGTGTGCGAAATTGTGAAGGATGATCAGATATCCTTGAGGAGCAGCAGAGATATATTCGATCAGGAAGGATCACACTTATGCAGAACAGAGATCTGTAATCAGCAAGGCAGTTGCATTATTATATAGGTCATTTTCATTGTTACCTTTTTATCATTGTAATAGTGAATTCTAAATCTCTTAACCGAGTTGGTTTAACAACCATATTGTAAATCCTCTAACAAGGTGACAATTCCGTTGAATTGTTTTCAAGACCTCTTACAAGGCCACTCCTAGCAGGGTGATTAAATCCTCTAACAAGGTCACACCTAACAGTGTGTTTTGTAACCTTTTACCAGGTTGACTTCTAACCGGGCATCACTTCAGAAAAGTGAAAATCAGTATCTAGATACATTGGTGGTTTTTCCCATATTGGGTTTCCACGTTAAATCTGTGTCTCTTGTGTTCTTAATGGTTATCTTAATCATATACAAGTGCTGATGAATATCTAAAGATAATTTACTAATACTTTATGCATCTTCAAAGTTACTACAATCTATTTACCGAGTGTTAAACAGATAATATTCATTAAGATATCCTAAGGGATCTGGAAAGAAATAATTGTGAAGTGTTTTATGGTTGATTGATTCACCCCCCCTCTCAGTCACTTCATCCATATTCCATCAATTGGTATCAGAGCTTTTGGTGCTTGCAGGAAGGGTTTCAAGGACCTAAGCTAAAGATCAGGATGTCTTACAAGAGGGAAATTCCAAAGCTCAACAGAGATAAATTTTCAGCATGGCAAGGTCTCATGAGACTTCATCTGGCTTCCATTGGTGATTCAGGATGCAAATACATTAATGAAGAATACACAGTTCCTACTGGCGCATTAACTGTTGAAGACATTGCAGAGAAAAAAAATCATAACACCATGATGATAGACATTGCATCAGCTCTCAGCTATGAAGAATTTGATGAAATTAAAGAATGCACTACTGCATATAAAATGTGGATCAATCTGAAGAAAATATATGGTGGTGATGCTAATGTGAAACGAGCCAAAGTAGAAAGCCTAAGAGGATAGTTTGACAAGATGAACATGAAAGAAGATGAAAACATTGCAAAATATGTTGAAAGGATCAAAGCAAGTGTTAGTGCAATTAGAGCTTCTGGAGGAACAATCTCTGATGAAACTATTATAAGAAAGGTACTCAGAACATTACTCCCTATCTATGCAATAAGAGTATCAGCTATTCAAGAAAGAAGATGTGAAACAAACCACAATATAACTTTGGATGCTTTAGTTGGAAGATTGACAGCCTTTGAATTAGACAACTATGACAACTATGTTCCAAGTTCCAAAAATATTGAGTCAGCATTTGAGGCCAAGGTTTCACTAAGGAAGAACAAGAAAATAAAAGAAGTTCAGTCAGAAAGTGAAGAAGTATCAGAAGAAAGTTCTGATAGTGATCTTGAAATTGTAGAAGCATTACTTGCAAAGAGGTACTCTAAAGGGAAAGGTAAATATAAAGGCAAAACTCCTTTAATCTATTTTTCATGTGAAGAAATTGGACATATTGCAGCTAGGTGCCCAAACAAGCAGGTCAAGGAAGAGAAGAGAAGTCACAAGTACTATGGCAAAAATAATTTCAAATCATTCAAGGATAAAGGTAAGAAAACATATTTTATGGCTAAAGATTCTGATGATAGTGAAGAAGAAATTGTCTTTATTGCTATAAAAGATGAATCTGATGATGATGAAGATAAGATGGCACTTATTTCTCATATAAGAAAAGATGATATATGGATAATAGACAGTGGATGTTCACACCACATGACTGGTGACAAGACAAAATTTGAATACCTAGAAGACTGTGATAGTGGCAATGTAAGATTTGGAAACAATGAACCTTATTGTATAAAAGGAAAAGGAAGAATCTCATTAACCAAAGAACTCATATGTGATAATGCTTATTGGGTTGAAGGACTAAAACATAATCTTCTAAGTGTAGCACAGCTAATCAATACTGGTTTCAAGGTTGAATTCATGAATGGTCAAGCAAGACTGCTGGATGAAAAAGGAAAACTCATTGGATCAGGCAAACAAACAAAAGGTAACTTATTTTATCTTGATCTCAGTGAATATTCATGTTTTATTGCTCAAATTGAAGAAAGTTGGCTATGGCACAAAAGGTTATGTCATGTGAATTTTGATAAAATGATAAAAATAAGCAAATTCAAGAAGGTAAGAGGCATTCCTACTTTGAAGAAACCTGATACTGGTCTATGTAAGAATTGTCAGATTGGAAAAATGAGTAAAACTAGTTTTAAGAGTAAAAACTATTAGTCTAAAGAGATTTTGGAAATTGCGCATACTGATTTATGTGGACCTATTGGAATACAAAGCTATACTGGAGATAAATTCTTTATTCTTTTCGTTGATGATTATTCTAGAATGATGACTATTATGTATTTAAGAGAAAAATCAGAAGCATTTGAAAAGTTCAAATGGTACTTGGCAAGAGTGGAAAAGGAAACAGGGAAAAGATTGAAATGCTTAAGATCAGACAGAGGTGGTGAATTCATCTCCCATGAATTTAACAACTTTTGCATTGAAAGAGGAATCAAAAGACAGGTATCAGCTCCTAGAACTCCTAAGCAGAATGGAATAGCAGAAAGAAGAAACAGATCTATTATGGATTGTGCAAGGACTCTAATGATAGAAAAGAACATCGCTATAAAATACTGGAAGGAAGCTATCAGCACTGCAGTTCATACCTTGAACCGAGTACAATTGAAGAAAGACACATTCAAAACTCCTTATGAGTTATGGTATGGCTATAAACCCAATGTAAGTTACATGAAAGTATTTGGTAGCAAGTGTTATATCTTAAAAGAATCTAGAAAAAATAAATTTGATGTGAAAAGTGATGAAAGAATATTCCTAGGATATTCTAGCAAAAGCAAGGCATACAAATGTCTGAACTTGTCTACTCACAAAGTCACAGAAAGTATACATGTAAAATTTGATGAGTTTGCAGAAAAGATTGAAGAAGAAAGCAAAAGGGAACCTGAGAACTACAGGAGATTCATTTACATTGAACCTGAAACATTACCAGACACAACTATCAATGAGGAAACTATATCTACCGAGCCTAGCACAGTAAACGAGTCACAAGAAGAAGTTCAAACTGAGTCACAGGAAGAAGTTCAAACCAAGTCACAGGAAGAAATTCAAACCGAGTCTCAGCCTGAAGTTACCGAGCAAATATCTACCGAGCCTGAGCAACCTGAAGAAGAGATCCTAGAAGACAACAACATTACTCATTCAAAAAGCAAGGAACCTATACTAACCAAATATGTCAGAAGACATCATACACCAGATCAAATCATTGGAAACAAATCAGATGGTACTATGACAAGAAGTAAGCTAAAAGGTACATGTCTACTTACTGATTTTGAACCTAGAAATATCAAAGATGCATTGGAAAATGAAAGTTGGATTGAAGCAATGAATGAAGAATTAGAACAAATACAAAAGAACAAAGCATGGACTCTTGTATCTAGACCTAAAGATAAGAATGTAATTGGAACAAAATGGGTATTTAGGAATAAGCTGAATGAAGACGGTCAAGTATCTAGAAACAAAGCTAGATTGGTATGTAAAGGTTATTCTCAAGAAGAAGGAATAGATTATGGTGAAACTTTTTCTCCTGTTGCAAGATTAGAAGGTGTAAGAACTCTACTTGCTTATGCAGCACATAAAGGATTTAAGGTATATCAGATGGATATAAAATCTGCATTTCTCAATGGAATTCTTGATGAAGAAGTCTACATTGAACAACCTGGAGGTTTTGTTGATCCAAATAAAAGGGACATGGTCCGCAGGTTACACAAAGCATTGTATGGTTTGAAACAAGCTCCTAGAGCATGGTATGAAAGACTCCATAACTACCTGATTCAGATTAATTTCAAAAGAGCCAATGATAACAGCAATCTATACATTAAAGAAGGACCAGATGACAAAATTGTATTGGCAGAAATATTTGTAGATGATACTATATTTATAGGGAATGATGATCAGTGCAAAGAGTTTTCAGAGCAGATGAACAAAGAATTTGAAATGTCTATGTTTGGTTTAATAAAATTCTTTGTTGGTCTTCAAATTCAGCAAAGCAAGAATGGTATATACATTACTCAATCTAAATACATTAAGGAAATACTTAAGAAGTTTGGTATGGAAGATTCAAAACTAGTTGGTACACCCATGTGTACTGGACTGAAACTTACCAAAGATGATGATTCAAAAGAAGTAGATCAGACCTTATACCGATCTATGATTGGAAAATTGCAGTATGTAGTACATACAAGACCTAATATTGCCTTAGCAGTCGGTATAGTAGCAAGATTCTCAGCTAAACCTAAGGAAAATCATATGATGGCAATCAAAAGAATCTTAAGGTACTTAAGAGGAACTGAAGAATATGGTTTGTGGTATAAATTTGGAGGCAATCTAGACTTAAAAGTGTTTACTGATGCTGATTGGGCAGGGAACATTGATGACAGAAAAAGTACAAGTGGTGGAGCATTTTTTCTTGGAAAAAGACTGGTATCCTGGACCAGTAAAAAGCAAAATTGCACATCTCAATCCACAGCTGAAGCAGAATATGTTGCAGCTGCAGTAAATTGTTCAAATATTGTTTGGTTTAAACAGTTATTACAAGGTATGAAGGCTGAAATCAAAGAACCAGTTGTTATATTTTGTGACAATACCAGTGCAATAAACATTTCGAAGAATCCAGTAATGCATTCCAAAACCAAGCACATTGCTATTAAATATCACTTTGTCAGAGAATTGGTGCAGGACAAGGAAATCAGATTAGAATATATTCATACAAAAGAGCAGATTGCAGACATTTTCACCAAACCATTACCTAAGGATGCATTTGTGTATCTAAGAGGTAAGTTAGGGGTCATTCCCCTATCCGAGGCTCACTAAATACAATTTTAGTGATGCATCAACCAGAACATGATTGAAAATCAACATGTTGATGCAGCATATTCAAGGAATCATTGCATATGAATCAGTACTTGAGGTACATTAGTTTACACCGGTAATATGTGAATTGTCTTTGGCATGTGTTGTCAAAGAGGGAGTGTTTGCTATGTCTTTGCTATTACTTCAAGAAATTTTCATTAGACAGAGGAAGAGTTTTCAAGAAACAAGAAGTTTGCTGACAGAGGGAGATTTGAATCTGAACCGAGCTAATTCTTTCAAATTTCTTATGCTATGACATATTGTGTTGCCATCAATGCCAAAGAGGGAGATTGTTGGAAACAATTGTCTGAAGGAAATTGCTACTCAAATTATGTATTGTCTTTGATGTCACACTATGTCATAGTCCACAGTATTTAGTGCCTACCGAGCTCAGTCGGTCTGCCTGTCAGTATATTTAGTGCTTACCGAGTTCACTCGGTTATCAAAGAAAAATCAGCATGTACCGAGTTCACTCGGCTATCAAAGAAAAGCAGTGTTTACCGAGTTCAGTCGGTTGTCAAAAGAAAAGATAGCATCTACCGAGTTTAGTCAATTATCAAAGGATTATCAGTGTTTACCGAGTTCCCTCGGTCTCCGAAAGATTGTAGAAAGTTATGGTCACCGAGCACTGTCGGCCCGTGAAGGATTTTTGCAAATAAAGTTTGCTTAATTCAGCTGACTGTTATACTAAGTAATGCCAATTTGACAAATCTAAAATCATATAAATAAAAGGTCAAATGTGAAAATAAAATATATACACAGCAGAAGATATATAGAAGAAAGGCAGGAAAGGTGTGTGCGAAATTGTGAAGGATGATCAGATATCCTTGAGGAGCAACAGAGATATATTCGATCAGGAAGGATCACACTTATGCAAAACAGAGATCTGTAATCAGCAAGGCAATTGCATTATTATACAGGTCATTTTCAATGTTACCTTTTTATCATTGTAATAGTGAATTCTAAATCTCTTAACCGAGTTGGTTTAACAACCATATTGTAAATCCTCTAACAAGGTGACAATTCCATTGAATTGTTTTCAAGACCTCTTATAAGGCCACTCCTAGCAGGGTGATTAAATCCTCTAACAAGGTCACACCTAACAGTGTGTTTTGTAGCCTTTTATCGGGTTGGCTTCTAACCGGGCATCACTTCAGAAAAGTGAAAATCAGTATCTAGATACATTGGTGGTTTTTCCCATATTGGGTTTCCACGTTAAATCTGTGTCTCTTGTGTTCTTAATGGTTATCTTAATCATATACAAGTGCTGATGAATATCTAAAGATAATTTACTAATACTTTCTGCATCTTCAAAGTTACTGCAATCTATTTACCGAGTGTTAAACAAATAATATTCATTAAGATATCCTAAGGGATCTGGAAAGAAATAATTGTGAAGTGTTTTATGGTTGACTAATTCACCCCCCCTCTTAGTCACTTCATCCATATTCCATCACTTCTAATATGTCATCTTTCAGATTTCACTCCCGAGGGGGCAGGATGATTGCATCATTTGAATTTTGTCGAATCAATTCTTGAATCAGTCTGATCTGAATCATCGGGTCTCATTGCTAGGGGCATCTTCGCACTTCGTATCTTGCTATCTAGTCATCTATCTTTTAGATATCAGAGAAATCTAACTTGGATCCTCGGGAATCAAGCTTTCTTCTAGAGATGGTTCTTGAAATCTTTTAGGTATTGGGGCAATCTAACCCTAATTCCTGGGAGTCAAGCTTCATTCTGGAGATAGCTCTCGAAATCTCTCTTAGACCGTTATCTGGGCAATCTAACTTGGGTCTCGGAGGGCTGAGCTTCGTATTGGGGCAATTTAACCCTGATTCTAGAGACTGTCCTAGGTTTTTATCTGAATCTCATTCTGGGCATTGGGGCAACCTAACCCCAATTCTCATCTTCTCTCAAGACCGTTGTCTTCACAATCTAACTTAGACTTCGGAAAATCATGCTTTGATCTGTTCGGTGTCTTGGCAACCTAACCTAGACTTCTGAATTTCTTGTCATTTGTCACTTCAAGCTATTCTTTGAATCAATGCACTGTTTGCACATCAATTCAAAGAGGGGTAAATGTAATACCTTAAAATTGGCACCTATTAAATTCATTTAATTTTGGTGCATTTTTGTCAATTTTACATCTCCAAAGTCCTAGTTTCCTAGTCAATTTTCTCTCTTCTACCTAACTTAATTTGACTTGATGTCAATTGCAAAGACCCTAAATTGCATTAATCAAATATTAAAATTAATTCCTAAAGTCTTCAACTTTTATTAGCTAAATTACCCCTATGATAAATTAATTTAATCCTAAAGTCCTAAGTGCTTGGAATTAAATTAAACCCACCCCATTTGGCTAATATACATGAAAATGAATTAATAATTACTTGTTATTTGAATGGACACTCATTTTTGAATTAATAATTCAAGATATTCGAAAAGTCCCCTATGTGGCAAATTCCATTCTTTTAATTAAGTAATTCAATGCTTTTTTATCTCAAATGGAAATGAAGGGTCAGGAGTTTCAAATCAAGAACCCCTTCATTCTCTTCTTGGGCTTTTCTATTTAATGAACCTCATTTCTTCATTCGAAGGGGGAAATTTTGAGAGTAATTGAACTATAGCGATTTTTAGTCTCAATTTAATATTTTCAAGCTTTCATTTTCAATTAGCTTAATTTCTCATTTAGCATAGTATTGCATTCTTATATTAGATTAATTTTCTTACTTTCTCAAAGTTTAATTTCTATTTCTTTCAAGCTATTTAGATTAAATTACATTTCATATCTCTTTCAAGATCTTAGTATAATTGCATTTTCATCTTAGCTTAAATTCATTTTGTGCAATTTTCATGCTTTCAAATCCTCCAGTGTAGAACTGGTCTTATGGTTGTTGGCTCTCTAATATGAGAGTAATTAAACACCCCGTCTACATAGGAGGCAATAGGTCGCTTCACCATGAATTTCAGATTGAGTAATTCATACTCTCTCTCATAATTCAATCATGTGAGCAATGACTATGTTGCATGTGTAGTTGGATTAAAGGTCCACATTCGACTATATATAGTGTGCACTTTGGAAATTCATAGAAAATTATACATTCATCAAAAAATTAACAGAAAAATCCAGGATAAACTAAGTGGTGTTAGCTAACTTCTCATTGGAGTGATTAAAAAAATTCAAAAAAAAGTTAACATTTTAGGGGGAGGACACCAGACGCTATGTTATGTTTTTTCACAAAAAATAGGACCACTTTTTGTGCTCCCCCTTTTTGAGGGCCTTAATTTGCACTATTTAAAAAATAAATTAGTAGTTTAGAAACTAGATTCAGAGTATTACAACTCTTGTTCTTGTCACATCTTAAAATTTTGAGTCTAACATCTTCAATTTCTCGTTGAAGTTCAGAGTTTTTTGATTTCATAAAAAAAGTGGCATCTTATACCCCTTTTTGGTCCTCCATCTTTGTGCACTTACCCCATACTGATTGTCAAATTCATTTGGTAGAGAAGGAAAGTCAAGTTGGTAAAAGGAAATAGAGGAAAAAAAGTTTTTGATAAAAGAAAAGGAAGTCTAGACACTGAGAAAGGCAGAGCAAGGAAAATTGAGCATCAAGCACTGAGAAAGTACCAAGTTATAATAGTTACTAAACTAAGAGAATATACATGTTATTGAGCATAAGGAAAATGTATTACCGAGCATCACAAGATGACACAAGGAGAGTCTACAGATACATTGAACCTAGACACTGAGAATAAAATGGTTTACTTGAGGAAATTGTTTGTTGAAGAATTGGAGATTCAAACATAATGATTATACATTATTATAAGGTGAGATTCACCAACAAGAATTAAATGTGATATATGCATTGGAGAAGAAACTAATGCTAGCACCACTTAAGGAAAACATTCTAGATTGTTTCCATCTCTTCTAGAACTGGGTATAAATGGATTAGAGTATGATCACAATAAAAGTGAGAGAGAGAGAGAGAGAGAGAGAGAGAGAGAGAGAGAGAGAGAATGTGGGAAGGATAAATTATAGGAAGAAGGTGATGAGAAGAGAAGCCATCAAGTAATAGAGCAGTGAGAGAAGATTGTGTATGTGATTTAAATTTGAAGTTACCAAGTACATAATTGATATTGTGAGTGAAGCACAATATGAGCTAAATAGTTATTGAGCATATTGAGTCTATTAAGCATAATTTGATGCAAGTATTATAGACAAGTTTATGTATTGATTAGTGTAATCAAAGTTTTAAAAGTCTCTTAACCAAGCAGATCCTAACAGATCTTATATTGTAAATAATTTAACAGGGTACAGTTCTTAGATTAGAATTTTAAAATCCTTTAGCAAGGTAGACTTAATATGTCTTTAGACTCTTAATAGGGTTAATACTCTTAACAAGGTAAGCTATCAGAAATAGCTAACATTGTAGCTCTAACCGAGCAGATTTTTTAACTACAATAATGAAGTATTGTGGGTGTCATCCCCACCGCAACTTTTATCCTCTAACAAGGATTTATGCGATACCAAAATAATGGTGTTATGAGTTGTGTTTCATGATTTTATTTTATATGTTTTATATTACATGCAAAGTTATGATTAAGGTGAATGGTTAAGAAATTTAGATAAAAGTTTTTTGAAGTACCGATTCACCCCTCCTCTCTCAATACTTATCTTTCCATAATTAATCCAATAATTGGTATCAGAAATAAGTCTCTTATTCATAAGTTTAACCACTTTAGAGGAGATATCTAGATAGATGGAAAGTTATAGGTATGTAAAGGTGATTAATGACATGAACATGGAACTGAGGATGGCTAATGACCAGATTGATGAATTGAGGAGGAAACTGAAGCATTCAATCATCAAGAGAAAGGATCTAGCACATCAATTGAAAGATATACAAGATTAGGTTGAAGAACTTGAAGAACTATTAGAGGGAAGTATGTATGATGAATCTGAAGCTGCAATATCAAAACTGACTAAAAAGAACAAAAACCTAACTGATTGGATAAAATAATTGAAAAGAGAACAAGAAGCTCAATCGATAAGGATGTGTGAAGTCCTAAAATAAAAGAGAAAATTTGAAGATGACAGAAGAATGGTTGAAGATGAGAGAAGGGAAATGAATGCAAGGTTGAACAAGAAAGATGGGGAAATAGTGAGGTTAACACAAATTCACTACAACTTGATAGATCAACTAGTTAGTGCAAATCAAGAAGTTGCAAGGAAAGTTGGAGAGATTGCTGAAATGAGATTAAAAAAAATTGAACATTTGAAGAATGAACTTAAATATAAAAAGGATGCTAATGAAGTCTTGAAAAGGAATGAAGAAACATTGAGGATATTGGATGAACAACTAAGAGGTTAGAGATAACCGAGAGATACTTTTGGACTTAGATTCAATGCAAACAACACCATTGAGAAGGAAGAGTCCTCAAAATAAGAAGAAAATTGAGATAATACTATACCACCAAAGACAAAGAAGCCTACTTGCTATCATTGTGGAAAACTAGGTCATACAGCTAATGTATGTAGGAGAAAAAGAGGTAATCCACCGAGCATTCCTAAATTTAATGGTTATTGTTACAATTATAATAAGTATGATCACAAAGCATTTGAGTGTAGATCAATGATTGCTAGCAATACAAGGAAGCCAAGATTTGATGGCTATTGTAATAACTACAACAAATATGGTCACAAGTCTGAAGAACATAGGTCAAAGATTAAAAAAAAAAAAGAGAAATGGGTATCTAACCAACAAAATACTGCTAACAATTAACAAGGATCAACTATACCATGGGACTACAATACAAGAATTACATGTACTACATATGGGAGATTTGGTCACATTGCTACAAATTGCATGTTGATGCATGGAAGGAACAATACAAGATCATGGAGAAACTCTGGGATGGCTTGTTTTCATTATCACAAGGTCATTCACCTAGCCAAAGATTGCAGGTACCGAGGCAAAGCCCCAACCAAGGAACAACCAAGTGAAACTGCTAAAGTTAATGTTGATGAGATAAGAGATTGAAAGAATAGAATATGGAGATGAAAGTCTCAAGATGATGGAACTAAAATTGGAACAACTGATGGCACCACATCCTTTGGGTTGGGTGCACCTATCTTCACCTCATCGGTCAAAGGTATGCTTAGGAGCTGATAACTAAATTCTAGGTCTGAAATCGGTTCCTAACATTTGTGCAAAGATTCATATTAGCATATTAAGATACATTTGGATATATGTTGTGAAGTTGACATTTCATATTTTAATTGGTAAGAGTATATTTTATTTTGTTCCATTCAGTGAAAGGAAAGTGTATTTGGTAATCGGTGAAAAGGGAGTCGATAAAGAGCATTTAATGCTAAAAATATAGTCGTTGGAAACCCTAATCGAGGAAAAACTATAAATAGACCCATTTTTATTTCATTTTCACCTTACATTTTTTAGAGCATTTGAAGCATTATGTAGATACGAGACCACCAAGAGCATCTGAGCTATCAATCAAGCATATCTAAGCATTGCCAAGCATATTCAAGTAAGTACTAGTGTTTTTCAAGCTGTGAAAGAGCTACCAAGTTGTTATTAAATTGAAACCCTACTAGTTAAGAGATTGTTTCTATGAATTAATGGCACCCAAAGTACAGAATCCTATTATTTTGGAGAAGATTGACCCTGTCAATCCAAAGTACAAGCTACCACCAATCGTAGTAGCTGAAACTGATATATCTAGAGCCATATCTTCAATCCTACTAAGAGTTATTCTTATTGAAGATGCTTGCGCCTTCATACATTGCAAGATAGAAGACATTTGTCAACCAGAGATCGATTCATCATATCAGAACCTATGTGTAAATAGAAAGTCGAAGGATGATTATACACATTTGAAGACCAAGGGTTTGGTTCATGCTATGCATGTACTGACAATATTCAAGCAAGAATGGATGAGAATTATTTTGATTCGAGTACATGATCAGTTCATATGGCTTGATGCACTTGTTAAAATCACAAAAGATGTACTACTGTAGACACCTAAAAATCCTTTAGAAAATAAAGTTTGTTTTTTTTTGAAAAAACCCCTGATGACATCATCATTTATTAATTAATTAATTATTTAATTAATTAATTAATTTTTATGTCATTAAATCCCTTTATCTTAATTAAAAACATTTAATTAAGGAATCCCTCCCAAAAATGTTTAAATCTTATCTAAACATTATCTCCTTATTTATTAATTATTTTAATTAATAAATTGACCAAAAATGCCAAAATAAATTATTTATTTTTTTTTTGCCCAAAACTTAGCCAATTCCCTTAAAACCACTAACCTCTTCTAGAATCTTCTAATCCCTTCTTAATTTTGATTAAAAGGCTAATCCCATCTTTTCTAACCCTAATCCCAACTCAAAATATTTAATTAAGATTAAATATTTAATTTTCATATTTATTAAATATATTTTAATAAATATTCCCAAAACCAAAAGCCTTTGGAATGAATAAACATTTATTCCATAAAACCTAAGAAAACTCTAGACTCTTCTAGAAACTTCTCAACCCAACCTCTTCACCCATCCTAATCCTAAAATCCCCTAATCCTAATCCTAATCCTCCCCCTAACCTTGTCACATTCCCTAAACAAGGTTAGCCAACTCCTAAGCTTGACCCAAAGTCAACAAACTTCTAGAGACTTCTCTTACATGCATTAAGTGCATTTAAGGCCTCCTTATCCCTCTTACATGCATTTATCATGCATTTAAGAAGCCCCTCACCCCTTTCTTACACCCTTTGACCTTAGGCACATTTCCCAAATTGTGCACATTCCTCCCATCTTTCAATCCAATGCCCTTGTGACACTTGTCACAAGGAGGTGGCCCTGAACTAGCACAATCCATGTGCTCCCCTTTGAATGAATCTTGGCCTCTCTTAAGGATTTCAATCCTGGCCACTCATTCTTCCTTCCCAAATCCTATAAATACCCCTCCTTTCAAGAGAAAATCAATTAGCTTAACTTTCATTCTCATGCATTGTTATCATGCCCTTTTATTTCTAGACTTAGCACAAATCATCCTAATTTAGCTTACTTTCAAGCATTTTAGCACATCATAGCTTAGCAATAATGGATTAACTTAGTTTACTTCATTGTTTTGCATAGCATATCATCATCATCACATCTCATTTGGTCTAAAATCAATCCTAGATTACTCATCATGTAGCTTAATCTCCATTAAAGCATTTTTGAGTTCTTGAGGCCTTAGGGGCAAATCAGGTGTTCTACACCTGTTTTGTGCCATTTTGGGGTTTTCATGGATTTCAATTCATCTTAGAATGCATTAGAGTATGCTCCAAGTGCTTAGAGAGCACACCCACATCCCCTTAAGCAAGAGCAAATCAAACAGTGCTTGGGTGCACCTATTTTTAGCTCAATTTGAGGTGGCTTAGTTTAGAGTCTTACTTGTTTTTGATTAATTTCATGCTTAGGCTAACATCTAACCTTTGTTTGGCTTGGAGTTTTTCAAAGAAGGTACCCTCGAAATCCTTGCACACAACTACATATAGTAATATGTTATCTAATCGGTGATAGATCAAGAGCGCACAAGCAAAAAGATAAGAATAAACTTTGTGAGCTTAGTCAAGCTAAATGGGATGGTAGCGGTGTGAAGTTGTCTACTATTGATGATCCTGAGTTAAGATTTGCGTGCAAAATAATATCCTACTAAATCTTCCAATCATCTCGAGTAGATAGTGTGTCGTGTGGAGTTGTTGACATAGCTTACAAGACTGTGAAGAAAGATATGAAGATAGATCTTTTTGAGATCTTATTGAAGTAGTTAGATACCAATATGATTACAATCAAGAAGGAAAAAACCAATACTTTGAAATTCGGTTCACTACTGGTATGCATATTTTTCTACTTTTAGAACTTCTTTCCATCAATCCGTGATGTAGTGTGGAATGTGAACAAACTGATAATCTATCAAATAAATGAGTTTATTCAAAGTTTAGGAGATAACTTTGACATGATCATGAATGATTATTTTTCAAAATCTCAAGATAAAATGCATAAGAAGTTTAGGATTCCACCCCAAATAGTGGAAAAATACAAGGATGATATATGTTTTAAAGTTGATACCGACACTTGTATAGTGAGAGATGTGGAGCCAAGAACTATTTGGTTACCACCTATGGGTTATGAAATGGATATTGATGTAACATCAATACAAATTGAAGGATTACTAGATAATCTAGTTGACAGAAAAGCCACTCAGTATGGAACATATGAGGAAGTTAAGAATAAAATCAAAATAGGTATATTGATACATAAGGCCTTAAGGAAAAATATAAGAATGATTTGTAGTTTATTAGAAAAATTGGGAGCTGCTATTGAAGAAGATGAAGCTGGTCCTTCAGATATCAAAGGGTAGAAATTAAGAATGAAGAAGGAGACCCCTAGTCCAATTGGTGCAAGACCATCAACAAGGTCTTCCTCCACACCGATAGAGAAGAAGAAAGAAGAGATTGAACCACCAAAGCCTAAAACTTACATAAGGGAAAAGAAGACTACTGGGAGACCTAGAAGGAAGTTGAGATTCCAAGAAGACAGTAAAACTGAATCAAAAGATGTTTCACAATTCAAGGTTGTGCAAAATTAGGCACCTAAACATAGAAACCTTGATGAGTCTCTTAAGATACTCAAGAACTTTGGAGGTTATTCAAGATTAAAACAACTTTAAAATGAGAATATAAGTAATGAGGAAAAAGAAAATATTGAAGAAAATATTTTTTTTACTCTTCATAAGTTTAGAACTACTCCAGTTGAGACAACCGCCCAAATATCAAATGAGTTATATCAAAAAATAGATGCTAGATGGAAATATACCTTAGCATCTGAAAAACAAATGAGGGAGAGATCCTTGGTTGTCACTCCACCTAAATTGTCAAAAAGAGGAATCAAAGAAGCACCCCAAGAATACTCTAAAATATTTGTAGTCAAGAGTAGAGCACTAAAGATAATGGTCGGTAAGCTTGAAGAAGTGCAAACAAAGACAAATGTTTTATGGATAAAAATATTCTTTCCCGACCAACAGTTAAAGATCAAGGAAACTCAAGAAAAGTCAGACCCCATTGATTTGATAATAGATAAAGAAGAGATCATCATAGAAGATTTAAAAAATAAAGACCCAACAGAGGGTATTGCAGATGATGAAGATGTAATGGAAACCAGGGCCAAAGAGATTGAAGGAATGAATTTTGATGATTCAACACAAGTAAATTTGATGGATGAAGATCCTATTATTGAACAGATAATGAATTTTCCTGAGATTGAAGAATTTATCTCAGAGGTTACAAGAGATGTTCCAATAGATTTTGATGCCCCCACCAAACTAGAAAATGAGAAAGAACAAAAGGAAAACAGAGTCAGTTACTCCTAATGAGACCACTGATCCCCAATAGGAACAAGAACCAGTGAAGAAGAAGGAAAATGACAAAGAAGAAGAGAAGAAAGAAGAAAAATAGGAGAAGAATGAGGAAAAGAAACCAGAAGAGAAAAAGGAAGAAAAATATGATAAAACTGAGGATACTACTACTACCATAACTTCTAATGTGAAGTTATCTACTAGTGATAGTGCACAAGTCACTAAGAAGACATTAAAGAAGAGGAAACATAAAAAGGAAAGAATTGATTTGAGCCAACCTATTATTATATTGAAGATTGATATCTCCACCATGAACCCTAAGGAATTATCTAAGTTTGGAGACTTACTCAAAAGCAAAGTTGCACAAGATAAATTGCTTGTAAAGAAGGAGAAAATAGAAGTTTTAGAAAATGTCAAAGAAATGTTGCAAGAGATTGTCCTAGAGATAGATATTAATGAGAAAGGAGACATTTGTAGTCAATTAAGTGAACTGGTGAGCCAAATTAAAAAACCAGGTAATGAGACCACTAAATATCTAATGCAAGTGCATAGAAAGAAAATGGAAAATAAGGTCATTGAACAATTACTTCAATCGGTTGCACTAGACAAGGTAACACTTTCTGAGATGGTTACCGAGTTGGAAAAATAATTGCAAGGCATTATTTTATTATTTCATAGTATTTGTTTGATTTCCAACTTCATAAAGAACATAAAAGCCAAACATGAAAATTTTGAGGAGCCGACTAAGCAGCTAGCTAAGGTATTTACTGAGCCTGAAAAATTCAAGGAATATTATGAAAGGCTGAAGAACTTAATGGGAGTGCAACGTGAGCTAAGGAAAGATGAGGATGAAATCAGAATGAATCTCATGGAGCTACAAACATTTTTTAATACCAAAAATTGAGTTATTACAGAAATATTTGCATAAGGCTAAAAACTTAGTACACTAGATGTAAGTGTTATGGATAGCATGATATGTCTAAAAACTGATGTTAATGAATAGATTATAGTGTTGTAGAGACTAAAAGATTCATGGAAGGCATCACTGAAGGATGCACGGGAGAGGTAAAAAACTATTTATGATAAGATCCACCAATCAGATAAATAGTAAGTTATTGTTTTGGCATTTTTGTTAAAAAAGGGGGAAATATTTGTGTAAAAGGGAGATAATAAGTATAATGGAAAAAGGGGGAAATATGTATGTATGTAGAGGATGATATGTAGAAAATATGGATATATATGATATGAAAATTATTGCCACAGGGGGAGAAATTGAATTTACCAAGACATGTATAGATGGTCAAATTTTGAGTTTTGCTAAGGACAATAATTTTGATGACTTTGAAAGTTTTTAACAAAGATACCAAACTAATGCCAAATGGGGAGATGGATACTCCTATAGAGTTATTTTTTCATCATTAGTTATGATTAAGTCATATTTATTGTCAAAGTCATTCAGTAAAGAAGGAAAGTCAAGTCGGTAAAAGCATTATGCAAGTTGGTAAAAGGAAATAGAGGAAAGATAGTTTTCGGTAAAAGCAAAGGAATTCTAGACACCGAGGAAAACTGAGCATTGAGCACCGAGCAAGTACCAAGTTATAATAGTTACCAAACCAAGAGAAGACACATGTTACCAAGAAGAATAAAAATGTATTACCAATCATCATAGGTTGACACAAGGAGAATCTACAAATACCTTAAACTTGGACATTGATCAGAAAATGGTTTACAAATCTTGAGGAAATTATTTGTTGAAGCATTGGAGATTCAAACAGAAAGATTATGCATAATTAAAAGGTGAGATTCACCAAAAATAATTAAATGTGATATATGCATTGGAGAAGCAACCAATGCTCACACCACTTAAGGAGAAGATTCTAGATTATTTCCACCGCTTCTAGAACTGAGTATAAATGGATCAGAGTATGAAGATCACAGTAAGAAAGAGAGAGAATATGTGAAGGAGAAATTGTATAAATAAGGTGATGAGCATAGAAGCCACCGAGTAACAGAGAAGTGAGAGCAGATTGTGAATGTGATTCAGATTCAAAGTTACCGAGTACATAATTGATATTGTGAGTGAAGCACAATATGAGGCAAATAATTATTGAGCATATTGAGTTTGTTACGTATAAGTTGATGCAAATATTATAGACAAGTTTATGTACCTAATTAAAGTGTAATTAGAGTTGTAAAATTCTCTTAACAGAGCAGATCCTAACATATCTTATATTGTAAATCCTTTAACAGGGTACAATTCTTAGATTAGAATTATAAAATCCTTTAGCAAGGTACACTTAATAGGTCTTTAGACTCTTAACAAGGCTAATACTGTTAACAGGGTAAGCTATTAGAAATAGCTAACATTATATATCTAATAGAGCATAAATTTTACTGCAGTAGTGATGTGTTGTGGGTGTCATCCCCACCCCAACTTTATCCTCTAACAAGGATTTTTGCGATACCAAAATAAAGGTGTTATGAGTTGTGTTTCATGATTCTATTTTATATGTTGTTACATGGAAAGTTATGATTTCGGTGAATGGTTAAGAAAGTTAGATAAAAGTGTTTTGAAGTACTGATTCACCCCTTCCCTCTCAGTACTTAGCTTTCCATAATTAATCCAACATTCTCATTATCTCTCTCACATATGTCTCTTCCTAATTACCCTCTTACACTCTTTACCCTCCCTCCTCTCACCATCTCTTCACCCCATTTACCTTCTCGCTCTACCTCATCTCTAGATAATGGGCATGGGGGAGAGGGCAGGGGGGGAAGAGGGAGAGAGTATGAGAGAGAGAGAGGCAGGGAAGAGGGACCCATTACAACCACTTAGCATCCATTATGTATCCTATGATCCCTTAATATATCTTAGGACCCCTTAGAACCCCTTAAGATCCCTTAGCACCCTTAATGTATCCTAGGACTCCTAGGATACATTAATGGGTAATGGAGATCATAAGGGGTCCTAGGATACATCAATGTATCCTGGGAGTCCTAGGGTACATTAATGTAAGATGAGGATCCCTAAGGGGTCCTAGGATACATTAATATATATTAGGATCCCTTAGGACCTCTTATGACCCCTTACAACCCCCATTATCCATTAATGTATGGTATGAATCCCTAGATAGATTAATATAGGGTAAAGGGTCACAAGGGGAAATAAGAGGTCTTGATGGGTCCTAGGATACATTAATGTATGCTAGGACCCCTCAAGACCTCTTATGACCCCTTACAGACCTTATTACCATTAATGTATTTTAGGAGTCCTACGATACATTAATGTATGGTAAGGAGTCCTAAAACATCATAATGGGTCCTACAATACATTAATGTATCCTCAGAACCCCTTATGACCCATTAGAATACATTAATTTATTATAGGACTCCTAGGATACATTAATGGTAACATGGGTCATATGGGGTCATAAGTGGCCCTAAAGGGCCCTACGATACATTAATATATCATTGGATCCAATAGGACCCATTATGACCCCTTAGGACACCTTAGGACCCCTCAACATACATTAATGTATCCAATGAGTCCTATTATACACTAATGTATGCTAAGGGTCCTAAGGAGTCATAAGGGGTCTTGGGATACATTAATGTATCCTAAGATCCCTTATGGATACTTATGGCCCCTTACAACCCCTTATGACCCCCATTAACCATTAATGTATCCTAGGATATGTTAATGTATGCTAAGGGGTCATAGGATATACTAATCTATCGTAGGACCCCTCAGGACCCCTTATGACCCCATATGACCCCTTACCATACAATAATGTATGTTGAGGGGTTTTTAGAGGTCCCAGGTTACATTAATATATCCTAGAACTCCTGAGATACATTAATGGGCAATATTTGTTGTAAGGGGGGAGAGAGAGAGAGAGAGAGAGAGAGAGAGAGAGAGAGTCATGAGGAGAGAGTGGGGAAGGGATAGGTGAAATAGAGAGAGGGTGAAAGAGAGAAGAGGAGGGAGAGAGTAAGAAAATGAAAAAGAGAGCGGGGAAGGTAGAGGAGAGAAATGGAAAGGGGGAGGAGAGACAAAGATATAAAAGAGAGGTAGAGGATGGATGGAGAGAGAGGTAGGAAAGAAAGAAAGAAGGGAAATATGGAGAGGGTGAGAGAGGGGAAAAGAGATATGTGGAAAGGGAAAAAAGGGATTAAAGGTTTAGTGTTTAGGTTTTAGAGAAAGAGAGGTAGGAAGATTGGGAAGAGAGGATAAAACATATAAACATAATCCATCAACCGTAAATCTCTCTCTCTCTCTCTCTCTCTCTCTCTCTCCCTAAAACCTTTAACCATAATCTATCAACCCTAAATTTGTTCTCGCTTGTCCCTCTCTCTCTCTCTCTCTCTCTCTCTCTCCATCTTCCCCACCTTTCCCCCATTTTCCCTCTTTCCCCTAAACACTAATGTTCTTATATAGAGTCTAATCAAAGTCGAAAGTTAATTTTTCCCTTGTTTCATTGGTGTAGTTTTCCCCCAAATTATTCAATAGGAGTTTGGGGGAAGCACCTCTAGCAAGGTCAAGGGGAAATGCCCCTTGAGGGGGTTTGGGGGAAGTTCCCTTAGTGGGGTCAAGGGAAGCACCCCTTGTGGGGATCTAGGGGTAGCGCCCCTAGTGGGGTCAAGGGGTGGCACCCCTCACAGGGTCAAGGGGTAGCACCCCTTATGGGGTTGAGGGGCAGTTCTCCTCATGGGGTCTAGGAATTAATCTTTACTTGGATTAATTTACTCTTTTTGTCTATTGTAGGAATATTTTAAGGAATCCCTAAAAGTTTTTAATCCTTTTATGAGTTCTCACAACTCATTTTATTTATTCCAAATATATTTGGAATGTTAGATTTCCTCCTTGTGATGTGACACATTGCACCCACGTGGGATGCTAGATGATATGTCTAGACTTTGGAGTTACTTTGTAATGCCTCTCTCTCTCTCTCTCTCACCTCTATATATTGAGGTACCTCTCTCTTTTCCTTCAAAGCCACAGTATCTTTTTGTATGTTTGTTCTCTCTCTTTCTCTCATTGTATTTCTTTAGGATTTTTCCATCTACATAATATAGGGGGTATTTTCTTTGTTTTCCCCTTGCAAATATTGTGTCTCCTTCTTGGATTTTGGTGTGCATGCTATTCATTTGGGTTTCTTCAATGGTAACATTTACTTTCAAACAATATCTCTTGATTAGTTCATTCCTAATTTTCCATGTTATTATTCTTTCAAACTCAATGGCATTTCTCATCAAATAAAAGATATATATCCTTAATGCTATCACTAAGATAAAAAGTCTATATTTTTACAAATAATTGATGGATTCTTGATAAGTAGGTATATCGATGATCAAGAAGACTAGTGCAAACCTACTATTTTTTTTTTTTAAGAGCACACATAAAATCAATTTTTTGGTCAATGTCTAGTAGGTTGAGGTATTATCTAATAGCTACCAATGTTAGAGATATAGGAAAAAATATGCAAGAGGGGATGTTTCTTGCCATTAGAACCTTAGAGACACTCCCAACATACAATTTCATCTTCAATATCACCATCATATAATTTAGCTTAGAATTATCAAGGGGAAGAAGTATGTTGATAGAAAGATCTCAGTTCATTAGGATGCCCATATCTTTCCAATATTATGGTCCACAGAGTATGAAGGAACTCAATGTGTGATAAAGACCAAGATGTTTCATCACCAACACTTAGAGGAATTAACCCCGAGATAGGATCATTATTCTCCCATATAGTTTTTTTCTACTGACAAATTAGTTTGATAATAGCCCCATATAGATGTGGTAAGAGGGATTCATTACTACTGTTTCAATATGTCATCCTTATAGGGTTTTTAATTTATATTTTCCAAGGTGGTGATGAGGATGTTTTGTTATACTAGCCTTGTATAAGTTACACCTCTAGCAAGTTTGGAACTTTATGAGAGGTCATTGTCTCTAAAATACCTTTGAAATCCCCTCAAACTCCTACACAAAATTGACACTATGTATAATTTGAGTGTATTCATTAAGAACTCCTTGAATTTCTTTAATCTAATATAACATTACTTAGTTACAATGTTTAACACTATGTTTTATTACAAATATATTATAAGATTAGATAGATTAATCAAGTTTTATAGGTTGTCTAAGTGGCCAAAATGTTGAAATTAATATGTACTTACATAATAGGAACAAATAATTTAAATAATTATGCAGATCTTGGAAAAACAAGTTATCTATAAGAAAGTGCCCAAAAGGGATTTTTTTTGTGAAATTTATAAGCATGCAAAGTCCTAAAAAGCATGAATAACCACCAAAATATTTCAGAAAACTAAAATCATAGTAAAATTAAACATTATGAGAAGAAACTATTTACATAACTATGAATAACACGAAATTTTGCTTTATTTCAAAAATATTATCCAAGAAATGGCCTCCATAAGGCCTTGCAAAAAGCCCTCCAAAATTCCTTATTTAGAACTAAAGATACAAATGGAGAAGAGGATCATTGATATGGTGATAGGAAGGTAGTGCATGGGTGGAAGCAATTTGGTACTACCTTTAAAGATAGTGAATAATTGGTGATATGATGAGAAGTAGATAATGGAGTGAGTGACCTTAGAGTGCCACATTGACTAAACAACATTTGAGTGGCTCTTAGGTATAGATTAGCCACTATTTATAGAATATGAGACATAGGAGTAGTTGAGTGATGGTGGAGGGTGGAACTCACATTGGATGAGTGGTTGTCACAAATTTTGGAGACCCTCATGGGTTTTTGGTGCCACTTACCTTGCTCATGTTAGGGGTGTACCATATCATGGTAGGGTATAAAGGTACCACCCTACTATGGCTCATATGTTGTAGAGATTTAACTAAACTTTTGACCCCGCTATATTATTTGACAATGTTTCCTTTTTTCTTTTATAGGGATTAATTTAGAAACAAAAAAATCTTATGCAATATGTAAACAAGACTATGCGAGGAAGCCATACACCATCCTAAGGAAAAAAAATTCTTTGGCTTTAACTTCTCTACCATGATTTTTGAGAAATTGATAATCGATCATTATGTTTTGATACCTTTTAACTGACATGGTACTATCGATATACTTAAATTATCTCAAAATTTGTCTAGATTGCAAGAAGAAGAAGAAAAAATCAAACCATACATCTAAAAGTGGTGACATAATTTCACAATATCAATCAAGGTTTTGAATTAGGTACAAGTGGCATATGTTCCCATCAATCAAAGGTGTGAAATATGCTTTGATTTTGTAAACTACCTAATTAAATAAATATTAATTGCTTAATTAACTTAATATAAGATGTAATTATATTTGGTTATAACATCATAATTCAGTGTTTTAAATAAGATAGGGCAGAGCGATGAATGTATACTCTTTGAAGGAAACTTCAACAATTGTCTAGATAAAAAATCTACACTCGTATTATCTTTTTTTAGATGATGTGCCTCTACTTGAGCTCAAATAAGTTTTCTAGACAAAAAAAAACTAAAATTCATGTTAATGTTCTTCTTATATTGAAATGTTGATGACTAGAACAAAATATCTTTACAAATAATTTTATTTGTAATTCAAAGATTGCCTCCAAACTCTATCTTTGAGCCTTAATATTATTACTTTTATTTTTATAGGAAATTCTTCTGTTGTGCATGTTTTGTTAACTGCCTTTCACAAGACACAAATTCGTCAAATGATTTTACAATAATATACAAACCTAAGTGTCCCTAATAATATGACGAACAATATTGCCAAGTGAATCTTGATGAGATCAAGTGGACAAAAACTTACCATGCAGGTTGAATGATGGAAACCAAAGTCGCAGGTTGAAATTATCCACTCCTTATCATTAACAGAAAATAAAGTGTAGGGGTGGATAACGAACTCATCTTTTAGAAACACATTTCAAAGAAGTGGAGATCCAATCATGGAGGTCCAATAATTTGGGATCAATAAAATAAAACTTACAAATGGGATCATGGTTGGAAAGATAAAGATCATGGTCAAAATTTTCTATCTTATAATGATTTTAGGGACACCAATCAAATTTATGGAATTGCCTTCAAAAACATCTGAAGAAGCATTATTTACATGACGTGGGAGATTTGAATCTCACTATTAATCCTTAAAATTTGAGGGAGACAAGCTATGGACGTACTACATTTGATCCTTAAAAGGATCATTATTAATCACTAAATCTTTAGCTGACCTCAGCAAGCATGAAGCTTTTGATGGGATGGTGTAGTAGGAGATAAAAGGCAAAAGTGCCTTAACTTTTATTAATATAGAAAAAAATGGTACATACATAAATTACAACATCTGTTCATAAGGTCAAAAATAGTAGTACAGATGCGGATATTTAATGTTATCTATTTTTTATAGGTTCGTCTTTATGAACTTTAGTTAGATGCAATGAGTGTTAAGTGTATTATTCATTTTCATCAGAGATGGTTTCTTGAGAACCACTACTCACAATATATGGGTCAATGAGTTTGTCTTAAAACTACACAGTTGAATTTTGATATAAATATCAAAACATATATGTTATAATATTTTGGTAGAGTATATAATATCTACCCATTTTTGTACTTCAGAGAAGTGTATCTTCATAGGCCATTTACATCTATTACTTAGATAAAATAGTCTAGATTGATAGTGATAGTTAGGATATTATTTTTTGGTCAATAACTTGTTTCGTACATAGATAAAGCACTCTGATGTGCAACATATGTTTGTGATATGATAGAGAAAAATGTGTTAATCACTAAGAAGGCGGATGCCTCGAATAATTTCTTAGATTTATTCATATAATCAATAAGCATTAAGATTGGTTATGGGAGTTAGCAAATTACCTCCATTTTATTATGGTTTTATTACTCTATTCTTGAAAAAGAGAGAAGTCAATAAACAATAAGTATTGATGGCTCATGGAATTGATGTTCTCAACCAATGAGAGAATTGCCTTTGTTTTACTAAGAGTGTATTAATCTATTTCTAAGGAATGGAACCTTATTTATGTGAACATTAAAATGTATCACAGTAAAGTAGATAGCTCCACAATCTAACTACACTTTCAAGCATAAAACAATCCACTTTTGTATGATAAATTTTAAAAATTTTATTTTCTTTATAATTAAATTATCATTTTTCTACTATGTTAATAAGAAAATGACCCTTGCACCAATTAAAACACACCTACAATGCTAACATACTACATTCTAGACATAAAATCATCAACTACACCAACTTTAAAAATAAAAAGTACTACTTCTTAAGTATAATCAAATGCATTTATGAAAAAAATAAAATAAAATAATAAATTTATTACAATAAAACAGATAAACCAACTTTTTCCAATAAAAGCTATTAATATACAACAATTTAAATCAACTTGTAAATACTCAAATAAACAACATATACTTAAAACTACTACTTTTGAGTACTTGAAAGTCAAATTTAAATAAAATATAAATTTTGTTAAAAAGTAACTCATTAATATTATGTACCTAATAAATGTTTACACCAGCTTAATCATGTTTTGGGAAAATGAGTCTACTAGCCGTGGGCATCAATGACTTAAACGTCCCATTCCAAAATATTGTCAACGACATCATACAAGATCGAATTTAAATATAGATATTTTACAATAATTGGATTTGTGTATACGTTTGCAATAATGGGATTTGTGTATATGTTTACAATAATGGGATTTGTATATATGTTTGTCGTTATATGTTTTATGCATTGAATTTGTCAAAAGTCCTTTATGAAATAGATTTATGGATAACTTTTAAAAGAAAATTGATATATGCAATAATGTTTTATGGTCATGTAAATTAGATATATAAGAAATAAAGTATTCATTGATTTTATTTATAACTAGCTACCGTATCTTGGTGTGCAATGGGCACACCAAAGAAGTAGGGAAGGTAAATTAGAAAAGAGAATTGGTCCTTTTTAGCATAATTTTGTGTAGTACATGAGATCAATTAGTAGGCAATTTAGATAATGATATTTAGAAAATTAGTTGTCTCAACTTTTTGATGCAATTCACTTGTTGGAGTGCTAATAGTTGTGGTCGAACTTTGCTTGCAAATTGCTATTGAAAGTTGATAGTTTTTGTTGTCTTTATTGTCAATGTGTTGACCGGCTTCTTTAGTGGGTTTTATGCGCTTAAGTTGTATTTTTGGAAGGGACAACACCCTTGTTTTATTGTTAATATAAAAAACAATGGTCTCAATGAAGAAGTGATAAATTTAAATCAAGTGTGCATTCATTTATAGGGAACCAACCATAGTTTAAATTAAATATTTGAATCAAGAAGATAATTAGAATTCATTACCAACATGCTCATGTTATGTTTGTAATAGTGAGAGAGGGAGAGATGGAGAAATAAAGAGAGCAAGATATTTTTAAAAATAAGAGAGAGAGAGAGAGAGAGAGAGAGAGAGACTCGTCAATAAAGACTTTTCCACAAGTTGACACCTAGTATGATAGTTGTACTTTTGGTAAATCTTTGAACCAATGATAATAGTGTTAAAAAAATATTGAATTGTTTAGATGGCAAGACAACCTCATATTTTTTCACATGTGCATTATGATCCATTAGTGCTTTTATCCACATATACTTATCAACACATAATACATATGAGGAATTTTGTAGAGAGAATGCCAAGGTGGCAAGCTACCTAGAAATTGTATAGGATGTGTCATTTTTCATTGAGTATGTATGATGTCATTAATTATTTATTGGCTTGACTTATTGTCATGATAATAGTGTTAAAAAAATATTGAATTATTTAGATGACAAGACAACCTCATATTTTCTCACATGTGCATTATGATCCATTAGTGCTTTTATCCACATATACTTATCAACACATAATACATATGAGAAATTTTGTAGAGAGAATGCCAAGGTGGCAAGCTACCTAGAAATTGTATAGGATGCGTCATTTTTCATTGAGTATGTATTGTTAATATGATTTAGAACAAAAAAGAGGGGGGGGGTGCATCAATTGTTCTTAGGTCCAAATGTATAAAACAAACTTTAAAACTTTTCAACAAATCAAATCTAATAACCAACAGCTACTCAGTCATTACTGATTGTATAACAGAAACATATAACAGTGCAGTCCACTTATCCAATAGCATCTAACTTGTAAAACACATAAATGTTCAAACCAAAACATTCACACAAGTATCAACACTAGGATTTATAGTGGAAACCCAATTTGGGAAAAACCACTTTGTAACATGTTACTATTATGTTCACTCTTTTGAAGTGAGCTCGATGAAAAGCCAACCCTGTCAAAGGTTACAAGCACACTGCAAGCTGTGACCCAGTTAAAGGATTTAAACCAATCTGTTAAAAGTGCACCTTGTTATAGGACTTACATACACTCCATTAGAATCCAAACTTGTTCAAAGGATTTATACCTATGACTGTTAGGTCAACCTCTGTTAAAAGGATTTTGACTGTTACAATGGTTAGAAAGTAGCAGTAATATTGATCTAAAAAATATACAACTCACTTTGCAAATATCATATCCAATTCTGTACACATATGATGGCTTATTGACTATGAACCTTTACCATCTCCATCACTGATCTGCTCAAAACTCTCTTCAAGAAATCACAACACTTCTCCTTCAGCCTTCTCTACTTAGACAGTCAATAACATCAACAATACTTCCAACATTCACCTCTCCTACAACCTCTAGCTTAGGTTTCCTTAATACTTCCTCTATTACGTCAATACATTTTTTGCCACTTAATCTCCTTCGTAGATCTTAGGGTTAGGTCAGATTCATTGAATCCGTCCTACATTATGTTCTTCAGCTATCCTTCTAAAAATATCATTCTTCTCTATCTAGTCTATCTCTTCATTCATTGCTTCTATCTAGTATTCATTTTCTAATGCCTCCTTTGTTGTCTTAGGCTCAAATTCACATAGTGAACATGTTGGATCTCTTGCCTTGCTTTTGGTTTGAATTCCAGTATCTTTATCTCCAATAATTTGTTCAGGTTTGTGATGTCTCCTTACATATTGTGCTAGAACAGGTTCTGCTATCCTTTCATTTTGCTCATCAGGCTCACCAACAAGATTGTCAGATTTAGCTTTTGAATGCTCGACAACCTCTTCCTGATACTCGGTAGCTTCTTCCTGTCACTCGACACGTTCTTCTTCTCTCTCGACATTGTTTTCCTGATGCTCGACATTGCTTACTCGAGACTCAACATCAGGTGTAGGTCTGTCACTTGCCTCTTCTTCCTCTATATACACAAAAGATATGTAATCTTTTGGTTCTCTTTTACTGTCAGCTTCATTTTTCTCTACATACTCATCAACTTTGACATTCACACTTTCCACAATTTTGTTAGTGTTAGAGTTCAAACACTTATAAGCTTTAATTTTTGTGGAATAGCCTATGAATATACCCTCATCACTTTTAGCATCAAATTTTCCATTTCTACTATCCTTTAATATGTAGCACTTACTTCCAAAAATTTTAAAGTACTTTACATTCAGTGCATACCCATGATATAATTCATAAGGTGTCAAATTTGTACCTTTTTTGATCTGTACTCAGTTAAGAGTATAAATAGTTGTACTTACAACTTATTTCCAATATTTTTGTGCAACATTCTTTTCAATCATTAATGTCCTTGCACAATCCAAAATAGATATGTTCCTTCTCTTTGCTATACCGTTTTGTGGAGGATTTCTAGGTACAGACATCTGTCTTTTGATGCCTCTATCATTGCAAAATAGATTAAATTCATTGGATATAAATTCTCCACCTCGGTCAGATCTTAGACACTTCAGGTTCCTACCTGTCTCTTTTTCAACCTTGGCCACATACCACTTAAAAAATTGAAAAACATCAGATTTTTCTTTTAAGAATATTACATGCATCGTTCTGGTATAATCATCAACAAACAGGATAAAATATCTAGCACCATAATAGCTTTGTACACCCATCGGTCCAAAAAGGTGAGTGTGAACCAAATCTAAGATATTCTCAGAAGTAAAGATTTTGCTCTTGAAACTAAACTTTTTCATCTTACCCAATTGACATTCTTTGCACATTACATTCTCAAGTTTCTTCAATCTAGGTAGACCTCTCACTTTCTTTTTCTTACTAATTTCTACCAGATTATCAAAGTTAACATGACAGCCACTTATGCCATAACCGAATATCATCAAGTTGTGAAATCATACATGTTTCTTTAGATAGGTCTAGATAGAACAAATTACCTCTTGTCTATTCTCCATGTTCACCAGTGGCATCAAATATTTTGGCCTTTTTGTGATGAAATTCCACTCGATAGCCAGTGCTATTATGATGAAGGGTGCTCCCCTTAATACCACAAACACATAACAGAAATAGAGAAACAACAACAATATGCAAGAATAGAAAATTGGCTTCTTATTATCTCCACAAATGTGGAATTACAAACTTTCAGAATTACAATATGCAAAGCCACATGGGCATTCCCTTACAATATTCTGTAGGACAAAGCCTCGAACTATTACCCAGATCTACTACCCAGAACTATTCTGAACTGCCTAAGACAATAATACAGCCTTCCTTATATAGGCAATTTTCCACCGCCTGGAAGGTTCCAGAAGTTTAGCCAATAAGGCCGACCAAACTTAGAATTATTTTATTTTACATTTTATTACATCATAGTCGGCTCAAGATAACCTTTGAAACCCGAACAGAAATTTTGAAGAAAATTATTTTTCGCCATTTCAGGTGGCCCAACTTCCGAAGACCATAAGTCATCACCAGTTGACCCGCTAGGCTATTATAACCCCATTTCAGAAATGCCACGAAGCGCTCTACAGCCTTGACCAGCGCAAGCGCTTGTCGCCCAAATTTTTGACCTCATCCGGGGCCTCTAAAGCCTTCAAAACTGAGTTCAAAATTTCTGTACCCTGCTGCCAATACCAAAAATCTTTAATATCTTCCAATATACACTTGATCTGGTAATGAAACTTTACTGGCAGACTTATATGACCAAAATGAACCTCTAAGAAAGAAATAAGATCATTCTGAGCACATACGAAAATTACCAAAAATAGTAACTTTCCATAAATAGCAGCTCTGCACAAAATAGCCCTTATTGAATACAAAAACATAAATATTTTTGGGTGATGCAAGATTGCTCTTACACCTAGGATGCTCCTGCATCAGACACCCTGGGTAATTTGAGAAGTGACCCTATCACGACTCAGGTGTGCAGAGGAAAACCAAGACGGCTAACCTCCTCCTTTGTCAGCCATGATGAATCTTCAATAGGCCGTCCTTTCCACTTGACCAGATATTCTTCATATGTCCTGTTCCTTGTGCTTCTGCCAACACGACTGTCCAGTATATCCTCGATCTCCTTAGTGTCTGAACTAGATGCTGGAATACTCCACTGTGCTGCTGTGATCTCATCTTCAACACCTCCTTCATGATACTCTGTCAGATCTGAAATGTTAAACACTGGTGAAATATTCAGCTCACTAGGCAATTCTACCTCATATGCATTTCCTGAATCATGCTTCTTCAGTATCTTACATGGTCCAAACTTCTTCATTTTCAGCTTGTTATATGTACCAACTGGAAACCGCTCCTTCCGCAAATGAACCATGACTTCGTCACCAACTTGAAATTCTTTATACCTCCTTTTCTCATCTGCCTTAGCCTTAAAATGTGCATTCATCTTGGTAATATGCTTCCTCACCTCCTCATGGATGTTCTTCAAGTATTTTGCAAAATCCTCAGCTTCAGCACTACTTATTTCTCCTTTATCTATCTTTCTCAATTCAGATGCATTTCTTGGACTACTTCCATAGACAATTTGGAATGGTGATTTACCAGTGCCCCTGTTGACAGAATTATTGTATGCAAATTCTACCTGTGGTAAAATCAAATCCCATCCTGTTGGCTTATCTCCAACCAAACATCTCAGCAAATTTCCCAAACTTCTATTCACCACCTCTGTCTGTCCATCAGTCTGTGGATGATGTGATGAACTAAACTTCAAATCTGTCTTCAACTTCTTCCATAATGTACACCAGAAATATCCAACAAACTTAGTGTCCCGATCTGAAACTATGGTCTTTGGCAAACCATGAAGTCTCACTACTTCTCTGAAAAATAATTCTGCTACATGAACAGCATCATTAGTCTTCTTGCAGGGAATGAAATGTGCCATCTTTGAAAATCTGTCAACTACCACAAAAATTGAATCGTGTCCTCGCTGTGTCCTCGGTAAACCAAGAACAAAGTCTATACTGATATCCTCCCAAGGCTTCTCTGGTATAGGTAATGGCTGATACAACCCTGTGTTCTGCTTCACTCCTTTCGCCATCTGACATACTCTGCAACTCTGTACAAACTTCTTCACATCTTGCTGCAACTGTGGCCAATAATAATTCTCACTAACTAAACCAAGGGTTTTATCACGACCAAAATGTCCAGCCAATCCTCCGCTATGCTTCTCCTTGATGAGATTCTCCCTCATAGAACTTCGTGGAATACACAACTGACTCCCTCTGAATAGCATATCATCTTGGATGATAAAATCAAACCATTTTGTCCTGTCTAGAGTAACAGGTTTTGTACAAGCTTTCCAAGCTTCACCAAAATCAGGATCCTCTGGATATAAATTCTTGAGTTCCTTGAACCCAACCACCTCAATCTGCATCTCTGTCAGCAATAGTTGCCTTCTGCTAAGAGCATCTGCAACCCTATTAGACTTTCCACTCCTGTGTTTCAAAATAAATGTATAACTCTGCAAAAACTCAACCCATTTCAAATGCCTTTGATTCAATTTTCCTTGACTATTCAAATATTGCAAAGCTTGATGATCAGTATACAAAACAAACTCCTTAGGAAGCAGATAATGTCTCCATTTCTTTAATGCCTGAACTATAGCATAAAATTTTTGATCATAAACAGAATATTTTCTCTTGGCATCATTTAACTTCTCACTGAAATAAGCAACAGGTTTACCTTCTTGGCTCATAACAGCTCCTATTGCAGTACCACTAGCATCACAATCTACTTGAAACACCTTATTAAAATCTGGAAGTGCTAAAACAAGTTGTTCTGTAACTTTTTGTTTCAACAATTGAAAACTCTTTTCTGCCCCATTAGTCCACTTAAATTCTTTTCTATCCCCTCTCATTGTTTCAGTCAAGGGTCCACAAATACTACTAAAATTTCTGATAAACTTTCTGTAAAAGCTAGCTAGACCATGAAAAGATCTTACCTCAGTAGCATTCCTTGGAGTAGGCCATTCAAGAATAGCCTGTACCTTCTCTGGGTCCATTTTAAGACCTTCTGCTGAAACTACAAATCCCAAATACACTAACTCTTTCTTCACAAAACTGCACTTCTTCAAATTAATCAACAATTTTTCTTCTCTCAACTTCTCAAATACCATGCGAATATGCATCATATGCTCCTCCAATGTCTTACTAAAGATCAAAATATCATCTAAGTAAACAATGACAAACTTACCTAGAAATTCTTTCAGAACCTCGTTCATGAGCCGCATGAAAGTGCTCGGTGCATTGGTTAGCCCAAAAGGCACGACTAACCACTCATATAGTCCTTCCTTTGTCTTGAAGGCAGTCTTCCATTCATCTCCTTCTCTGATCCGAATTTGATGATATCCACTTTTCAGATCTATCTTTGAGAAATACACAGCTCCACTCAAACAGTCCATTATATCATCCATTCGTGGCAATGGAAACCTGTACTTGATTGTGATCTTGTTTATTGCCCTAGAATCTGTACACATCCTCCATTCTCCATTCTTCTTTGGTGCTAATACCGCTGGTACAGCACAGGGACTCAGACTCTCTTGAATCAATCCTTTCTGTAACAACTCATGTACTTGTCTGTTCAACTCCTCACTTTCTGCAGGTGTCATTCTGTGTGCTGCCTTATTCGGCAAACTCGCTCTTGGGATCAAGTCCATCTGATGACTGATCTTCCTGACTGGTGGTAATCCATCAGGCACGTTATCGGATACAATATCCTAAAACTCATTCAACAAATCTGCAACTTCTACAGGAACATCTTCTACTTCCTCTTTACCAACTTTTGGAATTAAAGCAAAACATACATGCTCATGCCTCATACCATCTAGGAAATTTCTTCCATCAACAAAAGTTATCCTTGCATTACCACATACCTTTTCTTCAGTCTCCTTCAATGGTTTTAGCTTATGTCGCACTCCATCCTTTGTCAGGGAATAGGTATTCGCACGACCATCATGTACAGCACATCTGTCAAACTGCCATGGTCTACCCAACAACATATGACATGCATCCATAGATATGATATCACACAATACCTCATCTTGGTATCCGCCAACCTTGAACTTTACTAGGCATTGTTCATTGACCATGACCTTGTGGTCATCCTGTACCCAGGCAATCCGATATGGATGTGGGTGTTTCTGTCTCTTGAGCTTCAACTTTGTCACCATCTCTTCTGACACCAAATTGTCAGTGCTCCCACTATCAATGATCACATCACAACATTTACCTTCACACTTGCACCTGGTGGGAAACAGGCTCCTTCTTTGCTCAGGTTCATTCTCGCCACTCAACAGGACTCTTCTGTTAATCAACGTTTCTCCTCTTTCAGCATCTTCAGAATTTGATGATCTGGCATCTTCTTCTACATGTGCAACTCTGGCCTGGCCTTCATTTCTCCTGTCTGTTCTTCCTTGGCGCTGAGGACATTCAAATGCCCTATGACCTTCTTCTCCACAGTGAAAACATGTTCCACGGAAGCCACCTCTTCCAGATCCTTGTCCTCTTCCTCTTTCTCTCTGATCTCTATTATTCTGATCCTGGAAGTGATTGGAATTATTTCCTCGCTGATTCTGACTGCTACTGGCCTCATCCTTCTTTTTCGGATCTTCATTTCGGCCACCGTATGACCGTCCACCAGATCGTCCACCGCGACCTCTTCCATTTTGTCTACTCTCAAACTTCTTGTTCAGCTTTTCCTCTACTTTTAGGGCAAACTGGTATGCCTCTTCAATACTGTTCATTCGAACCAGATTCAGCTCCTCCTGAATGCTTGGCCTTAACCCATTAAAGTATCGGGCAACTTTCTCCTTATCAGCTTCTGCATGGCCTGTTCTGATGAGAAGTCGATAGAACTCCTCTGTATACTCCTGAACAGATCTTCCTGCTTGCTTCAAACTCTGCATTTTCTTCAGTAGGTCAAGCTCATAATCAACAGGAATGAACTGTCGCTTCAATTTATCCACCATCTGATCCCATCTTGTGATTTTATCTTTCCCTCTTCTATTTCGCTCCAACTGAATTTCTTGCCACTAGATCTTGGCATGACCTTTCAATCTGGCCTTCGCAAATTTGACCCTATCAGGATCGTCAACATCTTCGTACTCAAAATATTCCTCACATTCATTGATCCAGTCAATCAATTCCTCTGTGTTAAGATTTCCAGAAAATGTAGGAACCTCAATCTTAGGTCTTTTCCCAATCTTGGAAATGGCCCGAAAAAGTCTTTCTTCCTCCTGGTTCTCAATTTCGGCTTCTCCTTCTTGATATTCTTCTTCGGCTTCATCCTCACTTTCGTCTCTGACATTGAGATTCATTCCTTTGCGAATCTTTTCTTGCAATGCTCGCACTTGTCTCTGCAGCTCTCTAACCTCAGGTGTCACAACACCAACTCTTCCGCCACGTTCTCGTCGTGGAGGCATTTTCGCGATGCGCGCTCAAACCCTAGCCACAGTCCTGGTGCAAACTACCTCACAGTCGGCGATCTGTTTACACACTCAAGAAAACCTGGCTCTGATACCACTTGATGAAGGGTGCTCCCCTTAATACCACAAACACATAACAGAAATAGAGAAACAACAACAATATGCAAGAACAGAAAATTGGCTTCTTATTATCTCCACAAATGTGTAATTACAAACTTTCAGAATTACAATATGCAAAGCCACATGGGCCTCTAAAGCCTTCAAAACTGAGTTCAAAGTTTCTGTACCCTGCTGCCAATACCGAAAATCTTCAATATCTTCCAATATACACTTGATCTGGCAATGAAACTTTACTGGCAGACTTATATGACCAAAATGAACCTCCAAGAAAGAAATAAGATCATTCTGAGCACATACGAAAATTACCAAAAATAGTAACTTTCCATAAATAGCAGCTCTGCACAAAATAGCCCTTATTGAATACAAAAACATAAATATTTTTGGGTGATGCAAGATTGCTCTTACACCCAGGATGCTCCTGCATCAGACACCCGGGGTAATTTGAGAAGTGACCCTGTCACGACTCAGGTGTGCAGAGGAAAACCAAGACGGCTAACCTCCTCCTTTGTCAGCCATGATGAATCTTCAATAGGCCGTCCTTTCCACTTGACCAGATATTCTTCATATGTCATGTTCCTTGTGCTTCTGCCAACACGACTGTCCAGTATATCCTCGATCTCCTTAGTGTCTGAACTAGTTGCTGGAATACTCCACTGTGCTGCTGTGATCTCATCTTCAACACCTCCTTCATGATACTCTATCAGATCTGAAATGTTAAACATTGGTGAAATATTCAGCTCACTAGGCAATTCTACCTCATATGCATTTCTTGAATCATGCTTCTTCAGTATCTTACATGGTCCAAACTTCTTCATTTTCAGCTTGTTATATGTACCAACTGGAAACCGCTCCTTCCGCAAATGAACCATGACTTCGTCACCAACTTGAAATTCTTTATACCTCCTTTTCTCATCTGCCTTAGCCTTATACTGTGCATTCATCTTAGTAATATGCTTCCTCACCTCCTCATGGATGTTCTTCAAGTGTTTTGCAAAATCCTCAGCTTCAGCACTACTTATTTCTCCTTTATCTATCTTTCTCAATTCAGATGCATTTCTTGGACTACTTCCATAGACAATCTGGAATGGTGATTTACCAGTGCTCCTGTTGACAGAATTATTGTATGCAAATTCTGCCTGTGGTAAAATCAAATCCCATCCTGTTGGCTTATCTCCAACCAAACATCTCAGCAAATTTCCCAAACTTTTATTCACCACCTCTGTCTGTCCATCAGTCTGTGGATGATGTGATGAACTAAACTTCAAATCTGTCTTCAACTTCTTCCATAATGTACACCAGAAATATCCAACAAACTTAGTGTCCCGATCTGAAACTATGGTCTTTGGCAAACCATGAAGTCTCACTACTTCTCTGAAAAATAATTCTACTACATGAACAACATCATTAGTCTTATTGCAGGGAATGAAATGTGCCATCTTTGAAAATCTGTCAACTACCACAAAAATTGAATCGTGTCCTCGCTATGTCCTCGGTAAACCAAGAACAAAGTCCATACTGATATCCTCCGAAGGCTTCTCTGGTATAGGTAATGGCTGATACAACCCTGTGTTCTGCTTCACTCCTTTCGCCATCTGACATACTCTGCAACTCTGTACAAACTTCTTCACATCTTGCTGCAACTGTGGCCAATAATAATTCTCACTAACTAAACCAAGGGTTTTATCACGACCAAAATGTCCAGCCAATCCTCCGCTATGCTTCTCCTTGATAAGATTCTCCCTCATAGAACTTCGTGGAATGCACAACTGACTCCCTCTGAATAGCATATCATCTTGGATGATAAAATCTAACCATTTTGTCCTGTCTAGAGTAACAGGTTTTATACAAGCTTTCCAAGCTTCACCAAAATCAGGATCCTCTGGATATAAATTCTTGAGTTCCTTGAACCCAACCACCTCAATCTGCATCTCTGTCAGCAATAGTTGCCTTCTGCTAAGAGCATCTGCAACCCTATTAGACTTTCCACTCCTGTGTTTCAAAACAAATGTATAACTCTGCAAAAACTCAACCCATTTCAAATGCCTTTGATTCAATTTTCCTTGACTATTCAAATATTGCAAAGCTTGATGATCAGTATACAAAACAAACTCCTTAGGAAGCAGATAATGTCTCCATTTCTTTAATGCCTGAACTATAGCATAAAATTTTTGATCATAAACAGAATATTTTCTCTTGGCATCATTTAACTTCTCACTGAAATAAGCAACAGGTTTACCTTCTTGGCTCATAACAGCTCCTATTGCAGTACCACTAGCATCACAATCTACTTGAAACACCTTATTAAAATCTGGAAGTGCTAAAATAGGTTGTTCTGTAACTTTTTGTTTCAACAATTGAAAACTTTTTTTTGCCCCATTAGTCCACTTAAATTCTTTTCTATCCCCTCTCATTGTTTCAGTCAAGGGTCCACAAATACTGCTAAAATTTCTGATAAACTTTCTGTAAAAGCTAGCTAGACCATGAAAAGATCTTACCTCAGTAGCATTCCTTGGAGTAGGCCATTCAAGAATAGCCTGTACCTTCTCTGGGTCCATTTTCAGACCTTCTGCTGAAACTACAAATCTCAAAAACACTAACTCTTTCTTCACAAAACTGCACTTCTTCAAATTAATCAACAATTTCTCTTCTCTCAACTTCTCAAATACCATGCGAATATGCATCATATGCTCCTCCAATGTCTTACTAAAGATCAAAATATCATCTCGGTAAACAATGACAAACTTACCTAGAAATTCTTTCAGAACCTCGTTCATGAGCCGCATGAAAGTGCTCGGTGCATTGGTTAGCCCAAAAGGCACGACTAACCACTCATATAGTCCTTCCTTTGTCTTGAAGGCAGTCTTCCATTTATCTCCTTCTCTGATCCGAATTTGATGATATCCACTTTTCAGATCTATCTTTGAGAAATACACAGCTCCACTCAAACAGTCCATTATATCATCCATTCGTGGCAATGGAAACCTGTACTTGATTGTGATCTTGTTTATTGCCCTAGAATCTGTACACATCCTCCATTCTCCATTTTTCTTTGGTGCTAATACTACTGGTACAGCACAGGGACTCAGACTCTCTTGAATCAATCCTTTCTGTAACAACTCATGTACTTGTCTGTTCAACTCTTCACTTTCTGCAGGTGTCATTCTGTGTGCTGCCTTATTCGGCAAACTCGCTCTTGGGATCAAGTCCATCTGATGACTGATCTTCCTGACTGGTGGTAATCCATCAGGCACGTTATTGGATACAATATCCTGAAACTCATTCAACAAATCTGTAACTTCTACAGGAACATCTTCTACTTCCTCTTTACCAGCTTTTGGAATTAAAGCAAAACATACATGCTCATGCCTCATACCATCTAAAAAATTTCTTCCATCAACAAAAGTTATCCTTGCATTACCACATACCTTTTCTTCAGTCTCCTTCAATGGTTTTAGCTTATGTCGCACTCCATCCTTTGTCAAGGAATAGGTATTCGCACGACCATCATGTACAACACATCTGTCAAACTACCATGGTCTACCCAACAACATATGACATGCATCCATAGATATGATATCACACAATACCTCATCTTGGTATCCGCCAACCTTGAACTTTACTAGGCATTGTTCATTGACCATGACCTTGTGGTCATCCTGTACCCAGGCAATCCGATATGGATGTGGGTGTTTCTGTCTCTTGAGCTTCAACTTTGTCACCATCTCTTCTGACACCAAATTTTCAGTGCTCCCACTATCAATGATCACATCACAACATTTACCTTCACACTTGCACCTGGTGCGAAACAGGCTCCTTCTTTGCTCAGGTTCATTCTCGCCACTCAACAGGACTCTTCTGTTAATCAACGTTTCTCCTCTTTCAGCATCTTCAGAATTTGATGATCTGGCATCTTCTTCTACATGTGCAACTCTGGCCTGGCCTTCATTTCTCCTGTCTGTTCTTCCTTGGTGCTAAGGACATTCAAATGCCCTATGACCTTCTTCTCCACAGTGAAAACATGTTCCACGGAAGCCACCTCTTCCAGATCCTTGTCCTCTTCCTCTTCCTCTCTGATCTCTATTATTCTGATCCTGGAAGCGATTGGAATTATTTCCTCACTGATTCTGACTGCTACTGGCCTCATCCTTCTTTTTCAAATCTTCATTTCGGCCACCGTATGACCGTCCACCAGATCATCCACCGCGACCTCTTCCATTTTGTCTACTCTCAAACTTCTTGTTCAGCTTTTCCTCTACTTTTAGGGCAAACTGGTATGCCTCTTCAATACTGTTCATTCGAACCAGATTCAGCTCCTCCTGAATGCTTGGCCTTAACCCATTAAGGTATCGGGCAACTTTCTCCTTATCAGCTTCTGCATGGCCTGTTCTGATGAGAAGTCGATAGAACTCCTCTGTATACTCCTGAACAGATCTTCCTGCTTGCTTCAAACTCTGCATTTTCTTCAGTAGGTCAAGCTCATAATCAACAGGAATGAACTGTCGCTTCAATTTATCCACCATCCGATCCCATCTTGTGATTTTATCTTTCCCTCTTCTATTTCGCTCCAACTGAATTTCTTGCCACTAGATCTTCGCATGACCTTTCAATCTGGCCTTCGCAAATTTGACCCTATCAGGATCGTCAACATCTTCGTACTCAAAATATTCCTCACATTCATTGATCCAGTCAATCAATTCCTCTGAGTTAAGATTTCCAGAAAATGTAGGAACCTCAATCTTAGGTCTTTTCCCAATCTTGGAAATGGCCCGAAAAAGTCTTTCTTCCTCCTGGTTCTCAATTTCGGCTTCTCCTTCTTGATATTCTTCTTCGGCTTCATCCTCACTTTTGTCTCTGACATTGAGATTCATTCCTCTGTGAATCTCTTCTTGCAATGCTCGCACTTGTCTCTGCATCTCTCTAACCTCAGGTGTCACAACACCAACTCTTCCGCCACGTTCTCGTCGTGGAGGCATTTTCGCGATGCGCGCTGAAACCCTAGCCACAGTCCTAGTGCAAACTACCTCACAGTCGGTGATCTGTTTACACACTCAAGAAAACCTGGCTCTGATACCACTTGATGAAGGGTGCTCCCCTTAATACCACAAACACATAACAGAAATAGAGAAACAACAACAATATGCAAGAACAGAAAATTGGCTTCTTATTATCTCCACAAATGTGGAATTACAAACTTTCAGAATTACAATATGCAAAGCCACATGGACATTCCCTTACAATATTCTGTAGGACAAAGCCTTGAACTATTACCCAGATCTACTACCCAGAACTATTCTGAACTACCTAAGACAATAATACAGTCTTCCTTATATAGGCAATTTTCCACCGCCTGGAAGGTTCCAGAATTTTAGCCAATAAGGCCGACCAAACTTAGAATTATTTTATTTTACATTTTATTACATCATAGTCGGCTCAAGATAACCTTTGAAACCCGAACAGAAATTTTGAAGAAAATTATTTTTTGCCATTTCAGGTGGCCCAACTTCCGAAGACCATAAGTCATCACCAGTTGACCCACTAGGCTATTATAACCCCATTTCGGAAATGCCACGAAGCGCTCTACAGGCTTGACTGGTGCAAGCGCCTGTCACCCAAATTTTTGACCTCATCCGGGGCCTCTAAAGCCTTCAAAATCGAGTTCAAAGTTTCTGTACCCTGCTGCCAATACCGAAAATCTTCAATATCTTCCAATATACACTTGATCTGGCAATGAAACTTTACTGGCAGACTTATATGACCAAAATGAATCTCCAAGAAAGAAATAAGATCATTCTGAGCACATACGAAAATTACCAAAAATAGTAACTTTCCATAAATAGCAGCTCTGCACAAAATAGCACTTATTGAATACAAAAACATAAATATTTTTGGGTGATGCAAGATTGCTCTTACACCCAGGATGCTCCTGCATCATATTAAGTTGTGCAACACTCAGTAGATTATAGTTACGACCCTCAACCCAATAAGAATTTTCATAAGTGATCTTATCAGTCAGCTTAATCAATCATTTTCCTCTAACAGGACATGGTGCATAATTACCAAATTTCATACTCCTACCTTTATAATGATCTAAGGTATCAAACTTACTCTTATCTCCAATCATATGATGTGAACAACCACTATCAATAATCCATTTATCATTTGTGTTCACATAAGATATCAATGCATTTTTCTCATCCTCATCGAATTCATCTTTCATTGCAACATAGACAACCTCAATTTCAAAATAATCACTATCAATGTCAATCTCTTCTTCGGCAATATAATAGGATTTATTACCTTTTCCTTTGTAGTCCTTGTATCTTCGGTAACCTCTATCTTCTCTTTTGTCTTTATGCTTGTCGTCTCTTTCTTTATTGTTATTATCCCTGTCAGGACATCTAGTAGCTATATGACCAACTTTATTACATGAAAAACATATAATAGGGAGTTTACCTTTGTACCTTCCTTTTCCCCTTTTCAGTCTTCTAGCCATAAGAGCTTCTAGATCCTCAATTTCTTCATCAGATGTGTCACTGTCACTTTCACTTTCACTTTCACTGATCCATCTTTCTTTTTCCTTCTTTGACTTACCCAGAACCATTTGTGACTTAAAAGTAGATTCAATATTACCAACAGTGAAGTTATCATAGTTAGAAAGTTCAAAAGTAGTGAGCTTACCAACCAAACTTTCCAAAGTAAGAGCATTAGTAGAGTTACATCTAGATTCCTGAATTGCAAAAATTTTGATTGCATAGATAGGACACAGAGTTCTCAATACTTTTTCTATTACAGTTTCATCCTCAATAGTTCCATTTTCTCCTCTAATAGCATTTACAACTTCTTTTATTCTACCACAATATTGTGCAATATTCTCATCTTCTTGCATTCTCATTTCATCAAATTTACCTCTTAGACTCTCAGCTTTTTCTCTCAACACATTTATGTCACCGCCATAAATGTTTGCAAGGGTGTCCCACATTTTCTTTGCATTACTGCAGTCTTTAATGTCTTCAAATTCTGGATAACTTAGGGCAGATGCAATTTCCAACATTGCTTGGTTGTGCTCTTGTTTAGCTTTCATTTCCTCGGTAGTTAGAGGTGTAATAGGTGTGACATAGTCATGTTCAATATAATACTTTGCAGAATCACCAATACCAGCTAGATGCAGCTTCATTAGGCTTTTCCATGCAGGAAAGTTTTCCTTATCCAGCTTTGGTACCTCCTTCTTATACATCCTAATCATTTACTTCAAGTACCTTCAAAATTGTTCTCTGTAAGCACCAAAAGCTCTGATACCAATTGTTAATATGATTTAGAACAATAGAGGGGGGGGGGGGGGGGTGAATCAGTTGTTCTCAAGTCCATATGTATAAAATAAACTTTAAAACTTTTCAACAAATCGGATCTAATAACCAACAGCTACTCGGTCATTACTAATTGCATAACAGAAACATATAATAGTGCAATCCACTTATCCAATAGCATCTAACTTGTAAAACACAAAAATGTTCAAACCAAAACATTCACACAAGTATCAACACCAGGATTTATAGTGGAAACCCAATTTGGGAAAAACCACTTTGTAACATGTTACTATTATGTTCACTCTTCTGAAGTGAGCTCGGTGAAAAGCCAACCCTGGCAAAGGTTACAAACACACTATCAGGTGTGACCCGGTTAAAGGATTTAAACCACTCTGTTAAAAGTGCACCTTGTTATAGGACTTATATACACTCCATTAGAATCCAACCTTGTTCAAAGGATTTATACCTATGACTATTAGGTCAACCTATGTTAAAAGGATTTTGACTGTTACAATGGTTAGAAAGTAGCAGTAATATTGATCTGAAAAACATACAACTCACTTTGCAAATATCAAATCCAATTCCATACACATATGCTGGCTTACTGACTGTGAACCTTTACCATCTCCATCACTGATCTTCTCGAAACTCTCTTCAAGCAATCACAACACTTCTCCTTCAGCCTTCTCTGCTTAGACAGTCAATAACATCAACAATACTTCCAGCATTCACCTCTCCTACAACTCTAGCTTAGGTTTCCTTAATACTTCCTCTATTAGGTCAATACATCTTTTGCCGCTTAATCTGCTTCGTAGATCTTAGGGTTAGGTCAGATTCATTGAATCCATCCTACATTATGTTCTTTAGCTATCCTTCTAAAAATATTTTGAATCTCTTAATAAATTTACAATAAAATGTTTTACAGTACATTAAATGCTTTCATACAATCAATAAATAAAGTCAACATGTTTTACATAATCCAAGAATTCAATGATGTCGGCTGGAAATATGAATTCTTCCCCAAATGCAAAATACTGACACTCGGTCAATACTGTGATCAACTTCTTAGTCTTCACTAGAAATCTCGGTCACCTCATAAACTGTTTCCTCGGCTAATACTGTCTTCCTTGATAATTAACTAGTGTTCAGTCAACACTAAATTTACTCAACATATTCTAGCTCGGTCAACACTAACAACACTCGGCTTACACTAGATTTCTTCACTTTTGCTCGGTTAAGCCTACCAATTTAGTCTTCATTCTTACTTAGATAAACAATACATTGTCTTATCATCGTGCCACATAATCAAGTACCCATTGAAGTATCAAGATAACTCAACCTTTCCTTAGGTGCTATTGTAACCAACCTTGCCTTACCCCTTAGCAACAATCAAATCGATATAGTACTTTCTGAAATAGCAACAATCTTACCAGTTAAGGTTTGACATCAATGACAACACAACAATTCCTTCAATTGCAGCTTCCGACATGTATGATGTCAGTAATTATTTATTGGCTTGACTTCATTGCAATTGATCTATTGCATCTTCTTTCTCACTTATCTTGTATGGATTTATGTTAGCATTAGAGAACCACACCACATAACTAAGAGGGGGGTTAGTTGTGTATAATAATTGTAAACTTTAAAATTTTGAACTAGATAATTAATTAAGAATATAAAAGTGCTAAACAAGATGAACAAGATAGACAACAACACCATAACACAAGTTTTTTTCTTGAGGAAAACCCTATTAAGGGAAAAACCCTGGTGGGGATGGAATCCACTAGATAGTGCACTATTATACAAATGTCCCTGTTAGGAGAACTAGCCCTATTAGGAGCTAATACAATACATCTAGTACAACAGTCCCTATTAAAGGAAAGAACCCCTATTAAAATATTTTTCAACCCTATTAGGAGTTGATGAGAATAAAAGACACACTACTCGAGCACACTTCTCCAAGGAGAAGGTTAAACCCACCTTCAAGACTGATTGTCCAAATATAAATGAAGTGAACTTACTGTTCAAATGACTGAACTGGCTGATAGTAACTTACTTGCCTTTATAATTAAATTGAAGTGTATAAGGAATGATCATAAATTTCACTCATACCTCTTATGTTCATCTCTTCTCTTATTACAATGCTCGAATGCACAATCACACATACCTCCCATACACATTCCTCACATTATATTAGAGAATTTACTCTCCTTTATACAAGTTACAAGTCTCAATTAGGTCAGCCCATTAGGGCTTCCCCAATGCACAAACAATTATATTACACAATGCTAAGGTACATGTGGTACATGATACAAATATAAAACAATTAAAAATAATAATTTATGCACCAAGATCCACAATTAATGGTCACCAATTCATGGAACGGGTTACACCACCTAGTCGTCTCCTAAAAGAGATTATCCAAGTTCATATGCTAGCACTATCATTAGCATGACCCAATCAAGCCAAAAATACCAGTGTGTACTCCATCCCATGTTATCTTCCATATCTAAAGATCACATAACATAATTTTAGCTCACAACCAACTTATGCTCAAAAATCAACAACTAACTCTATCAAGTTCCTTATCTCTGTCTTGTAACCAGTCTTTACCAAAAAAACTATAACTCACTCAAATCATCATATTAATCCATGCGACCTTAGACATAGGGTCTATACATCTTCAGAATGATAAAACCAAGCTGTACAATTTGAACTTTTGTACAATGTGCTTACATCATTGTCCAATAGCTTATAGAAACTAGAAACACAATCTGTCTAATATAACCATCTCAAAGCTGAAGTATATGTCATATGCTAACATCAATGACAAAACCTGAACAAAAAAAACAACAAAAACAAAAATTCCAACCAATATCTAAAAATCTCTCCCTTTGGCATTGATGGCAACATATGAGTGAAAAACTATCAACCCAAAATTATTCAACTCAATACTGTGTGATCAAAAGGTGACACACTTCAAAATAATAGATTGATAGATTATTCATGTCCCCTCATATTAGGAATGCAAGAGTGAGGAGAGAGTCTCCTTTTATAGAATTTAGAAATGAATGGATGGTCAAGATTAAGAAGCAATATCCAAGGGTGGAGAATAATCCCCATTTTGACTTTAGGGCACAAGATTCTCAAGAGGCAAAATCAAGTGGATGAGAATGGTTAGGTAGAAATGAGTGGTGGAGATTAAGAGGCAAAATAGACCCCACTCACGTGAAGACCAAAAACCTTTTCTTTTTAAATTAGGAAATTCCTTTTTCATGTGCACACACATAAGACAAAGTGGGTTTTATTTAATTAAAAGGGGATATATTCTTTTAATCAAATAAGACTTAGGCTAAAGTAGTCAAACTTTAGGATATCATCAAATAAATGATTAAAGTGATGATTTGATCAAGAGATAAGATATTAAATCGATACGGAAGATTGATTAAGCATAAGGTAAGGTCTAGTATTTTTAATGTTTAATGTTAGAGTGTAGCTCAAGGTTTGCTAGACCATTTTTGGGTGAATACAAATACAACCTTCTCAATATCTTCAACAATGCTCCCCCTAAGACAGTAGGAGGTTTCTCACATAGCTCTCTCCCCCTTTGATGTCAATAGAAAAGGGCACCAATGGTGCCAACTCTGATCAAACAAATGTCTCTCGCTATGATGTAGATTTTTCAAATCTTCATGCCTGTGCAACATACCAAGTTCTCTATTCACAAACACTTCATCAGTTTAACCTCTGCAACTAATCTCCCTAAGGAGTAGGACAAAGCCTCAAGTCTAGAAGAATAATAAATCCCTGATAATCATTGGATTGATGCATTCCTGCATAATTTAATTATCAAAAGGCATGGCCATCACCCCAAGCATACCTCTGAGATACTCAAAGATCTCTTTTGGAAATGGTTTTGTAAGAATATCTGCAATTTGTTCCTTTGTGCTGATGTATTCCAATCTGACTTCCTTCTATGTAGCATTTTCTCTCAAAAAATAATATTTAATTGATATATGCTTTATCTTAGAGTGTAATACTAGATTCTTTGACATATTGACTATACTTGTGTTATCACAGTAAATAAAAATAGGCTCTTCAATGCTTACTTTGATATCCTTTAACATCTATTTCATCCAAATAATTTGAATGCAATTAATAAAAACAACAACATATTATGATTTAATAGTAGATTTCTATATACAATCCTTCTTCTTGCTCAACCAAGAAACCAATCTCTTCCCAAGGAAGAAAGATCCTATACATGTGTTTTTTCTGTCATCCACACTACCTACCCAATTTGCATCAATAAATGCATGTAAAGTGAAGTCATCAGATATATCATACCACAAATCATAGTCCAAGGTTCCCAAGTTAGATATCTTAGTATTTTTTTCATAGCAGCAAAATCAGTTTCAAGTACTGTAGTCCTCCAATCATTGACCTATACTTTTTTTGAAAAAAATTGGTGAGTCATCAGTAGCAGTTAGTTTTCAACCTACAACCATAGGTGTTCCTACTAGCTTACAATCCTCCATTCCAAACTTTTTCAATAATTCCTTAAGCTACTTAGTTTGAGATATACAAATTTCATCCTTGCTTTGAGTGATTTGCAAATTAAGAAAAAATTTAATTTCCCCTATCATAGACATCTCAAATTCACCTTTCATATCTTCAATGAATTTATTACTCATAGCATCATTCCCACCAAATATGGTATCATCAAAAAATACCTCAACAATTAAGATACCATGAGAATTAATCCTTAAATATAGATTACTATCAACATTACCTTTTCTGAAATCAAGATGTAATAAATACCTATCCAATCTAGCATACCATGCCCTAGATGGTTGCTTCAAGCCATATAATGCTTTCTTCTATTTGCATACCATATCTACCTCATCAGTTAATGTGAATCCATCAGGTTCTCTATGTATACTTCCTCTTCAATTTTTCTATTCAATAATATAGATTTGACATCTGTCAGATAAACCTTAAATTTTTTATGAGTTGCATTAGAAAGAAACAATCTAACAACCTCTAATCTATCCACAAGTACAAAAGTCTCATCAAATTCAATTCCTTTTTTTGTGAGTATCCTTTACAAAAAAATAATTCTTTATTTTGTACAACTTCACCCTACTCATTCATCTTATTCCTACAAACCCATTTAGTTCTTATAACATTTTTGTCTTTAGGCCTTGGTACAAGGTCCCAAGTATCATTCTCTTGAATTTGATCTAGTTTTTGCATTACCTTAATCCAAAAATTCATCTTTACGAGCTTCATTAGTAGTATTAGGCTCTACTTGTGAAGTTAAACACAATTAATTTCTAACATTTGACCTTGTCATCAGACATTTGTTTACATCTCCAATTATTTATTTATCATAATGATTCATTGATACATACCTTGGTATTTTATGAGTCCCTTTTGGAACATCAATACTTACTTGTATCCCATTTTCAATCTCAAAGAACTATTCTACTTCCTTCTCCTGATTCTGATTCTAGATAGTAGAATCTTGATTACCTTCATTATTTGATCCATCATCATACATTCTTTCCTGAAACTGAAATTTCTCATAAATTATCACACGATCACTTTCAACTATCTTTTTCAATCTGAGATTGTAACACCTATGTTGTTAGATAATTGGGAGGGGGGTGAATCAGTTAGGTACAATTGTCCTACAATCGCAAACACTCTTTGATGTATAAAAAAAAATATTTCAAATCAATTGAACAACTTGGTAAAACTTTATCTGTCTTTTTGTTCATTAACCGAATACTAGTAAATTGACTAGTGTATATACCGATCAAACCAATAATTGTAATGTGTAAAGTAAAATAAAAAATCATCACATCCATACACATATAACACTTGATCTTTAATGTGGAAACCCTGTTAGGGGAAAAACCATCTGGGACCGGTACCCAAAATAATTTCACTCTTCTGAAGTGAGCTTGGTTAAGAGCCAACCTTATTAAAGGTTACAATAACACACTGTGAGGTGTGAACTTGTTAGAGGATTTATCACTAATAGTTCTTTGTGACCAAACATTCACTATGGGGTCAACATGAAAACAATAAGCATTCATTGAATGTCATAATGAAATAACAAAGACTATTAAGTCCCACTTGGTTAAGAGATTTATCTATAGAAATGGTTAGAATGCAATAGTAAATGATCTGATTCAAATACAACTTTCCTTGCAGATTTTCATATCTATGCTAAGATCAAAATACATTTGTCCAATATACTCAATTCAATTTCTTTGTATCTTCCAACTCTGTTATGTTCAGTTAATTCCTTTCTCTAATGCTTGGTGTTGTCTACAGAATTGCTTAGTTTAGTCTTTAACCTATTTGACCAGCTTTGCATGAATGCAAACTTCTCATGTGCATTCTAGAATTAATTATGAATATTTTGTCTCCTTTTATATACATAATAAACCATTTTCTTCTCATCCATAAATTTTGCCTCTTAATCTTCACCATTGATTTTTCTGCTTCAACCTTCCTCAGAACTTGTGTCTGTAACACATTTTATTCTAGATCATCAGATCATCCTTGAATTTTGTCAATCATTTGATCATCATAACAAAATTTATCTTTAACCTCAGAGTCATCCATATTCATTCAACTCCTCATCTTTAGTTGGCAATCATACGTTCCATTTATTTCTTTCACTTGGTCAATACTGTGATGTATCGATGACTTCTAACTCGGTTAACACTATACTCAGTATACACTACACTTGCTTGATGTACACTATTTTCAACTCGGTGTATACTAAGTTCTTAATTTACCGACCACATAAACTTGTACATTCTTGATCTTCAATTCATAATAGAATTATGTAATACAATCAAATCATTAACATAATGTCATATAGACTCATCAATAGGTTTCCCAACGAATACCATATCCATATCTTTCTCATTTATCTCCTCTTCATGTGTTAATATCTCATTCCTTCATCATTATTTTCTTTCTTCAGATGTTTGTAACTAACATGATAAGTATAGTCAAAACTAGTTGAAATCAATGACAATATAATAACTAATTTAATGTGTCACATATACCTTTGTAGCTCAGTGATCATCAATCTCTATCTTTGAAGTATTCAATGAGTTTTCAATTTCTCACTTAAGATATTCAATCAATTTTAGTATAAAATATTTTCCTTACTCTTATTAGAGTATCCAAGAAAGATTTCTTCATAACTTCTAGGATCAAACTGTTAGGATTAACAGTCCACAATACAACTAAGAGGGGGGGGGGGGGGGTGAATCAGTTGTATGATAGAATATTAAAATTTAAACTTTAAGCTTATCAATATCAGATCAAATGAACACAATGAATGCCAACACAATAATACAATATTTTGGTTGCGGGGAAACCCTGTTAAAGGTAAAAACCTCGGTGGGAATTAGCACCCACTAATGATGTACTGAGAGTATAATAATCCTTGTTAGAAGATATAGCCCTGTTAGGAGCTTATTGAAACATTATAGTACATAGTCCTTGTTAGAGGATAGACCCTGTTAGGAGTCAAGAACAAAGACGGCTCACTACCTAAAGAAGGTTAAGTCCACCTTCTGAACTCACTATTTCGCAACAAGTGTATATGAAGAAATACACAATCTTTTGATTTGTTTGCCAGCAACTGTCTTTTCTTGATCAATTCCAATGAAGTCCATGAATAATCCTCTACTCTATGTGCAATAGAGACAAGTTTGCAACCTCCTTATATCATACTTATCCCATCCATGTCTCTTCCAAATAAAAAACCTTTTATTTATACCTTATTACATTTTACCAAGAATAGGTCGGCCCATAAGGCTTTCCTCATTAAAAAAAATTACATAAGCCCTTGCTAAGGTACACATGGTATCACAAATATGTTTACAATGATTACATTACAACAATTAAGAACCGACATCCTTGAATTGTGCTTGCCAAACAAAACACATGCTCCATTTCCTGAGTCAACTTCATAATAAGCCATCCCCAGAGAACACACCATAGATGAAGTCACTAATCATTCCATACCTTTCACTAACCAATGAACATCCCTTAGTACCTCTTCCATCATCCTTCAAGATCACATATCTTGAATCCAATCCTTCTGAAATCTATACCAGAAACTTAGAGACTAACTCTGTCAATTCTCACTGTCACAGTCCAGTTACCAATCTTTACCAAAATAGTTGTATCTTCCTTAATATGCATTAATTAATGATGAGATCTCAGATATAAGATCACAACATCCATCTGAGCTCTTGTCTGACTTCGCAACATCTAAAACATCCATACACCTTCTGTACATTGTGATTACCAGCCTGGTTCCTTCATAGAAGCATATGTTGACATCAGTGACAAAACACAAATGACAATAGTGAGTGCCCATTTAGTAACGTAGTGATTAAACATATTAAATGTCTCAATCACCACCCATGCATTAGCAATATCCAACACAAACTTACCTAGTTCATCATCCCTTTTGATATAGAATTTACTACCAAATTTTATGAAGTATTTAATTGTAGGAATGTGACCAAACCATAACTCATATGAAGTATTACTATATCATGTCTAATTTGAACTCTATTCAATGTATAGACTATGGTGTTAAATACTTCTCTCCAATGCATCTGTGGTACCTTTCCTTCAAGAATCATAGTCCTAGTAGCATCAAGAATGGTTATATTTCTCCTTTCTTCTATACCATTTTGTTGTGGTTTCCTAGGTGCATAAGTCTATCTTTATATCCCATGTTCCTCAAAATATGCATTAAACTTATTTGATGTGAAATCACCACCTCTATTAGACCTTAAGCATTTAATCTTAAATCTTGATTCATTCTCAAGGTTTTCCTTATAAATATTGAACTTATCAAAAACTTCAAACTTTTCTTTAAGAAAAGAAACCCACATCATTCTTGAATAATCATCAACAAAAATCATAAAGTACCTTTAACCATAATATGACCTTGTTCTTATAGGACCACAAAGATCTATATGTACCAGATCCAATCCCCCTTTTGTTGAATAAGTCTCTCTCTAAAAGCTAGTCCTAGTTTGTTTTCCCATAACACATTCTTTACACAACTTGTTAGTAGGCTTCACAATATTTGTTAAATCCCTAACTACACTAGTGTTATTGACCTTCACAATGTTATCAAAATTTATATGAAAAAACCTCTTGTTCCATAGCTAACTTTCATCTATCTTCATAACAAAAAAACTTTCTTCATTTTAATTCAATTAAAACACATTACCTTTAGTCTTAGTACCTGATGCAATCAGATTGCCTGACTAATCTCTGATAGTACATCTTCCATTCTTGAATTGTAGATGATAACCTTTATCCACAAGTTTTCCAACACTCAATAGATTATGCTTTAGTCTGTCAACAAACAAAACATCATTAATATTAGTTTTACCGTCAAGAGTTATAGATCCTCTTCCTATGATCACTAGTCATGTGATGAGAGCATCCACTATCTATAATCCATTTAGATTTCTTTTCTACATGTGAAACCAAATATTTTTTACATGAATAGGATCTTCATCTTTAATAGAAAAAAACCCAATCTCATCTTCATCATTCATAGATTCATCATTAGAAGTACCCTCACTAGAAATATAACATTCCTTAGGCTATTTAGACTTGTACGACTTAGGTTTATACTTTGGAACTCTAGTAGGACATCTAGAGGAAAAATGACTTATCTTATTGCATTAAAAAAACCTCAAAGGTAATTTCCCTTCATACTTTCCCTCTTTGTGGCCAGAGCTAAAAGCCCATCCAATTTCCTTCCTTCTTCCTCTATTTTTACCCATTCCTTAGCATATTCTCCAAGATCTGCATGCTTGTCACTTCCACTGGTGTGCACATTATTTTTTAGGATCTTCTTATCCTTATGAACAATAGCCTTAAAACATATTCAATTCTAGGTAAAGCATCTTGTAATTTAGAGGTTTCAAATGTAGATAACTTACCAATCAAAGTCTCCCTTGTAAATATCTTTGTGAGTGTTATAATCTCTTAAATTGTCATGACCTTGGTGTCATATATAGGTGTCAAAGATCTCAAAATCTTCGCAATGATTTCATCTTCTGTAATAGACCCTCATTTATTTATGATTCTAGTAATAGTCTTTGTCACTCTCTGAACATATTCTCTAATAGACTCATCTTCTTGCATCCTCATGTTCTCCAAATTTATTTTCCAATACTACAACTTGGATTGTTTGGTATATTTGTCTCATTCATATAGTGCTTCCAACTTTGTCTAGATCTCATGTTCCAACTCAAGATCCTTGACCTTTATAAATTCTACCTTAGAAAGTGCATTGATTAGGGCTTCTCTAGCAATCATATTACAAGTGAATTTCTTCCTTTCATCCTCTGTACTATTTTCCAATTCATCCCCATTCTTGGCATATTCTTTATTCTTTTCAATCAACTAGTATTCAATTGCCAAGTAGATCAAATGATTTCTCATCTTGTTTTTCTAGCTGTCCAAATTTTCTCCATCAAATTTAGGACTGTCCTTCCTATAGCTTTATATTCTAGATCTCCTCAAGAAATTAAGCTTTCTCAAAGAGGACCAATATCTCTAATACCAATTGTTATCAATAGCAAGCCACACCACACAATTGAGAGGGGGGTGATTCAGTTGTGTATATTAATTGTAAAAATTAAACTTTTGAACTAGATCATTAATTAAGAATATAGCACTGCTAAACAAGATGATCAAGATAGAAAACAACACCATAAAAAATAGAGTTTTATTCTCAAGGGAAGCCCTACTAAGGAAAAAACCCCGGTGGAGATGAACCCACTAGATAGTGCACTATTATAAAAATGTCCCTGTTAGGAGACCTAGCCTTGTTAGGAGATGATACAATACATCTATTAAAAAGGTCCCCAATAAAGGACATAAATCATGTTAAAAGGTCCTTCAACCCTATTAGGAGTTGATGAGAACAAAAGGAACACTTCCTAAGCACACTTATCCAAGGAGAAGGTTAAACCCACCTTTAGGACTCACTGTCCAAATACAAAAGAAGTGAACATATTGTTCAAATGACTAAACTGACTAATATAAACTTACTTGCCTTTACAATTCCATTGAAGTGCATAAGGAATGATCATAGATTCCACTCATACTACTTCTCTTCAGATCTTCTCTTATTACAATGCTCCCATGCACAATCACACATACCTCACATACACATTCCTCACATTACATTAAAGAGTTTACTCTCCTTTATACAAGTTACAAGTCTCAATTAGATTAGCCTATTAGGGCTTCCTCAATGCACAAATAATTAAATTAAACAATGTTAAGGAACACATGGTACCTAATACAAATATAAAATAATTACAAATATTAATTTATGTACCAAGATCCACAATTACTACTCATCAATCTATGGAACATGTTACTCCACCTAGTTAGCTCCCAAAAGAAATTATCCAAGTTCATACACTAGCGTTGTCATCAACATGACCCAATCAAGCCACAAATACCACAATGTACTCTATCTTGTGTTATCTTCCATGCCTAAATCTTGGATACAAGATTCTAGCTCACAACCAACTTATTGTCAAAACTTAGCAACTAATTCTATCACGTTCCCTATCTCTCTCATGTAACCAGTCTTCACCAAAACAACTATATCTCATTTAAATAATCATATTAAGCCATGCAAACTTAGGCATAAGATCTATACATCTTCAAAATGATAAAACCAATATCACATACTCTGAACTTTCATACAATGTTCTTACATCTCTGTCCAACTGCCTATAGCAACTAGAAACATAATATGTCTCATATAACCAACTCAAAACTAAAGTATATGTCATATGTTGACTTCAATAAAAAAACCTGAACAACAATACTAGCAACAATTCCAACCAATATTTAAAAATTTGTATATCACCTTTGGGATTCTTAAATTACACTATGCCAAAAAATTTCTTATATCCTTACTATGTCAAGTCATCCTAAAGTCCATACAACCTTGTACCCTTCTAGTGAATTTGTGTGTTGATAATCACATTCTAAAAATAATTAATATTAGCTTTGATTTTCTATCCAATAACCACTAATTTTAACTTAAACTAAATTGTTCTATTGTATCTATAGCTAATAATAAATTAGGTATTTAGTAATTCATATTGGAAGGGTGTTTTGATTATCTAGTTTGTCATATCTTTCATTTAGTTGGTCTTTTTGATCAACAATAGACTTTTAATAATTGACAATATTATCTTTATTTTTCTTAAGATTGTGAATCTAGAATTTTGTGAGTGTATCTTATTAATTTTTATCTATTTAAGCACTATTTCTTTTTATTCCACTTTCTTAAGTTTGAATGGGCTATTAATGTGAATAATATGGGACATGTTTTTATCTTCTTTTATAGGAAGAAATCTTTCTATATTTAACTATTTTTTAGTTACACTTCTTATAGGCCTATTTTCCCAACTCTTTTATCTCATAACTCTACTCATGTATCCTCTCACCCTATTGATAGAAATAAGGAAACACACACAACTGAAGGGGGGGGGGGCGGGGGTGAATCATTTTTTTCCAATATAGTTGTGTCACAAACCAAAACTCATCCAATTCTTAACTTCTTATCTTATATGTGAATGTAAAATATTAAATAACTAAACCACCATCACAAGAACACATAACACTAGAATTTTTGCGTGGAAACTCAGTTAAGGGCAACACCATGATGGGGATCAAACCACCTACAAGATGATGTACTGGCACATATAACCCTATTACAGTTACAAAGGGTAATGCACATGCATTAAGGAACACTACCTAGAGATTAGAACTCAAATAAAAATGAGGGGAAAAATTCAAAATACAACTAGGGGTACAACCACAAAAAATGGTCTACAATACATTATGGACAACAAACCACTAATTCCTGTGAACTGATTGATAGCATCTTGATATGCCAATAAAGCTCTAATGAGGTACAAATATATTTTGACTTTATTTTAGATTCCACTCATACCTCTTATCACATCCACTAATATTCCCATCATTGTTGTCTCCTATCCTTTCGATACATCCATACTTAAAGAATTTTTCACCTTTAAATACATTACATCAACTTATGACAAAAAGGTTAATCATGGACCTAATAAAAAAATATTACAAGAGTAATACATAATCTTCAATGTGATCCAAGACAAGTCAGCTAATACTTATCTAGGATGCAAATTATCAACCACAAATACACTAAAATCCATAGAACATGCTACAATCCTTTGCAACACACTAACTCTCTAAGTCGGCCAAGAACACCAGTACTTCTCAAGAAGGTCACTGAATTGGATCACATAATTTAATGAGAGACACCAACTCAAATAGAGCATGATGTATAAACATCAACAAGAAACATGCAATATCACAACAACAAAACAACTATCTGTATCTCAGAATTCATAACTATCTTTGCACTATTCATCAAGAACACTGAACATCAACCACTTTCACTCAAGAATAATAGATTTATAGAATCTAAATCATGAACCATTCAAGATGAAGATGCACATCCATGTGCCAAACTCACTACCAGGTTAGCAACCAAAAATATTGCATAATCGATCCTCACCAATCCAAAAACTAAAACACTGTCTCCACTGAAATAACCAAAAAAAAATTCTTCTGATAAAAAAATCATAACATCCTCAAATCATATAGAAAACCTCTACAACTTGAAAAAGATGAAGTAAAAACATTCCTCAACTACTCTATTGCATAGCAATAACTAATCTGAAATACACTTTCCATACTGAACCAAAACTTCCAACTGAAAAAAAACTAGGAAATTGTTAGGAATAAAAGATATGTTGACATCAATGAAAAAACATCAATGTCAACACATATATGCATGAAATATCCAACAATCTCCCCCTTTGGCATTGATGAAAATATATGATGTAAAAAATCAAATCAATGCACAAAGAAATCAATATCCACAATACATCAATTACTCCCCCTAAGTCTGACATTTCTCTTCCATAGGGCTATCTCTCCCTTGGTTTTTTTTTCACATGGCTATCTCCCCCCTTTTGACATTAATGAAAAAGGTACATATATGCATGAAGTCATAGAGAGGAAAAACAAACTAATGATATTATAAATCTGAACAACATACCAACTACTCCCCCTAAGGAGCAGTCACCAAAAGTACCAATCTAGAAGGAAAAAAATCTTTTTAAAAATACTAGACCGATGCAAATCTATGCATCTCTAGCTCCGATAAGGAGGAGATATCACCCCAAGATTACCTCAGAGATACTCAAAAGTATCATTTAGCAAGGGCTTTGTGAAGATATTTGTAATTTTCTCTTTTGTAGATAAATATTCCAATATGACTTCTTATTCATTCATATTATCCTTCAAGAAATGATGCTTTATAGATATATGATTTTTCTTTGAATGCAATACAAGGTTCTTTGAAATATTTATAACACTTTAATCGTCACAATAAATAACAACAGGCTCACCAAAACTTATTCTGATGTCTTTCAAAATTTTCTTCATCCAAAGTATCTAATTATAGTTCATAGCAACAACAACATATTCAGCTCCAATAGTATATTGAGATATGCAATCTTGTTTCTTACTAGACAAAGCAACTATCTTCTTCCCCAAAAAGAATACTCCACCTGTAATACTTTTCCTATCATCTACATTGCCTGCCTAATCGGTATCAATGTAAAAACATAATGTAAAATCATCATCTTTAGGACACCATAGGCTATAATCTATTGTTCCTTTCAAGTATCTAAATATCCTCTTAACAACAACAATATTTGATTCCTTTATTTTTTCTTTAAATCTTGCAACAATGAAAATAACATTCATTATGTTTAGTTTGGTTTGAGTCAAGTATAGCAACCCACCAATCATTGATCTATACCTTTTCTGATTAGCAAGAGGGGAATCATCATTCTTTGTCAATTTGCAACCAGTTACCATAAGGGTTCCAACCAATTTGGAATCATCCATTCCAAATCTCTTCAACAATTTCTTCATATACTTAGAATGTGATATAAAAATCCCTTTTTCTGATTAAGTAATTTAAAGACTAAGAAATAATTTCATCTCACCTAACATTGGCATCTCAAATTCTTTTTTCATCTCATCAGCAGAATCCTTACTCAACTTGTTATTTCCACCAAAAATGATATCATCCACAAATAACTCAACAATTAAGATATTGTCATGATGAATCTTGAAATACAAATTATTGTCATTAGATCCTTTGCTAAAACCAAGCTTCAACAAATATTTATCGAATCTTGCATACAGGCTCTTGGTACTTTTTCAATCCATACAATGATTTCTTCAATCATAAAACCATGTCATCTTGATCAGTCAAAGAAAAACCATTAGGTTGTTAAATGTATACTCCATCTTCCAATTCTCCATTTAAGAATGCATACTTAACATCATTTGATATACTTTGAAATCTTTGTAAGTAGCATATGCAAGAAATATTCTAACTAATTCAATTATAGCAACAAGAGAAAAGGTCTCCTCAAAGTCAATACCTTCCATCTGTGAATATCCTTTGCAAAAAAATCTAGCTTTGTTCCTTACCACTTCACCATCTTCATTCAATTTGTTTCTGAAAACCCATTTTGTTCCAATCATATTCTTGTCCTTCGATCTAAGAACTAGGATCCATGTTTTGTTCTTTTCAAGATTTTCTATCTCTTCTTTCATTTCCTTAACCCAACTTTCATATTTGCAAGAATCATCAACATCTTTAGGTTCCACTTTAGAAATCAAACAAATTTTATTTTTTATTCTCTCATGTTTTCCTCTAGTTAAAATACCTTGATATCTATCACTAATAATATGTTTTTTTGAATGATTTAACCTTAAATAACTTGGAGTCTTCGTATTTACTTTCATAGAGGACTCTTGAGTTTCCAATTCTTCATCAATAGCTTATCCATCCTATTTTACCAATCTATTATGATTCTGATTCTAATTTTGTGCTTGAACAATATGATTTTCTTCTTCATCATCTAATTCAGAATTGCATGAATTGACCTATTTTTGATAATTCTCATCAACTTTTACATCTGCACTTTCCACTATCTTTCTCAACTGATTTTTAAAACATTTATAAGAATTTATCTTTGTAGAATAACCAAGAAAGATACCTTCATCACATCTAGGATCAAACTTCCCTAAATCTTTATCTCTCTTGATATTAGAATTTACTTCCAAAGATTCTAAAATACTTCACTATGGGAACATGTCCATACCAAAGTTCATAAAGAGTCTTACCAATATCATGATTTATTTGAACTTGATTCAAGGTGTAGACTGTAGTGCTCACGACTTCTCTCCAATACATCTATGTCACATTTGCTTCCATTATTATAGTTCTTATAGTATCAAGAATATATATGTTCCTTCACTTTGCAATTCCATTTTTATAAAGGGTTTGTGGAGAAGACTTATGTATTCTTATTCCATTCTCTTCACAGTATGCATTAAATTCACTTGAAGTAATTCCCCACCTCTGTCGAATATCAAACATGTCAGCTTCAATCTTGTCTAAATCTCAACCATGGCTCTAAATATCTTGAATTTTTGAAAAGCTTCTTATTTCTCCTTCAAAAATATAACCCACATCATCCTTGAATAGTCATCAATAAATAGTATGAAATATTTGTCACCATAGCTCTTATTTCTTGTAGGACCACATAAATATACATGCACCAAATATAACAATTCTTTTGAAGAATATATCTATCTTCTAAAAGTAGGTCTTCTTAGCTTTCCCAATTGACATTCCTTACACATAGAATTATCAAGTTCCAACAATCCAGGTAGATCTCTTACAACATTTGTAGCACTTATCTTCACAATGTTATCAAATCTTACATGAAAAAGTCTCTTATGCCCCAACTAATTGTCATCAATTATAGAAATCAAACATTTATCATTTGTGCTATTCAAATGAATGACATTACCTCTGGTCTTGGTACTTGATGTAATTTTATTTCTAGAACTTCTTTTGATTATTCATTTACCATAATTGAATTCCAATATGTATCCTTTACCAACAAGATGTACAACACTCAAAATATTATCCTTTAAACCTTAAACATATAAGAGATCATCAGTATTATTCTTACCATCAAGTGAAATTGAACCTTTCCCTTTAATATAAAGGGAGTATTGTCACCAAATCTAGCAACACCAGCATCATACCTTTCCAATTTAAAAAATTTGTTCTTATCTCCTATCATATGATGCAAACAACCTCTGTCTATTAACCATTCATCTTTAGTCACACATCAGCGGTAGCTAAACAAAATTTCTTGTGACACTTAGACTAAGACTTTCTAGGTTTATACTTCGACACTCTCTCAAGATATCTAGAAGCAAAATCACCAATTTTATTACAAGAAAAACATTTCAAAGGTATCTTCCCTTCATATTTACCTACACCCTTAAGTACTCTCTTTGCAATCGGGGCTTCTAACTCTTCCAACTTTCTTTCTTCTTATTTAATTTCTTCCCATTCCTTAGCATAACTAGATCCAAACTTAGATGAACTTGAAGAACTCTCCCCAAAATCATAATTTTTTATTATCCCTAGAAATAGTAGCTTTAAATGAAAATTCATACTTAGAATTATTATGATGAAATCTAGTCATTTCAAAACTAGAATACTTACCAACTAGTGAATCTTTTTTCACCTTATAAAGGGTCCTAATCTCTTCAATTGCAATAACTTTGTTGTCATATATAGGAGGCAATGTGGTGCAGGAGCACCTAGGCTAGCCTCCATGGTTAGTGTGTTTTTGGATTTTACTTGACTCTAGCCAAATCAAGAGGTTAGAATAGTTTGTTTGAGGACCTTAGAAGGTGTCTTGCAATGTTGGCTAAGTGAATTAGTCACTAGGACTAAGGTCACTAATTAGCCTTTGTTAGTTGCTATTTCAATTTCCTAGTGTAGGGATAATGAGATTGAGTCATTAATGTGTCTTAGGCTTTAGAGTTGTTAATGGTTGCAAAGATTCTATAATGGTCATAAATGACCTTGGATCCTTGAGACATAGGAGGTTAAGAGTCCTAGAATATAGGATCAAGGCATCAACCAAAGTTTCCAAATGTTGCAAAAATGTTGTCATGATAACATTTGCAATTAATGCAAATGTTGCATGCAACATGGATAACTTTGGATTCCCTAAGTTATAGGAGTTTATGCTTGGTCAAAAGGCCCTAAAATTATGGAGAAGACATCTAATGTTAGTGATGGCTTGAATCTCAATAGAGTATGCATTTTTGTAAAGTTTGAGTTTTTTAATTTTAGCTCTACAACAATGTTCTAGAAGAAATACCAAGTTTATGTGTTGATAGTCATAAAAAATGACTTGAATGTGTTGATATAGTGATTGCATCATGTTCTATAGGGGTTTTTAAGACTTTTTAATTTGATAAGTTAAGGGTTGTAAGTAGATTTAGAGTCTAGAATAAATTGATTTAGTTTAAGCCTGTTTGCTAGTCTCTGTTAGGCAGTTTGAGAAGTCATGGCTCCCACATGAGATTCATCCATGGAAAATCCAAAGAAATGGTTGAATATTTAAGTGGGGCCACTTTATATAGTGTACATAAAGGGAGGGAACTGGTTGATCATGTTTTCTATTTTTAGAGTCAAGCCCTAGGCGAGCTAGGAAGACCTGATTAGAGGTTTGACAGAGAAGATTAGAAGACTTCATGTGGGGAATGCATGGTACAATATGGCTCTAGGAATTTTTCTAGTAGGTGTTCACCATTAATATCCACCCTAAGAAGATTGAGGTCATACCAATCAATTTGGATAGGTTTTGAGCAAGTTCTTTTCAAGTAACTGGTTTGTCCTAAAAACTAGGTCTTTTAGCCCTGTTTCTCCTTGTTAATAGGAAGGAGGTGTACATAGGGTGTCAGGACCTTAGAGCTATAGATTATTTAACTTGATAAAAAAGGGTATCCATATCAAAAATTGGTTTTGTAGGTTGTTTGGAGAATTTGAGCAGGAAAGGGAAAAAGCCTTAAAAAAAGGCTACTAGAAATAGGCCTATTTTTAAGGTCTCCTATGGTGAATTAGAGAAGATGATGAAAATTTGATGTAAGATCCTTCGAAGATGAGTCAAATGGGAAAGGATATGAAAAATTTCAATGTAAATATAGTCCCTACAATGAAGTATGATGTTAGTGGAGATTTAGCACTTAGAGCTTTCTAAGTGAGAGTGGAGAAGTGAACCAAAAACTAGGGTGTTGATCCTTCAAGGTGAAGTTTTAATAGATTGACTCTTATAATAGAGTTTTTATAGGCCTTATTTAATGATCTAAGTCTATTGGGAGATCCTATAGAGGAATAGGATACTAGGAGGCAAGTGAAGTCTCTTGGAGGGTGTGAAAACAAGCCTTGAAGTTATCATACATCATATTGGTATCAGAGCTTGGTTGATCAAGCTTGTGGTTAATGTTGTAGCCTTTTGGATTAGTAGGAGAGAATACACTAGATAAAGCCATGGTGACTAATTCTGAATTAGCCAAGAAGGTTGAGGAAGAAGAGGAGGATAACAAATTGCTAAGGCAAAGACTAGCTCAAATGGAGCAACTCTTGGGTGAAGTCCAAGACAAAGCAGATAAGGTCAAGGACAAGATTGAACAAAAGGAAGAATCTAAAGCAAGGGAGAAGGAATTAGAGTTAGAGGAAGAAGCACCAGCACCTAACCCTATTCTTTTTGAAGAGCCATTCTTAAAAGCATTAAAAGCATTGAGTGGTAAAGCTTTGAAAGGTGTGCCACTATTTAGTGGACAAATGGATCCATATTCAGTTGTGGATTGGATAGACAACATTGAGAACCATTTTGAATGTGATGGTATCTCAGAGGCACAAAAAGTTATGGTGGCCAAGTCTAGACTAAGAGATTCAGTTCTTACTTGGTGGAAGTTTGTGCAAACCGAAAGGGAAAAGGATGGAAAAGGTCCTATTATGACATGGAAGGGCATGGTATCCAAAGTAAAGAAAACCTACCTTCCTGATGATTATGAAGTTCAACTTCATAAGAGAAGACACAATCTTAGGCAAAAGGAACTAGATGTCCAAGCCTATACCGAGGAGTTTCAAAAACTATATTTGAGATCCAAGGTAGTTGAAGATGAGAGCATCAAGCTTGCAAGATACTTGAATGGCCTCAAGTGGTCAATTCAAGAAGAGATGAGCCTAGTGAACTTCAAATCCATTAGGCAATGTTATCAAATGGCCTTGAAGATAGAAGAGAAAAGAAAGAGGAAGCAAGAAACCTCTAAAGGCAAAGGCAAAGGCAAAGACACCAAGGGTCAAAGAGGTGGCTATGGTGGAAGAAGTTCTGATTCAAGAGCTCAAGGTGAGGTAAAGTTTAGTGAGCAGCAAGAAGGAAGCTCAAGTAGAGGTGGTAGAGGAAGAAATTATAACTTTAGCTTTAGAGGAAGTGGTGGTTCATCACAAGGAGGAAGAGGCAATTATTTTGCCAATATGAAGTGCTACCATTGCAATCAAATGGGGCACCCTACCTATAGATGCCTGGAGAAGGGTGGTTCATCACAAGGAGGTGATAAGAGGGCTAACTTAGTTCAAGATGAGTCTAATGCAGTAGACAAGCATGCTAGAGTACCACTAAATTTAGAGGAAGGAGAGAACCTCATGATGAGGAGGAATCTAATCAAGGAACTGGTGAAGGAGAAGCCAAGCTAAAGGAGATCTTTGTTTAGGATCAAATGCAAGATAATGGGGAAAGTATGTAGGGTCATCATTGATTCAAGCTCTATAGATAACTTAGTGTTAGAGGAAGTAGTCAGCAAGCTGAAGTTGACAAGAATATCCCATACCAATCCTAACAAGGTCACTTGGCTTAACAAAGGCCAATATGTGTTAGTGAATGAGCAAGTATGGGTGGAGTTCTCCATTGGAAGGTACAAAGAAAAAGTTTTATGTGATGTGTTGCCTATGGATGCATGCTATTTTCTCCTTGGTAGACCATGGCAATTTGACCGCCAAGCCATACATGATGGAGGAAAGAATTCTTATTCTTTCAAGAAGGACAATGTGACTTTTAAAATACAGTCATTATTGGAGGATGCTGAGGTGAAGACAATAGGTCCAAATGTACTTATGGTGAGTGAAAAAGAGTTCTTGGAAACCATGGAAGAGAGTGAAGGCATAGGCTATGCATTGGTGTTGAAACCAAGAGAGAGAGATGAAGGCAAGGTGACCAAGAAGACTGAATTACCAAGCGAGATTCAAGGTATGTTGAAGACTTACCAAGGCATTGTGAGTGATGGAAAACCATCAACCTTACCCCCTCAAAGAGCCATAAGCCATAGGATAGACCTTATTCCAGGAGCTACCCTACCTAAAAAAGCTTCTTACAAGATGACCCCTCAACAAAATGAGGAAATAGCAAGACAAATACAAGAGCTCTTAGACCAAGGCCTAATTAGGAAGAGTATTAGTCCATGTGTTGTACCCACCGTACTTGCACCTAAGAAAGGAGGAAATTGGAGGCTATGTATTGACTCATGGGATATCAATAGGATAAAAATAAGGTACAGGTTTCATATCCCTAGGATTGAAGACTTAATGGACTATTTAGGTGAAGCAAAGTACTATAGCAAGATAGACTTGAAGAGTGGCTATTGTATGCACCCTAAAATGGTCACCTAGACTTTGGGCCCCATTTCTGCAATTTGTCAAATCGCTGAATCAATATTTTCAAAAATCAACATTTTGTCAATTATATCAATTTCCTTGATCAAATCATAATCAATTCAATATTTCTTAATTTTTGAGCCTTATTTAATTTAAAAAGACAAAAAAAATAAAAATATTATTTAATTAAGAGAACATGCTTCCTTTTAATTAATTAAAAATCTCTTTTAATTAAATAATAAAATCACTTTATCCTAAGCTTTTATTTAATTAAAAGAAATTTCCTCCCTTTTATTTAAATAAAAAATCCCCACTTTTCTTCTTATCCTATGTTGCACAAATAAAGCATTATTCTTATCTTATAAAAAGGGAAAAAATACTTTTTATCTCATATGGACACTAAAGTCAACTCTAATTTTCCTATTGGAGGATATTTGTGCACAAGGATCAAGCTTCTTTTTTTCTCCACCGTTGATTAAGTCTTTTGCCTCTTAATCTCAATGGTCCATTTTCATCTCATTTCTTATAAAAGGAGAGCTCTCTTCCTCATTTTCATATCTTAAGTTTTTATGCTAATGTTATGCTGTAGGTTTTCTAGGTCATTTGGAGCTCTTTGAAGACATTCTTGCATTCAAGCTTTGAAGACATTGTTGTTGCATTTCATTTAGCTTGTTTTCTTACATCATAGTTTCATGATAATGGCATTTTTAGTATAGATTTCCTTTATGCAATAGATTAATCTCACATAGCTTAAAAGGAGGATTTGTAACACTTGTATTTTCCTTTCATAGCATAGCTTGCATCTTTCATTCTCATAGATTAGTTTGCATTGCATTGCATATATATTGATTTTATTAGAGATATTAGCATTTTTGCCCATGTCTTTGATTTGGAATCTCTCATTGTTTAGTTGACTAGAAAGGTCATGAGTTCATAGCTCTAGCTGAGAGCAATTTTACAAATCTTGCAACTCCATGCATAAAGAGTTATGGATCGATTTGTGAGGGCTCATTGTTGAGTTTTCTTGCATGTAAGGATTCATAGAAGTGTGGTCACATTTTCACCATACATTTTTAGCACCCACCATGGGGCAACCCACTTTTACATGCTGGTTTTTGATTATTTTTGGAGCTAACTCTTGTGCAGATTTGTTTGGAGATGGAAAACCCTAGAGTTTGAAAGATTTGATCATATCTCCCAAATGACTTAGTGTTTTGGTCTAAAATTATTTTTTCAAGTTGATGACATATCAGAGAAGCTCCAATAAAAAAATTAGAATTTTTTGATGTATTTTTAATGTTTTATAATTTTTTCTTAATTTTTCATAAAAAATTAATTTTCGGCGCAAATTAGCATATTTTTCAAAAAAATTTACATTTTCAAAAATCTCTTCAAATTATACAGGGGTCCATTCTTTATGTTTTGAATTTGGGTGCAATATAGTGGCTCAAATAATTGATTTACAAAAACTGGTCTATTTTGGTAAAATGGGTCTCTAGGGCACAAATGAAGAGATTTTTCTGAAATTTTTACATTTTTAGAAATCTCTTTATTTTTTAGTAGGGGCCTCTATTTTGTATTTCTATTTTTTAGCCAAAATCATATCAAAAAAATTAGATCTTTTTGACTAGGTCAAATGCAAATTTTTATTTTTTTTGTGATGGGTATGCGCTTATTTTTCATTGTTCAATGCATGATATGAGTTATCATTTGGATTATTTGCTGGCTATTATTGCTCCTAAAAATTATTTTTCAGATCTAACCCTAGGGTTTGCATAAGTTGGATAGACATTGCATATCTTATTTGCTTGTTTTCTTGTCTTATTCATTTGAAGGTGCTCTTGCTTTCATGGAAAATGCTTAAAACAAAGCGTTGGACTTGAGGTACTTTGTTACATCTCTACAAAATTTAGATTTTGGGATTAAAAATGAATCTCTCATATGTTTGGCTTGAGTGTTTACATGCTTTCATAGAACACATTTCAATTGATGCTCTTAATGGAAAATGAATGAACATAGATTTGCTTTCATACAAGTTTGTGTAAGTGAATGCTTGTGTTTAAACTTTAAGTAATTCTTGGTTCCAATATCAAATATCTCATTGAATGATTGAAGGCATGGATTCATTCTTTGTTTACATAAGGAGTTAAATGCACCACTTTGTGGACTCACTCTATGTTTGCTTGGAAAGTTAAATATTCCATTGATTCAACCCTTTGTCATTTGTGAATAGTATTGATAAGAAACTTTAGATTAATTTTGATTGATCTTGTTAGCTAAATTGGGTGTTGGAATCACTTATTTCTAATCACCCCTCATTACCACTCTTTGGATGCAAGGTCAACATTCATACATAGGGGAGGGGTCTACTTGAAAAGAGCATTAAGTGCTCCACAAAGTTTTCCCTTTTTTATGCTTTCTTGATCTCATTAGTTTTCTAAAGTGTGGACTCACTTTGAGTTTTGTAAGGAGTTAAACATTCCACTTTTGGAATCACTTTGAGTTTGTGTGAGGAGTTAAATGTTCCACTTTTGGACTCACTTTGAGTTTGTGTGAGGAGTTAAATGTTCCACCTTGTGGACTCACTTCACATTCACTTGAAGAGTTAAATGTTCCACTTTTGGACTCACTTCACATTCACTTGAAGAGTTAAATGTTCCACTTTTGGACTCACTTCACATTTACTTGAAGAGTTAAGTGTTCCACCTTTAGTGCTTTAAATAATTTTGATAGTGAATTACTTAATTTTATTTTTAGAAGGCCTGCTTGGGGACACACCACCTCAAGGGATGACCTTAACTCGTGTGTTTCGACGGAGTATAAATAGCGAGAGGTGAATTGAAAGACACCTCTCTTGGAAATTGAGTTTGATATCACTCTTGGCTAAGCCTCAAAGAACTTTATACCTTTGAGAAGTGAAGAAGAAGATTTGGGTTACCATCTCCCCCTAGCTGTGTGATTTTGGATTCTTCTCATCTACAGATTTGGGCCTCACGTACCTTGCGTATATCAAGGACTCCTCTTAGAAAGCTATGTGTATCCTTGTAGATAGCTTGTTAAGGTGTTGTTATTTTCTATGTGCCTGCTAAAACATTTTCAAGAACATACACAAGTAGAATCTTTAAGGAGTAGAATACTAAGTCACTATCTCTATTCATGCACAAGGTTGCTTTGTCTCTTACCCATTGCTTGAAGACTATTTGCTTGAACTCCCTAGTTGTTGTTCTATGTTCTTGATCATCATTGCAAAATATTTTGAAAGATCTAATTGGAATATTGAAACTGAGTTCCATCCTGCTATAGTGAGTTCTCCTTAGAAGCTTGGTCTTCCTTGGTCAGTCCAGGTCAGATCTTAGGTGTTGTCATGTTGCTCAACATCTCAATGAACGTTATGGTATCAATTGCATAAGATGAATCTTAGTCTTCTTCTTTCTTCTCCATTTCCCATGTTCTTCTGAAGTCTTCTATTCCCATGGGAAATTATTTTTCTTCTTCTTCTTGATTCTTTTCCTCTTATTATCTAGTCTATTTTCTTCTATTTTATCTCTTCTAGTTGCTCCTATGCTTGATTCTTCTTCTTCTAGAACCATGAATCTCAAATATCTAATTTTGGAACCTTTATTAAGAATAGATGATCTTGAGCTCATTGACATATTTGAAAAGTGTTGTTCCTCCAAAATTTTCATGAGTAACGAATTTATGACAAAAATAAAAGAAAAATTGATTAAATCAAATGCCTTTGCTAGAATCATACTCATGATCTCATCCAAATATTCTTCATCTTCTAAATCTTCTCATCATTCCTCACATTCTAAATCTTATCACAATTCTTCAAAACACTATTCACATTCTTCATCTTCCAAATCTTATCATGACTCTTCCAAACATTATTCAAATTCCTCATTATCCAAGTCCTCTTCCTACACCAAGTCTTCAATGTCCTCTTCTTCATGATCTCATTCTTCTTCTACTTCTTCAAAGAGTATTACTTCTCTTCACAAGACATACCATAATTAGCAACGTGATATTCCTTATGATACCTCTTCCATGAAGAGTGACACACCCACCTATGATGACTATGATGACTATGATGATGGACAATGTAGTGATACCTATGACACCTCTATTCCTAAGAGCCCTTCTAGTCATGCCCTTGTGCTTACAGGAAATGGATCCTCATATTGGAAAGATCGTGATGGTGATCTGTATGATTCAGATTTTGAAAGAAACTTTGATGAGTTTTGTGAACAATACCTTGATTATAATCTAGCTACTACTGTTGAGGAATATAAAATGCACCGTGCTGATTTGAAACATAAATATTATAAGAATCCTTCCTCTAGGAACTCTCATGCTAAAAATAAAGATGACACTCTCAAGCAAGATCATGTTAATGTTGAACCTTTGTCTTGTGATGGTTCCCTTCTATCCCCTAATTCCTCCAATACCCATACATTTCCTAAAGCTTCCAATTCTTCAAAATCTTTCACAAATCCTTCATCCAACAAAGATCCTAATGCTTTTCATGCAATTCCCTATAGTTATCCTCAAGGGTTACCTCTTAAAGAAAATCAAGCTAACCTTCACTTGGTTGCAAATACTTTCAATAATGTCAAACCTAAAGAGCCTAATCCTTTATGCGCTATAATGCCTACTTCATCTAGTCCTTCTTTATCTCCTCCAAAGTCTTCCATACAATCCCAACCTGCTTCCTTGTCCTTAGAAGTGGCTCCATGTCAAGAGGACTCTAAAAATGATAAAGAAAAGAACATAAAGAAAGATCAAGATCAACAACTCTGCATGTCATCCAATCCTATTCATAATATCTCTCATTCGTTTCATGGTTCTTTCGATCCTTTACACCCTTCCTCATTTATTCCACCATGTCTTAAATCTTCTCCTAAGCAAGATCAAGCTACTACTTACATCGCTGAGCTTATTGAAAATAAAAATAACCTTACTACACTTACACCTTCTGAAGATGATACTTCCATTAAGGTTATTGAAAATGGTGTTGTTACTTCCAATGTTAAGCCTATTGAAAGTCAAGAAAAAAATGATGCGCTTATGCTATCCAAAGCTCCTTGTCAAGATCAAAGTCTTCCATCTTCTTGTTCTACCACTCCATGTTCACCTCCACTTTCTACTCTTCCTAAGTCTTTGCAAGCTTTGAAAATTCCTATTAGAGAAGTTGCTCTTATTCAAGATGTTGATCTTATTGAAAATCCTAATGCTCACTCTAAAGATGCTGATGTCCTTGGTTGTCATATAGATGTTGATGAACTTATTGATTATCCTTTTGCATCTTCCACATCCATCCTTGGACCTCTTCCACCACTACAAAGGGCTTCATGTCTACCTTCCATCTTGGGTCCTTATGTCCCTTCACTTTCCCCTCCTACTTCTCCTAATTAATCATCCATCTTGGGTCCTTACGTCCCTCCATCTCCTATCTTTCCTCAAGATCAACATAGATACATACCCTTGAATCCTTTTCATCCATCCACCCATCTAAACCAGTCATATTCTTCTCCTTCTTCCACAAGTCCCAAGTCTTTTGGAAGTAACTTGAATGGTCAATACAAGGAAAAGAAGCAATACAAGAATCCATCAAAAAGAAGATCACCATGTCTCCTCTAATCGACATGGAGGCATGGAGTCAAAAGAGATATCTAAGAAGAAAAATACAAGACAAGTATGGGCTCCAAAATCCATCATTGAAGATATTCTCTCTAAATCATCAAAAAGAAATGAAAAACCTATGGCTATATGGATTCCAAAGTCTCTCTTGAAAAATTTTCATGTTGAGAAACAAGTGAAGTTGACATTCAAGCTTCCAAAGGCTTCCACCTCATCTTCTTCCAAAAATATTCTTCCATTCCATGTGCCTGAACTGCAACCTCTGCTAAACATTCACCATATTCCTTCTCATATTCCTTCATTTCCTCCACTCTCTCACCACCCTTCAAGGTGTGTGTTGATGTTGATCTTGTCTTCCTTTCCATCTACCCTTTCACAATCCTTCCATTCATTATCTTTCTACCTTCTATCCTTTTTCCTCATTTGCCTATTCCTCCTATCTTCCAACCTCACTCGCTTTACATAAAGCCTTTCCATCTTCCTTTCCCTATCAGTATCTTTGAACATATCATTTTGAATCCTTAGCATATCATGGTTTATCCTTTCAAGGAGCATTATTTGAAAAAATTGCCTTTTTCCAAAATAAAAAAATTTCAAAAAAAATAAAAAAATTCAAAAAGAAAACAAAAAAATGATGAAACAATAAAAAATGTGCCTTGGTGAAAACTTGGAAACAAGTGCCTTGGTAGCAAAAATAAAGAGAAATAAATTCATCCTATGGTGAAAATCACTCCCTTGTGGCGCCTTGGATAAGTACTGTGATGAAAACTTGGTAATTAGGCATCGTGCGTAGTTCTTCTACATGTTTCATCCATTTCATTTCCACTCTTTGATCTTGACAATGTTGACCTATACATGAACATTTGGCTATCTTGTGAGCTATCTTACGATGATCTTGTTTTCATTCCATTCATGTTTAGCTTTCATATTTATTTTCCTTCATTCATTCTAGTCTTTCTCTATCTTTTTCCCCTTTGGTCTTGATCTAATAAAAAAGAGTAAACACGATGCTATGAAGCCTCTTGACATGTCTACTCCTTTGGACTGCATCCCTTCCTTCTTTTGCAGTGCCCTTTTGTGACTTATCCTATGCTAGCCTTTCATTTCTTGTCCGAATGTGCTTTTCATGACAATTTTTCCCTAGCTTAGGTACTTTAGAGGAGTTTTCCCTTGAGGATTTCTTTCCTTCACCCTCCTTCATTCTCTTGTCTTCCATCTCTTCCACCAACTTGCTATTCCCTCTTGTCCTTTACCTTGCTAGACATTCAAATTGGATGATATGATCTTGCTTGAGAGTTTGATGCCTGTTCTGTGTGGGGGCATCCTTTGTACATACTTATTGATCTTGAAAAAATTTCAAAAAATGGTATATTGTTAAAAATTCTAAAAATTAAAAAATGTCTTGAAAAAATGATCATCTTAGTGAAAATCTAGTAATAGATGCTTTAATGTATCTCCAAAAAAAAAAAATATATTGCAAAAAAAAACTAAAAAAATTCATATATGATGCTGAAAAAATCCTAAAAAGCATATACAGTCCTTAAAAAAATACAAAAAAAAATCAAAAACATTGAAAAAATATTTTTTAAAAAAAAAAAAAATGCAAAAAATTTTAAAAAAATATAAAAAGTGCCCTGGTGAAAACTTGGAAACAGGCAGCTTGGTAGAAAAAATACAAAAAAAGAAAAAAAAAAGAAAAAATCAACAAAAAATCTCCAAGTGGTGAAAACCTGGAAACAGGCGCTACTTGAGGCCTTTGCACTCCTATTTGTTAGCATGTGTCCTCGACACTTAGCCCTTCTCCATCATGCCTTCACCTTATTTGGCTTAGTTTGGAATTGGTCTTTGTCTTTGTCTAGGGGGCATACCTGTTAGCATAGGTCCTTTAGGTGTATATGTCTCTTGGGGCATTTCACAACAAGTATTTTTCAACACCACCCCAGACAATATTTTTCAACACTACCCTTGCGTCGAGTGTTTCTTAACACTTATCAGATGTCTTACCCAATAGTCTAAGTTTGATGCGATATTTCTCATTTGTAGATGCAATGATCAAAGTTTGACTTTATGACCAACACACACACACTTAGACAATCAACTCGCTTGAGATATGTTGAGTTTATTTTTCTTTGTGTGTTGTCTATGAGGATTTCTTTGATGAGTGGTCTCTCCCTGAGAAGTTTTCGATGATGCATAGCTAGAAGACTGAGGGTATGAGAATATTTTTTCTTTCTTTATCTATTTGTGGGTATATTTCATTGATCCTAACTATCATGAGCATTTATGCTGGTCTTACTTGACACTATGGATTGACAAGGTATTATCCTTGACTGTTTTATGAGTGCATGCTTCTAGTTATCCTGACTTTCATGTGTCTTGATACAAGCATAATCTCACCATATCAAACTTAGGTAATTTCACTGCATTAGTCATCTTGACCTCCATGTCTTTGATGCCTAGGTGGGATTTTCACATTTCTATCTGATAAAGATCATATTCATATCCACATAGTTATGCTAGTGTGCATTGTATGATCTTACGATGCTATCAATAATGCTCGATGATGATAATTAGATGTCTATAGGTGTTGTGACCTTGCAAGTCAACCACTTTCATAGTAGCTTGCATTCTTAGGTTCATCATAGTTTAGTTTTTGCATCTTGCATATGAAGAGAGCTCTCCTTTTTATCATCTACGGACTAGTTGGTCAACTGTGCTCATTTTTTTATTCTTCTTGATCATATCTTTCATTTCTGGTCTTTCATATCACATCATTTTCTATCCATTTTCAGACTTGAAATCAAAATTCAAATTGCATTTTCAAGTTTTCTCATTCTTCTACGCAGCTGACTAACCTTTTGAGACATAATTCTTCGATCTTTGATGAAATTTCTTCCTTTTCATGTCTTCCAAACTTCTAGTCTTTCATTCACCCCTTTCGCTTCCTCTCTCTGAGGTTTGACTTAATCTTTATCCTATATCTTTTTCAATCAAACTTCGTCAACCTGGGGCATATCTTCACTGTTTGATGGTTATCCTATCATGCTCCATCCTTCGATTATGATTTATTGTGACTTGATCAGGTTTATTAATTTGTTGTTCTCCTCTATCTGATTTCAATTTTGATTCTGAGGAGGTAGTACCTATCAGCTTTAATCTTTGATTTAGCTTTATCATTCAGCTCAGCTTGAGATTCTTATTTTTAGACTTGATTATCACCTAGCAGTGATGGTGGTGATTTTATCTTTCGATTTTTATCTCCTATTTTTCAGACTTGATTATTGCCTACCAGCCATAGTGATAGTTTTGTCTAAGGCTTGATTTGCACCTAGCAGCGATGGTGTTGGTCTTGTCTTTCAACTTTTTTCTTATCTTTCTCCTGATGTGTTCCCAAAATGAATACACATTTGAGTTGTTTTGTGATCCCAAATCGATCTCACATTTCAATTCTTCTTTGACTGCATGTGTTCCTGAAATGATCACACATTAGTCAAAGAGGGGCAAATGTAAGCACCCTAAAATGGTCGCCTAGACTTTGGGCCCCAATTCTGCAATTTGTCAAATCCCTGAATCAATATTTTCAAAAATTAGCATTTTGTCAATTATATCAATTTCCTTGATCAAATCATAATCAATTCAATTTTTCCTAAGGTTTGAGCCTTATTTAATTTAAAAAGAAAAAAAAATAAAAATCTTATTTAATTAAGAGAACATGCTTCCTTTTAATTAATTAAAAATCTCTTTTAATTAAATAATAAAATCAATTTATCCTAAGCTTTTATTTAATTAAAAGGAATTTCCTCCCTTTTATTTAAATAAAAAATCCCCACTTTTCTTCTTATCCTATGTTGCACAAATAAAATATTATTCTTATTTTATAAAAAGAGAAAAAGTACTTTTTGTCTCATATGGACACTAAAGTCAACTCTAATTTTTCTATTGGAAGATATTTGTGCACAAGGATCAAGCTTCTTTTTTTCTCCACCGTTGATTAAGTCTTTTGCCTCTTAATCTCAATGGTCCATTTTCATCTCATTTCTTATAAAAGGAGAGCTCTCTTCCTCATTTTCATATCTTAAGTTTTTATGCTAATGTTATGCTACAGGTTTTCTAGATCATTTGGAGCTCTTTGAAGACATTTTTGCATTCAAACTTTGAAGACATTGTTATTGCATTTCATTTAGCTTGTTTTCTTACATCATAGTTGCATGATAATGGCATTTTTAGTATAGATTTCTTTTATGCAATAGATTAATCTCACATAGCTTAAAAGGAGGATTTGTAACACTTGTATTTTCCTTTCATAGCATAGCTTGCATCTTTCATTCTCATAGATTAGTTTGCATTGCATTGCATCCATATTAATTTCATTGGAGATATTGGCATTGTTTCCCTTTTCTTTGATTTGGAATCTTTCATTGTGTGGTTAACTAGCAAGGTCATGAGTTCATAGCTCTAGCTGAGAGCAATTTTACAAATCTTGCAACTTCATGCATAGAGAGCTATGGATCAATTTGTGAGGGCTCACTGTTGAGTTTTCTTGCATGTAAGGATTCATAGAAGTGTGGTCACATTTTCACCATACAACTATCACCTGTAATACCCCAAAAATGGGCTATAAGTTCATTAACCTCCTATATCAACATATCGAATGAAATCGACATCGAAGTCCTAACCTAAGGCACATTTGAACATCATCGAATCCTAATTGATTATCTCGAATTCTGCATCGGGAAATATTCCTAGTAATATTCCTAATTATCATAATTATCTTTAATTTTATAATTATTTGGCGATAAATCATATTTATCCTAAAGTTTGATTAATTGAATATTCTAAATATTTAATTAATTAGATTTAATTCTACCACTTAATTGTTTAATTGAAGTTAATTATATTTATTCATAAATTATATTATTTAATTTTGACATTAAATTCAAAATTCTATGAATAATTGATTAAATTCTTATTTAATTGATTAAAGCAAGTTGTCAATTTTTAATAATATTATTTTTGAATAAAAGTTTCAAAAATAATTGATTAACCCATAAATCAATTATTTTATTTTTCAAAATCAGTTAAGTTGGAAATAAATCATTTTATTATTAAATTAATTCATAAATAAAACATGCACAATTAGAAAAGAAGACAACTATCAATTATCAATTAAAGCTAAACTCTATTTTGAGTTAAACTTTGCTTTTGCATGTTTTTGTGAGTTGATTATTCTTTATTTTTCAGATAACTCAAAAATCAAGTTGAGTTTATTTGAGTGATTTATGACTTTTTCTCATGCACCTCCAAAGCCCTAGATTTCTATAAAATCAAGGCTCAGCTCTTCACAAATCATCCACAGAATCTCATAATTGTGCAAACTTATGCTGGCGAATTGGTGTCTGAAGAATCAAAGCTTCTCTTGCAAATCAAACAACTTGGTGAGATCATTCTTGTTTTTGAGTATTGCATATCATTTAGAATTCATCTTAGATCAATTCATTGCATATCAATTTCATCTTAGATCATAGATTCATATCAGTTTTCATCATATCATTGCATAGAAAATTAAAAAAATAGATTAATTGCATTCACATTTCATATCAGTTTTGCATTCAAATCTTTCATTTAGGTGTCATCAAGGTCACTGATCTTGATAACAATCTGAGAACATCATACTCGCATATATTAGAAGGTAGTAAATTGCCTGGTTAGTTTAGCTTTCAATTCATCGCACGATTTCATTTTTGCTTACCTCTAATGTTTTACTGAAGTGTTGTGTCTGCAGATCACGTACAAAAATCACACACACATTTCTGGCGCCCACCATGGGTGAAATGGGTTTTCCTTCATTTCTATCAATTTTGTATCTTTTGAGGCTAAGGGTTTCAAGGGTTTTGGTATACTCTACAGGACGTTATTTTTTATTTTTTTTTTGCCTGCAAAAATAAAAAAATAAATTTTTTTTGGCACTTTTTCTATCAAAACTACGATTTTTAATTTTCAGTTCGTGCTTCCGTACATCTCTGCACGGATTCTTGCATGAGACTTTTCATCGTTCCATGCAAAGTTTTGCTAGTTTCAACACTTCCTCATGCGAGACTTCATCTTTTGTCGCGTGAGACCGTACTTCCTCACGCGAGATTTGATCCTTCATCGCATGAGACTGTACTTCCTCACATGAGATTTCATCCTTCGTCACCTGAGATAATGTTTCCTCATGCGGGACCACATCTTGACTCACGTGAGATTTTGCTATAGAGACACAGAATTTGTGAATCCATACTTTCAGATTATTGATTTCTAACGCTTTCGATTTGCTGTTGATTTGTCTTGATTTTGTACTTTTAGATGTGTGCTAAATTCTGAATTGCAGAGCATTGGACCTAAGGTAATCTTCTCCGCTGATAAGACTTTGATTTTGGATCTAAAATGAACATCTCATGTGTCTGGCTTGAGTGACTTTTATTGCTTTTCTATCATAGACTTCATTTGGGCTATAAAAATGAACATAGTTTGCTTTCAGCATCTTTGTTACACATAGTAATTAGGCCCCATGAACACTATTTGTGGATCTTGAGAGAGTGGGTTTCCAGTGAAACTCTTCTCAATGAAGCATCCCTTATATGTGGGGAGGATACTGAGGGAGTCTCACGTTCCACTAGATCTGTGTGTTTTCAACTTTTGATTTAGGCATTCTCTCTCCGGGGAGGTTGATAGATCATAAGGGGTTGACGTCATAGATCTTTGTGAGATGATCTTGGTCTTAGTGTGTCGGATTAATCTATCTACTTTGTTTGGGTTAAAAGTGAAAAGGCTAGGGGATTATGCTCTACTTCCTTTTTGGATAGTACCAGAAACCCAAATCCTTGAATCTGGAACTAGTCTCCATGTGGCATATCTTGTGAGTCACCTTTAGAGAGGGTTAACCGTAGTGGAAATTTTCTTAATTGGGTCAACCAGGTTGATGAAACCTCAAGTGGTAATAGCCATTTTCACCATGGTAGTGATAGCCACTATATAAATGTCCTTGTGGAAGAAATCTTCACAAGTGTGGTTCATTGTTGGGTTGTCAGATCTCCCTAGCAGCTCCTGATTGATTAAATTCTTGGACTGTTTCAAAACCCTAGTGCACCGAGATTAGAGTTCACCCCTTTGGATCATAAAAGTTGCAGAGTCAAACCATTACTAAAAACCCTAGCGAGGCCAAATTTTTATTTTATAAGGTTTATGTGCATTATTGCAAAACATTTTTGGAACATAAACAATTAGCACTTCTAAGGATTAGAACGAATAAAATCACTTCATTGTTCATGAGCAAGGTTGCTTTTGCCCTTGTTCATTATTTTCAAACATGCTTGAAATCACTTGCTTGCTATTTTGTGTGCTTGTTTATCTATCTGGTTATTGAAAATGGACAAATCTGTTACAATCCTCAAATTTGGACATTAAAATTTGCAAACAATCTGAATCTGAAAACTGAAAATTTGCAAATTTGAAGTAAAATTCTCTTCTGGAGTCAAAAGTCATCTCAGGAGCTTAGAAAGTCATACAAGTTTCTATCAAGTGTCATTTCATTACTACCCATCTATCGTATGGTAGAGAACCCAGTGTCGTACGAGTATTCCTGCCAGTCAAATTTAAAAAGTCAAATCCTGCTAGCAACTGTCGTGTGAGTTTTTGTAACTATCGTATGAGCTTTTCAACTGTCATTTCATAGAATAACCACTATCGTATGAGTTTCACAATTGTCGTATGATATTTTCAATTGTTATTTCATAGCATATCTATTTTCATACGAGTCTTCAGAGTGTCATTTGGAAAAATTTTGAAAGTTGTCAAAAATTGTCAGAATTGCCAGATACTTAGCTTTTTCAGCCTATTTCCAGAATCTGTCGAACAAATCACTGTGTCAGGAATAGAGCAGTAGCTATTGAGAATCCAATCATTTTCCTAAAGTGGCCTTTTGAATCCGATTTGGCCTTCTGTTTAATCAATTTGAGTCCTTTTCATCTTGTGTCAAAACTTTGTCATAACTATCAATCTTCAATCAATCATCAAAATGACTAAGTGTTGTGATATCTTGTCCGCTATCTTTTGGGAAATCTACCCATACATCTAGGGTAGAGTATCCTTCACCCATGTCTAATTGAATCTTCAAATCAATCAAACCTTGACAAGGTTGTGTCATCTGATCATCTTGATTCAATTCATTATTCAGTCATCTAGATCTTATTCTTTTGTTTCACTCAAAGTTGATGGTGGAAACTAGAGCTTCCTCACACAAGAAATCTGGAGAAGCATCCCAGAACTTACCTATAACCACTACCAGGGGTCCAAATCTTGAGCAACTCTACAATTCTAGTCTTTATGAAGATGACGGTCTTGGCAACTTTCGATTGAAAACTGGTTACATACCTCCTCCATCAACTCACGGAGGTACCCATCAAACCCCACATCAATCTATTCGAGGGAGTCCAAAAACTCCTACCATGTCTCAAGAAAGGACAAACTTTGGCTGTCAAAGAACTCAATCTCAACATGGTGCGGATCAGGAACCCATGCTTGAAGAAATTGCTCAATATCAAAATGATGATAACTTGAAATGAATGATGAAGCATTTCTTGAAAGAAGATAGAGAGGCATAATTTTTACAATTATCTCATCAAGGAGCTAAGCTTCCTCCTAATTTTAATGTCAAAGCTATCATCACACATGAGTTAGAAACTCCGATAATGGCCATGATGAAACAAATACATGCTTTACAAGTCAAACTGAATCAACTCGAAAAAGAGAAGGAACCCAAAGAGTTCTCCATGGAGGCTCTATGTCCTTTTCCATTTAACAAAGACTTGTACATGCCGCCATTTCCAAAAAGAGTGGAGATATCGAAGTATGATAAGTATGATGGACACTCAGATCCTCAAGATCATGTCAGAGAATTCTGTACACAATCAATAGAATTCATGCATGAACCAACCTATCTGATGCATCTCTTCCCTCGATCTCTGGGAGGAGTGGCCATTCAATGGTTCTCTCGATTACCTTCCACTATCAAAACTTTTGAGGAATTGATCAAATTGTTTTATCAGTAATACTCCTACAATATTCAACATCTAGTCACCATGATTGATATCTGTAATCTCAAGCAATATCCAGGGGAACCATTCCTAACATTTCTCAAGAGATGGAGGAAGAAGTTCTCTCTATATGCCAGACCTATTCCAGAAATAGAAAAACTAGAAATCTTCATTGATAACCTTGTTCTAGAAATCAATTATCCTCTACAAATGCAAGATCATATATCTTTTGATAAGATGGTGGATAATGCTATCAAAATTGAAAAAGTGCTTGTCAAAAAAGGAGAAATCACATTTTAGAAAGACAAGTATGAATCTAGGTCCAATTCTAAAGACAAGAACAAAAATTGGAACAAGAACAAAGGCATTGTCATAGATGGCATTGTTGATACTATCCGTGCCCTATCAAAGGCACCAGCCTACAACCTAACTCTTAGTTCCCAAGCCATTAAAGCTTCAGAACAAAAGTCATCCGAACCATTTCAAAAGAAGCCAGAATACAAATCTTGGGATAAATAGTGAAAGTTCACTCCTCTTGGAGGACCTTTAGGATCAGATATGAAAAATCTACTAGCTGATAACATTATCTCTTTGCTAGCAATCCAACCACCTGATTCTAAGCCTAAGCCAAAATGGTGGAGAGAAAAGGAATTCTATGATTTCCATCAAGGTAAAGATCACAAAATTAATAACTACTTTCGGTGAAACACACCATTCAAGATTTGATCGATAGGGGAGACATCATAGTTGATAATCCTAAGAGCAATAATGATCATACATCATTCACAAAACCATTTCCGCAACATGGTCAAGGAGTTTCAACTTCTTAGCCTAATATGGGGGCAAAAGTCATTTATGCTTACCCTAGAAATAATGCTATCATCAATATGGTTGAACCCTATCTCTCAGAGCATTGCAATGTCATCACAATTGTAAGAAGAGATAGACAAAATCAATCCACCAATGTAGTTACTCAATCACAAGCCCAAGAACATTTGAAAGGACAAATCCCAAATTCATCAAATGTCCCTAAGGTGCCCTTCAATCTTTCATCTACTTCTAAACATAAGGCTGCTTCCAAATCTTCCAATCCAAAGGATACACGGCCTACATCTTATAGCATTACTCAACAACTCTAGCACACTAATGCCAAAATCTCCATGTTTGAGTTGCTTCGAATATCTCCAGCTCACAGAGCCATACTAGACAAAGCTTTGCTTGGTTCCAATGTTCCTAATGACCTTGATTTAGATAGGTTCCAGACTATGGTTGGACATCTTACATCTCCGCAATATATCTCATTTTCAAAGGAAGATGACAACTCCTTGAGTCAACAACATAATCAGCCTTTACATATAGAAGTTTTGATCTAGAACCATAGAGTCAAACATGTGTTGATAGATGGGGGCGCTGGCCTAAACATTTGTTCTTACAACTTGATCACACAATTGGGATTTTTAGAATTGGCTATTGATCCTTGAAAGAAGATCACCATAAAAGCCTATGATGAACAAGAAAGATCTTCTAAAGGCACCATTGTCTTACCCATCAGAGCAGGTCTAGTTATCAGAGATACTATATGTCAAGTTCTTGATCTACCTTTGGCCTACAACATTCTTCTAGGGAGACCATGGATACATTAAATGCAAGCTATTCCTTCTACATACCATCAATGTTTGAAGTTTCCTTATGAAGGAGTAGAGGTTACTATCCCTGCAGATCTGAATACAACTTGCAATACCTTGAAGGAAAGTGCAGATAAGCTTGTACCTAGTAACAAAGAATCTTCCATTGAACCAACTAAAGAAGCATCCACATCTAAAATGGAAGATCTTGCAAAAGAGGTCAATATCAAAAAAAATAGTATGAGAGAATATACTATCGATCCAGTCTTATCTTTGACATCTCTCCCTATCTTGCCTAAGTCTTATGGGAAATCTTTGAAACATTCAAAACTAGACTCTAAAGAACCTCTTGAAGCATATAAAAAGAATTTTGTAGTAGAACAAGTATCCAAGCAAGAGTTTGAAGAGGATGAAGCTGTGCTATCATGTCTATACAAAGATGAACCTAAATCTCAAGTTGTTCAAACTAGTGACTCTACAGTATCCAAACTCCCTTCTAAGTCATATGGTCTAGGAGATAAATTAATAGCTAAGATGGGATATTTAGGTAAAGGACCTCTAGCAGTTAGAGGAAAAGGTCTTATGGCACCTCTCCCACATATTGGTAGAGAAAATAAGAATACTGTTGGCCTAGGATTTAAGAAGAAACCCTATCACCTCAAGGGTAATTGTTCTCATGTCATAGAGAAGATCACACTAGGAGAACCTCTTCTTAAGAAAGAAGAAATAGAACCATCAGATAGTGATTCAGACAGCTCAAAACTCATCCCCTATGAAATTTTTTCTAAGGAGATCAAAGACCTTCTTGATGATAAAGATGATCCAATCAAAAGAATTAATGTAGTAGAAACATAAGAACCTACTATCAATCAAGAGATAGTTGCAACACAAGAACCAACTAATCTTGAAAACAATCAAGCAGAGGGAGGTGGTAGTGATTTTGAGACAGATTCTCATGAGTATGAATTCAAATAAAAAATTGAGGGTAACCCTTCTTGGGGTATTCACCTTGACTTTACTCATGTTCTAAGATTTCCTAGAGATCCTAAATCAGAAGCTGAATCAAATGACTATGAATGGGGAGCCATTCTAGAACTAGATGAGCTTATTATAGAGAAACATGTTGATGTTATTCACCAATATGCACCTCAACCCAACATAAGTCTAGAGAGAAATGATGAGCCTATCGAGTCTGATCCACCTATGGCTAAATTGGATTCCCACAATGACATTGAGCCTATTCATGAATTGAATGTCTTAAGTTGTAATATCACCTTTGAACTTGAGTGTCAGGTTAGGACCAATGATGACAGATCTATATCTGTAAACACTATCCCCCAATCTTTCCCCACTTTGACTATCCAATATCTAGAACCTATTGATCAAACCTCCACAAATTCGAGCCATGGTATTTATACCTTCCCAAATGACTATGCCCTTTCTTGCTACCTAAATGCAGTTGATCCTATGAGGACTTCCATCAGTGAACTGAGCATCAGCTTGACCGAGTTAGACATCAAATATCTTAGTTAGAAAAATAAGAATAAGAATAAAAAGAAAAGGAGTTCTGAGGGTGAAAACCACTTTGTGGCAATCTCAGAACCTACAAAAGTAAAAAGAAAAGACATATCCAAAGGTGAAAACCTCTTTGAGGCACCTAAGGATGAGATATTTGATGTCCTTTCGAGTCATTTATAGGATAGATCTCCAGTTCTAATTGAGGCCACTCAATCCATCAATTTGGGTACAATAGAGGAACCACAATTGGTACATGTAGCACAATCATTATTAGAAGAAGAGAAGAAAAAATTTACTACATTCCTAACAGAGAAAAAGATCAACTTTGCATGAAAATACTCAGATATGTCAGGGTTGGATCCTAATCTTATCATGCACCATTTATCTATAGCTCCTAATGTAAAAGCTATCAAGAAAAAATTGTGAAAGATGCATCCTCATGTGGCACTCTTGGTAAAAGATAAATTAGAGAAGCTACTAAAAGCTAGATTCATCTGAGTTATTGACTATGTAGAGTGGATCTCTAATATTGTACCTATTTCTAAACCAGATGGTTCAATCAGAGTGTGCACAGACTTTAGAGATGTGAATAGAGCATGCCCTAAGGATGATTTTCCACTACCTAACATTGATATGATAGTGGACATGACTATGGGTTTCGATATGTATTCCTTAATGGATGGTTTCTCTAGATATAACCAAATAAAAATTGCCCCAGAGGATCAAGAGAAAACTGGTTTCACATGTGCATGGGGTACCTTCTGTTGGAATGTCATGCCATTTGGGCTTAAAAATGCTGGTGCTACATATCAAAGAGCAATGACATCTATTTTCCATGACATGATGCATCAAACTATGGAAGATTATGTTGATGATACTTTAGCCAAATCTATGATTAGAACTGAACGTCTAAAGGACTTGAGCATGATCCTAGACAGAATGGAAAAGTTTAGTCTTAGACTAAATCCTAAGAAGTGTGCTTTTGGTGTCACTTCTAGAAAACTCTTAGGATACATAGTTTGAAAGAAAGGCATTGAAATTGATCCAGCTAAAGTAAAGGCTATAATGGAGGTGCAACCCCCTAAGAATATCAGTCAGATGAGGACATTGCAAGGAACAGTTCAATCTGTTAGAAGATTCATATCACAGCTAGTGGACATATCATAGCCTTTTACAAAAACATTACATAAAGGTGTGACCTTTGCATGGAATGAAGAATGTGAGAACAACTTTAACCATATCAAGAAGTATCTATCAAATCTACCTATCTTGATGCCTCCTATTCATGGAAACCATTGATCTTATATGTCTCCACTACAGATACATCACTGGGGGCATTGCTAGCACAACACGATGAAGATAAAAAGGAAAGAGCTATTTACTACATCAGTAGAACATTGGTGGCATATGAAAAGAACTATTCAATTATTGAGAAATCTTGTCTAGCTATGATATTCACATCATAAAAATTGAGACACTACATGTTAGCTCATACCACTCAATTGGTAGCCAAGATTGATCCACTAAAGTACCTAGTAAGCAAAGCTGCCCTCACAGGTAGATTAGCTAACTGGGTCATGCTATTGAGTGAATTTGACATTGAGTATGTTGAGAGAAAAGCTATAAAAGGATAGGTCATTGTTGATCAATTGGCTGAAGCACCATTGTTTGATGACACACCATTACAAATTGAATTCCCAGATTCCTCTATCATGCATCTTTCTTCTAGAGAATGGCAATTATTCTTTGATGGCTCCTACACACAAAATGGATCTAGAGTAGGCATATTGTTCATAACTCCTCAAGGATACTCCATACCCAAAGCATTCTGATTAAATTTTCCTTGCACAAACAATATTGCATAATATGAAGCCCTTTTGAATGGTATGAAAATAGCAATTGAATGGAGAGTAATAGAGCTACACATTCATGGAGACTCACAACTTGTTATCCATCAAGTCAATGATGTGTACCAAACTAAAGATGAAAAGCTCATTCCTTACAAGAGAATGGTAGATGATCTTAAGAAATATTTCATATCTATCACATTTGAGCAAATTCCTAGAATGGAGAACAAGGTTGCCGATGCAATGACAACACTATCTACTTTATTATAGTAGCTTGAACATGAGCAACGCTACAAGTTCCTGGTGGAAGCACTATCTTATCCTGCATATGACTCCCTCGAAACCCACATGATCTGCACTATTGTTGGTCATGATTCATCTAGATACAAAAACCTATTTTCCTATCTCCAAGACCAAATCATTCTCGATACCTTCAACCACCATGAAAAGAGATACCTTATCCATAATGCCTCCCGATATGTCATCATTGGTCACGGTCTATACAAATGAGGTCTAGATGGTATGCTACTTAGATGTTTAGAATGGGAAGAGTCTCAACATGCATTAGAGGAAGTCCATGATGGTATTTGTGGGTCACACTCAAATGGTTTAACACTAGCCTGAAAAATTATTAGGGCTAGGTACTATTGGCCTGAAATGGAGAAAGAGGCTATCAAATTTGCTAAGAATTGTCAAAAGTGTCAAGTACATGGCAACCTAATTCATGCTCCAGGGAGGGATCTAATCCTCTTTACAACACAATGGCCTTTCCATCAATGGGCATTTGATCTTATTGGGATGATTTATCCTCACTCTTCTAATGGACATACCCATATAATCACAGCTACAGATTATTTTACAAAATGGGTAGAAGCAGTCCCTTTGACACAAACAACTGGGAAATAGATATCTATGTTCATATTGAACTATATCATATGCAGATATGGGATACCTCATTCCATAATCACAGATAATGGTGGCCAATTCAAGAACAAAGACCTAGATGATCTATGCGCCAAATTCAAGATCACACAACATTGGTCTTCTATCTACTATCCTCAAGGGAATGGACAAGCAGAGGCATCTAATAATAATCTATTGAAAATCTTGCATCGAACAGTTAATAAAATAGGAAGAGACTAGCATCTCATGAACAATTAAGCTCTCTGGGCCTATAGAACAAGTATCAAAAAACCTACTAGGGCTACACCTTTCACTTTAGTTTATGGGTCTGAAGTGGTACTACCTATTGAGGTTGAAATCCCATCACTAAGAATTAGAATGCATGGTGTAGTAACTGATGATGACTACAGAGTGTTTAGGTTGCAAGAACTTGAACTACTAGATGAGCGTAGACAAGCAACGTATGATCATCTTAGAGTATATCATAAGAGAATGTCTAGAGGCTACAACAAGAAAGTCAGACATAGAGAATTTCAGGTTGGTGATCTAGTCTTGAAAAAAAATCCTAAAAATCAATCACATTGAGAATGCAAGGGGAAGTTTGAACCCAACTGGATGGGTCCCTTTGTAATCACTACTACTTTTGGCTTTGGTGCCTATCAAGTCTCAATGAATGAAGGAGAACAACTTCGAGAACCAATCAACGTTCTCCATTTGAAGAAATTCTATGCCTAAGACATTTAGTCTATGGTAAATTATCCTGAAAAAATCTTAAAAATTGGAAAAAGTCCTAAAAAAATGAACATCTTGGTGAAAACCTAGCAGTGGCACCTTGATGACTCACAAAAAAATTAAAAAATATCAAAAGTACAAAAAAATTGAAAAAATGAAAAATAGAAAAAAATGAGAAAAATAAAAAGTCCCTTGGTGAAAACCTGGAAATAGGTGCCTTGGTAGCAAAAATAGAATCTCTGCCAAGATGGTGAAAACTTGGCAAACGGGTGCCACTTGTTTCAAAATGCTCTATCTATCAGTGCAACCTTGGTCTTTCCCAGCTTCCAGTCCTGCTTTAGTTTGTACATATCTCCCAGTTTGTTTCTGTATTCATGTTATTCAATAAGTCAGTTTGTACACCAATCAGCTCAAGCGTCTCTATCCTATCGATGTTCAAACTTGGGGGCAATCAAAGTCATATCCTATGGCCTCCAATGTATCTTAGACATATCATATCCAGTCATAGTCCTTTGAAGCTTCATTTGAGTCAGTCAGTTAGTCTTGTCTCCAGACAAGATTTTGCATCTACAACAACGCAATCAAACATCAAACTAAAAACTAAAAACAATCTATGTTTTTTACATGCTTTTATCTCCTTGTATGCTTACTGATGATGTCCTTTACAGGATTTAGAGAGTGATGACTGGGGGCATAATCTTTTCTTTGTTTTCTGCTTGTATGTGAAAATCTAACAACTTTGGAAATTTTGGATTGAAATGGTGTCCGACTGTAAGAGCCTCTATCTCAAATTGGATGGCCATGCGTACCTCAACCATTGATACCTGGAAAATTCAAGGAAGTTTGATCTAACTATTATCTTTTTGAGTGAGTTCTTTCTCCTATTGTGAAACACGATCTTACCTAAGGATGTGAATGATAAAGGGTCACTATGGGTAATTCACATTGGATTTAGAATGATCTTTTGATTGTTTAATGTGTTTGAACCACAAGGTGTATTCAGGTCATCATGACATTTATGTTTTGATGCTTATACAAATTGCTATATCAAAATGGACATGATATTCAAGTCATCCTGGTGTTTATGCTTTGATGCTTATATCTAATTTGAGATTCCAAAAACAAAATCAATATTCATATATCCATGGTTGTTGACCAGTGGGTGTTGTATTGATTCTTGTGCATACAAATTGATATTCATATGTCTATAATTTCATAATTAGTGGGCATTGTATTGATTTATCTAGTTACCTAAAAGTTCAATGATGATAACAAATCGACACATGATCAGTGACTAGGTCCTATGTCTTAGATTGCATTTCATGTTGCATGTTTCTTTGCATTTTTGAACTTTGCATGATCTCACAATGGTTGAATAAACTTCAATGCTTAAATGATTCTTCATATCAATTCTTCACATTTAACAAGAGCTGAATCTTACACGAAGGTCCATCTAATGAAATAGCAAGTATAATCCTTTTTCGGGATCAAAATCAAAATCTAAGATCATTCATATTATTAACTACTTGCATGATCAACCTTCAATCATCACATAAATCCAATATTCAACTTAACTGATTATCTTACATCAAACTATCAAAATTTCAACTTGGTCAACTATGGTCAACTCATAGTTTCACCTAGTCAAACGTGGTCTTCTGACCCTTTAAATGATGCATAATGCATTCTCCTACATGTTTAACCACTTCTCAAATCAATTAACATGCTTCTAAACCATTCGACACTGACTTTTCTTGTCAGATTTCAATTTTAATCCCGAAGGGGGCATGGTATTGCACATCATTCAAAGTCTGTAATCTAATTTTAAAATCATATCTTTCCTCAGTAATCAAGACAACAACCACGTCTAGTTGCTAATTCATCAAAAAGACCTCATTGCTCAAGGCAAATCAATCATCACTCGGGGCATATCAGATTCATCGAGATCCATATCAATCTAGTATTCTCTTAATCTTGTAAACTGTATCAGCTTTTTGCAACCATCGGTTCATTAGTGTTATTTCCTTGGTTCTTCGGTAACTGAAAGGTTCAGATGTGATATCATAAGGTTCAGAATCAGACATTTTGATGCTTTTGTTTCATTGGTTCATTGTTGCTACAGTTAACATTATCTTTGGTCATTCAGGACCTATTATCTTCATATCAATTTCAATCAGCTTCTATCTCATATCAATATCAATTTCAATTTCAAACATCAGTTTCAAATATTATACACAGACTATCTTTGAACCACTGCGCTTCGCACAAAAATTCAAAGAGGGGCAAAATGTAATACCCAAAAATGGGCTATAAGTTCATTAACCTCCTATATCAACATATCAAATGAAATTGACATCGAAGTCCTAACCTAAGGCACATCTGAACATCATCGAATTGTAATTGATTATCTCAAATTCTGCATTGAGGAATATTCCTAGTAATATTCCTAATTATCATAATTATCTTTAATTTTATAATTATTTGGTGATAAATCATATTTATTCTAAAGTTTGATTAATTGAATATTCTAAATATTTAATTAATTAGATTTAATTCTGCCACTTAATTATTTAATTGAAGTTAATTATATTTATTCATAAATTATATTATTTAATTTTGACAATAAATCCAAAATCCTATGAATAATTGATTAAATTCTTATTTAATTGATTAAAGCAAGTTGTCAATTTTTAATAATATTATTTTTGAATAAAAGTTTGAAAAATAATTGATTAACCCATAAATCAATTTTTTTATTTTTCAAAATCAGTTAAGTTGGAAATAAATCACTCTATTATTAAATTAATTCATAAATAAAACATGCACAATTAGAAAAGCAAATAACTATCAATTATCAATTAAAGCTAAACTCTATTTTGAGTTAAACTTTGCTTTTGCATGTTTTTGTGAGTTGATTATTCTTTATTTTTCAGATAACTCAAAAATCAAGTTGAGTTTATTTGAGTGATTTATGGCTTTTTCTCATGCACCTCCAAAGCTTTGGATTTCTATAAAATCAAAGCTCAGCTCTTCACAAATCATCCACAAAATCTCATAATTGTGCAAACTTATGTTGGCGAATTGGTGTATGAAGAATCAAAGCTTCTTTTGCAAATCAAGCAACTTGGTGAGATCATTCTTGTTTTTGAGTATTGCATATCATTTAGAATTCATCTTAGATCAATTCATTGCATATCAATTTCATCTTAGATCATAGATTCATATCAGTTTTCATCATATCATTGCATAGAAAATTAAAAAAATAGATTAATTGCATTCACATTTCATATCAATTTTGCATTCAAATCCTTCATTTAGGTGTCGTCAAGGTCACTGATCACGATAACAATATGAGAACATCATACTAACACCTATTAGAAGGTAGTAAATCACCTGGTTAGTTTAGCTTTCAATTCATCACACGATTTTATTTTTGCTAACCTCTAATGTTTTACTGAAGTGTTATGTCTACAGATCAGGTACAAAAATCACGCACACATCACCAAATAAGAATCCAGGAAGGTGATGAGTGAAAGACAACCTTCAAGACCAATGAAGGGTTGTATGAATGGATTGTCATGCCATTTGGTTTTTTAAATGCCCCCTCCACATTCATGATGCTCATGAATGAAGTCCTCAAAGACTACATAGGCAAGTTTGTAGTTGTATATCTAGATGATATACTAATTTTTAGCAAGACAAGGAGTGACCATTTGGAACATCTTGATATTGTTTTCAAGAAGCTGCATGAGGAGAAGTTGATGATCAACTTGGAGAAGTGTGAGTTCATCAAAATAGAGCTAGTGTATCTTGGGTTTGTCTTATTACATGGTAATCTGAAAATGGATAAGAGAATAGTTGAGGCTATCATGAATTGGCCTACTCCAAGGTCAGCAACAGAGGTAAGGAGTTTTCATGGTCTTGCATAATACTATAGAAATTTCATAAGACAATTTAGTGCAATTTGTGCTCCAATGTTGGATACTATCAAAGGAGGAATGAAAACCAAGTTTGTTTTGAATGAAGATGCTAATAAGAGTTTTGAGTTGTTGAAGGAGAGGATAGTTTCCCAACCTATTTTAGTGCTGCCAAGCTTTGAGAAGCTATTCACCATTGAATGTGATGCTAGCAATGTAGCAATTGGGGCTATTCTAAGCCAAGAAGGAAGACCAGTGGCTTTCGATTCTGAAAAGTTGAGTGAGGCTAAGAGGAAGTACTCCTCATATGACCTATAAATGTATGGATTGGTCCAAGCTCTAAGAAAATGGAGGCATTACTTGCTTCCCAAGGAATTCATTGTGTATTCAGATAATCAAGAACTTAGTATCCTGAATTCACAAGAGAAGTTGAGTCACAAGAACATGAAGTGGGTTGAGTACCTAGAAGCTTACACCTTCAATATCAAGCACAAGAAGGGTGTTCTAAACAAGGTGGAAGATGCATTGTCAAGAAGAGCCCTCACACTCCAAGAAATTCAGTTGAAAAGCACGGGGATAGATCATTTCAATGATCTATATACAGATGATGAAGACTTTCCTGACATATACAAGGTATGTGCTGAATATAAGAATTATTTTCATAGTAAATATGCTGAGTATACTTTGCAAAGTGATCTCTTGTTCAAAGGGAATCAATTGTGTGTTCCTAGAGGCTCTATTAGAGAGAATTTAATTCAAGAAAAGAATAATGGTGCTTTGAGTGGTCGCTTTGGGATCACTAAGACTCAAGACCTTGTTACAAGGTTTTACTATTGGCCAAGGATGAACCTACATGTTAGGAGGTATGTGGAGAGTTGTGTGGTATGTCAAAAGGCCAAGGGAACTTCTACAAATGCTGGTCTTTACCAACCACTACCAATTCCTACTAGGCCATGGCAATGTTTAAGCATGGATTTTGTATTTGGGTTACCCAAGACAAGACAAGGGATGAACAATGTTTATGTGGTTGTTGATAGGTTTAGCAAGATGGCTCACTTTGTGGCATGCAAGACCACAAATGATGCAAGTCAAATAGCCTCTCTATTTTTCAAAGAAATAGTGAGAATCCATGGGCTACCTATCAGCATTGTATCAGACAGGGACTCTAAGTTTATGAGTCATTTTTGGAAGACTCTTTGGCAAAGATTGGGCACCAAATTATCTTTTGGGTTGGCCTACCATCCCCAAACTGATGGTCAGACCGAGGTTGTTAATAGGAGCCTTGGAAACCTTCTAAGATTCTTCACTAAAGAGTACGGTCAACAATGGGATCATTTGATTGGGCAAGCTGAATATTGTTAAGAATAAGGTGTCTCAACCTTGGATAATTCCTATTCTTATTATTTGTTTTGTAAATGTATTTTTTGCAAATAATGTAATTAAGTGTGAGTGTACATGTCTAGTTGGCATGTTGATGTGTCACTCCACTTGATGTGTCGGCATCTTGTGCGTAAGGAAATCATGACTAAAATGGTCATGATGGATTCCTATGACATGTAAGAACTATTTAAGGAATGTGCTATGACAGGTGTAAGAGCATCTTATGACTTGGGCCTATTTGGGTGCCCAAGAAGAAGTGGTTGGTGTGTGTAAGAGAATATGCCAAAAATAGGTTGGTATGACAAATTCTCTTACACTTCTCTTGTGACCGTTATTTTTGGTGGATTCTATGACAAGCTGTCATAGTCTATTTTAGGGATGGATGCCTATTCTTGGGATTGCATGTAACAACTGTGTACATGTGGCTTTGTGCATGGGTCTTGGTGGTTGTGCCTATTTTTGGGTCCAGAGGAGTCTATATAAATGATGCTGCTCCTATGGGAGATATATAACAAAATTTAAGCCTTGTTGGCTTTGTCTCTCATTTCCTGAAAGAACTTGCATTGCAAGTGTATTGTAATCTTTGTGTTGAAGATAATACATTGTGCAGGTTTTGGAGTGTTGGGGTTTCTTATCGAAAGGTTTTCCCTAGGGTATATCATTGTGTCATTCTCTATTTTTCTATATGTATGGTATGTGGTTGCAATATCTTTGTTAAAGTAGTTAACGAATCTGAAATTGTAAGGATTTAAAAGAATTTGCACAATACTCTCCTATAGAGATTAGAGTAGGAAGCTGTTTCCACACCTGAGTTTCCTTACAAATATGCCTATAATGACACCATAAATAGATCAATAGGGAAGAGTCCATTTGAAATTGTATATGGCCTACATCCTAGAGGTGTCTATGAATTGAGGGATTTGAAAGATGGATTCAAAGAAAGTGGATATGTTGATGATTTTGCATATGCTATGGAGGTTCATGAAATAATGAGGAAGACTTTGATAGAGAACACCTTCAAACACAAAGCCAAGATGGATGAAGGTAGAAGTATAGTAGAGTTTAATGTTGGCGAACTTGTCATGGTGCATCTAAAAAAGTTAGGATTGCACAAAGGAGTACCTCACAAGCTACAAATGAGGAGGATATGACCCTGTCCTATATTAGCAAGGTATGGTGACAATGCTTACAAAGTAGACCTACTGGAGGATAGTGGACTGTCTAATATATTCAATGTTGCGGACCTTGTCCATTATAAAGGACCATAAGAAGACATGGACCAGACCATACATGAAGTGATTAGGGATGTAGAAGACTTACAACTCTATCTTATTGCAGATACAGGACCAGATAGTGTACTTGACACCTAGGTCTATAAAAAGACTAGACTCAAGGAGTATAAGGAACACCTCATTAAGAGGTATGGGTAGAGTGTTGCTGATGCCATTTGGGTCAAGGAATCAGAGTTAAAAGGATGGGCATTGATCCTACCATCATCAATCCAAGGATGGATTAAAGTTATTCTTTTTTGAGGAGGATGGTGTAGGAGTACCTAGGCTAGCTTCCATGGTTAGTGTGTTTTTGGCTTGTACTTGACTCTAACCAAGTCAAGAGGTTAGAATAGTTTTTTTTAGGACCTTAGAAGGTCTCTTGAAATGTTGGATAATTGAATTAGTCACTAGGACTAAGGTCACTAATTAGACTTTGTTAGTTGCTATTTCAATTTCCTAGTGTAGGGATAATGAGATTGAGTCATTAATGTGTCTTAGGCTTTAGATTTGTTAATAGTTGTAAAGATGCTATAATGGTCATAAATGACCTTGGATCCTTGAGACATAGGAGATTAGGAGTCCTTGAATATAGGATCAAGGCATCAACCAAAGTTGCCAAATGTTGCATGCAACATGGATAAATTTGGATTCCCTAAGTTATAGGAGTTTATGCTCAGCCAGTAGGCCCTAAAATGATGGAGAAGACATTTAATGTTAGTGATGGCTTGAATCTCAATAGAGTATGCATTTTTGTAAAGTTTGAGTTTGTTAATTTTAGCTCTGCAACAATGTTCTAGAAGAAATACCAAGTTTATGTGTTGATAGTCATAAAAAATGACTTGAATTTATTGATATAGTGATTTCATCATGTTCTACAAGGGTTTCAAAGACTTTTTCATTTGATAAGTTAAGGGTTGTAAGTAGATTTAGAGTCTAGAATAAATTGAATTAGTTTAAGCCTATTTGTTGGTCTGTTAGGCAGTTTGAGAAGTCATGGCTCCCACATGAGATTCATCCATGGAAACTCCAAAGAAATGGTTGAATATTCAAGTGGGGCCATTTTATATAGTGTACATAAAGGGATAGGACTATTTTAGCATGTTTTCTATTTTTAGAGTCAAACCCTAGGAGAGCTAGGAAGACCCAGTTAGAGGTTTGACAGAGAAGATTAGAAGAATTCATGTGGGGAATGCATGGTACAATATAGATCCAGGAATTTTTCCAGTAGGTGTTCACCATTACTATCCATCCTAAGAAGATTGAGGTCATACCAATCAATTTGGATAGGTTTTGAGCAAGTTCTTTTCAAGTAACCAGTCTGTCCTAGAAACTAGGTCTTTTAGCCCTGTTTCTCCTTGTTAATAGGAAGGAGGTGTATGGAGGGTTTCAGGACCTAAGAGCTCCAAATTATATAACCTAAGAAAAAAGGGTATCCATATCACAAATTGGTTTTGCAGGTTGTTTGGAGAATTTGAGCAGGAAAGGGCAAAAGCCATAAAAAAAAGCTACTAGAAATAGGCCTATTTTTAAGGTCTCCTATGGTGAATTAGAGAAGATGATGAAATTTGATGCAAGATCCTTCCAAGATGAGCCAAATGGGAAAGGATATGAACAATTTCAATGTAAAGATAGTCCCTACAATGAAGTATGATGTATGTGGAGATTTAGCACTTAGAGCTTTCTAAGTGAGAGTGGAGAAGTGAACCAAAAACTAGGGTGTTGATCCTTCAAGGTGAAGTTTTAATAGATTGACTCTTATAATAGAGTTTGTATAGGCCTTAGTTAATGATCTAAGTCTATTGGGAGATCCTATAGAGGAATAGGATACTAGGAGGCAAGTGAAGTCTTTTGGAGGGTGTGAAAACAAGCCTTGAAGTTATCATACATCACAATGATCTTAGAATTTTAGAAATGATCTCATCCTCATGTATTGTTACACCATTACTTCTGATTACAGAAACAAGTTCAATTACCTTCTGAACATAGGCTTGAATATTTTCATCTTCACTCATTGTTAAGGCTTCTAACTTGCCTTTCAAACTTTGCAACTTCACTTTCTTTACAAAAATATCTCCTTCATGTAATACTTAAATTTTTATCCATAACTCATGTGGAGTTTCCAACTCATGATATTTTTAAAATTGGCATTTGATTAGGCTCTCAACAAGGATTCTTGGTCTCTCATGTTATAGCTAAATTATGTCTCCTCATCAGTAGTAGCAACAATCAAATATGGATGAGGCTTGTGATCTTTATTTGTAACATCCCAATATTCTTCTCTAATGCATCTCAAATGTGTAATCATTCTTCCCTTCCATAAACTTTAATTGGTTCTATCAAACCTCATACTATCCTTCTTTAAAGCTATCATCCCAGATCACCTCAAGTGGTTAAGCTTCAAAAGAGGATCTAGCTTTGATACCAATTGATATAAATAACGTAGCACACATAATTGATGGGGGGGGGGTGTGAATCCATTGTATCCAAAATAGTTGTTTCATAATCCAAAACTTACCCAATGCTTAATTTCTTATCTTAGATGTGAATGTAAAATATTAAATAATTGAACCATCATCAAAAGAACATATAACATTAAAATTATTGCATGGAAACCCAATTAAGGGAAAAAACATGATGGGATCCAAACCTAAAAGATGATGTAATGTAATATATAACCCTAGTAAAGGTGCAAAAGGGAATGCACATGCATTTAGATACACTCCCTAGAGATCACTTCTCAAATATAAATGATGGTAACAACCCAAAATACAACTAGGGCTACAACCCCAAAATGTACTACAATCCATTGTGGACAACAATCCACTAATTATGTGAATTGAATAAAAGCATCTTGCTATGCCAATACAACTCCAACAAAGTATGAATCTTTTATGACTTTATTTTAGATTCCACTCATACCTCTTTACACATTCACTGATATTCCATCAGCATTGCTATCTTATATCCTTTCCATACATCCACAATTACAAATGAATTCACCTTTAAATACATTAGATCAACTTATCACAACAAGGTCAACCATGGACATTATTACAAAATATTACAAGATTAATACAAAATCCTTAATGTGATCCAATACAAGTCAATTAAGACTTATCTAGATCCCAAATTATCAGCCACAAATACACTACAATCCATAGAACATGCCATAATCCTTCACAACATGATAACTCTCTAAGTTGGCCAAGAACACCAATACTTCTCAAGATTATCATTGAATCTGATCACATAATATAATGTGATCCACTAACATGAATAGAGAATGATCTAGAAACATCAACAAGAAACATGAAATACCAAAACAACAACACAACCTTCTTAGCTTCATCAACTATTCTCTTAGCTTCAATCTCTTGAATCATTCTGATTCCAAAGTTGTTAAACTCTCTCTACATTTTATTCTTTTCTTTATTTAGCTTTTCCATCTCCTTATGAATAAATCTTGTTGTCCTTAATTAACTACTCATTCTCTTGAGATAAGGCTTCTAGGGCTTCTTTAGATTCCTTAGATTCACTTTTTTCAAATATGTGTTCAATTAGGTCTTGACTATCATTCAATTGTTGAATCAGTTCTTGTATTTTACTCCTAGATTTCTTCAACTGCTCTTTGAGTTTCTCAATCATGTCTTCAACATCTACAAGTTATCTTGTATAGGATTCCATGTATTCCTCAAGGATCTCTCCCAAGATGCTAGGATTCTTTAAGGAAACATTGCTCAAATACCAATTGTTATATATAGAAGACACTAAGAGGGGGGTGAATTAGTGTAAACAAGAAATGAACTAATGGGTATGTGTAGGATCATGGTATACCAAACTATGGCCTTAAGTGGCAATGAAAAATTAGAAAATCAGGGTTAGTCAACTTGACGTAAAAGTTTGAACATCTTATGAACCTTATGTGAAAAAGTTGTAAGAATAGAATGTGTAGGAAATTGAATGTAGTTTCTAAACTACTAGCCCTTGTTTGAAATTTTTTTTGTCTAATTGTTCAAAATTTTAGATTTCAATGCAGTACTACGTGAATTTTAGGGAAAAGATAAAAAGTACATGTATGTCTGACCAACTTAATCAAAATCAAATGATGATATATTTTGCCAAGATTCTAGATATGAGTAGTAGACTCATGCTCGGATGTGACACATATTTTTTTGTAATTTTTGGTCAAATAAATAATTAATTATGAATTTTCTGCTACAACTTTTTCAGAATAAAAAACTCTCATGTCTGACCACCTTAATTAATTCAAAATTTTACAAAATTCAAAACTTTTTTTTTTCCTTATAGTAGCCGAAGCATAGAATGTGATGCATGTTTCAGATTTCAGAAGGTTAAACGGTTTGAAAGTTATAGTTGTTTTTCAATCAGTATGTCAGTTACAACTTTAAAGATAACTCAATTGAAAAATAAGTAATAATTACTTACATAACTCAAAATTTCATAGCAATTATATCGATGGAAAGCTGATAATGTCTTTAAGAAACCCTTTTCATTTCATCAATTTCAGGTGAAAAAATAGTCATCAACTACATGGTCGAACTGTAGGTATCAAGAACTATCTCCTGAAACACACCTAAAGGGTTGACCACCCACATTGGGTAATGTTGGAAATATTCAGGAATTAACCGAGTTACTGAGAGGGGAGGGGTGAATCAGTAACTCCAAATTTTCTATCAATTAAAGATGTATTAACATATAGTTCACCTTTTCTCTTATGCATATAGAAAGCATGAAACTTAAAAGCATTCACAACAATGACACATAGATTTGGTTACCTAGAAACCTTCCAAAAAGAAAGTAAAACTGGGGTGGGGATGAAACCCACAAAGCTTTAGTACTGCAGTATAAAGTTGGCCGGTTAAGGCTTACAATTGATCACTTCTGATGATCTGCTCTGCTAGGAGCAATAAGGATTTGCTAAATCCACCTTTTTAAAGGATTTACAAACATACAATAAAGTATGCACTCGGTAAAGAGATTTTACAAAAGACTATTAAGTCTACCCGGTTAAAGGATTTTAGTACTGATTCACCTGTTAGGATGAAACAATAGATCTCTTGCTTTGCAACTGGATTGCTGATTGAGATTCGTTGATGTATTGATCACCTTCTGTGATGAATTTGTCTTTGCTGTTCCTTATACTGCTGTAGCCCTTTGTAATTCGCTTATCTTTGCCTTTCTTTCTTTTTCACATTCATACTCATTTTATTACATCTTGACATTTTTACAACATTGTTTATATACAAGTCTAAACAATTAATTACAATTACAATTACAAAGTCGGCTTGACAAATAAACATAAGTGCCACTAAGTCGGCCCAAGTATGGTTACACGGTTCCTGCAAACTAACTCGGTGACTTTCTGATACTCGACGTCCACTGCATTACTCGGCATCATCATGCACTCGGTAGAAGTGAAGGCACTGTTCATACTAACCACTTGATAGGTTTTGAACTCGGTAAATACTGGTGACTCGGTAGACATAATGTTACTCGGTTTACACTGTCTTGCTCGGTTTGCGCTATCTTGTTCGGTTTGCACTGTCTTTCTCGGTTTGCACTGTCTTGCTCTGTTTGCACTGTTCTGCTTGGTTTGCACTGTTCTTCTTGGTTTGCACTGTTCTACTCGATTTGCACTATTCTGCTTGATTTGCACTGTTCTGCTCGATTTGCACTGTTCTGCTCAATTTGCACTGTTCTACTCAGTTTGCACTGTTCTGCTCAGTTTGCACTCAGAATGCAAATAAGTGTTGTCACTAGTGGCAATTCTGCTTAATGCCAACAGGTAATGTTGAAGCAAATACCAAGCATTATTAGATATTCGATAAAATCGGATATCCGATAAAGCCTACCTATTTTGAAATTTCAAATACCCCGCTTTTCCCAAATTCAAGTTTCATAATAAATGTTATTTTTAATAGTAATATTAATTGTGTTATAAATTAAGTTGTATTCTTTTTATGTTAATATTAATTCAAGTTTCATATTAAATTATATTTTTGTTATGTTAATATTAATTTCATTTTAAATATTAATATTAAATAATAATAGCATAGCATAAATATTATAATATAAATACTTATATTAGTATGTATTATATTATTTGATATACAAAATGATTTCAAAAAAATACCTGCACAGTTGATTTGAGGACAGATAGTTTCAACCCAAATCCTCTTGAAAATATCTAGCACAAGATTTTTCTATAGACTCCTTGTAATTTTGGCAGTCTGACTATATTGAATAAGTAGATGTCAATGGACTTCCCCTCGATTGAATACGAGCAATTGATTTTTTAACTCTTGAAAAAAAATTTCACACAGTTGAAGAACCACCGTACTCTCATCATCTGTTCTAGAAACTAACAGTGGCATAAAAATTTATGTAAGAACATTTAAGGTACATTGTCCACAAAAAAGTATATGAAACCTTTAAATATACATCAAAAAGTGGAGGTGAAGGCTCTAGATGTGTGTGTGTGTGTGTGTGTGTGTGTGAGAGAGAGAGAGAGAGAGAGAAAGATGTCATGAGGACTTCCTAGGGGTCCTAACATGTGATAAGGGGTACTAGGACACCTAGGAAGTCCCCATGACCCCTTTTGAATCATTTGAATGCTCAAGTGTGTCCTAAGGGGTCTTGCAACTCTTTAGGACACACTTGAGCATTCCAATGTGTCGAAAGGGGTCATGAGGACTTACTAGGGGTCCTAGTATGCCTTATCACGTGTTAGGACCCCTAGGAAGTCCTCATGACCCCATTTGACACATTAGAACCCACAAGTGTATCCTGAGGCATCCTATGACCCCTTAAGACACATTTGAGCATTCAAATGTGTCAAAAAAGGTCATGAGGACTTCCTAGGGGTCCTATTATGCCTTATCACATGTTAGGACCCCTAGGAAGTCCTCTTGAACCCATTCGACACATTAAAATGCTCAAGTGTGTCCTAAGGGGTCCTATGACCCCTTAGGACACACTTGAGCATTCAAATGTGTCAAAAGGGGTCATGAGGACTTCCTAGGGGTCCTAGTAAACCTTATCATGTGTTAGGACCCCTAGGAAGTCCTCATGACCCCATTTGACATATTAGAACCCTCGAGTGTGTCCTACGGGGTCCTACGACCCCTTAAGAAACACTTGAGCATTCAAATGTCTTGAAAAGGGTCATGAGGATTTCTTAGGCATCCCAGTATGCCTTATCACATGTTAGGACCCCTAGGAAGTCCTCATGACCCCATTCGACACATTAGAACCCTCAAGTGTGTCCTAAGGGGTCCTACGACACTTTAGGACATACTTGAGTATTCAAATATGTCGAAAGGGGTCATCAGGACTTCCTAGGAGTCCTAGTAGGCCTTATCGCATGTTAGGACCCCTAGGAAGTCCTCATGACCCCATTCAACACATTAGAACCCTCAAGTGTGTCCTAAGGGGTCCTACGACCCCTTAGGACACACTTGAGCATTCCAATGTGTCAAAAGGGGTCATGAGGACTTCTTATGGGTCCTAGTACACCTTATCATGTTTTAGGACCCCTAAGAAGTCCTCATGACCCCTTTCAACACATTTGAATGCTCCAGTGTGTCCTAAGGGGTCCTACTACTCTTTAGGACACACTTGAGCATTCCAATGTGTCGAAAGGGGTCATGAGGACTTCTTAGGGGTCCTAGTATGCCTTAACACATGTTAGGACCCCTAGGAAGTCCTCATGACCCCATTCGATAGATTAGAACCCTCAAGTGTGTCCTAAGGGGTCCTACACCCCTTAAGACACACTTGAGGATTCAAATGTGTTGAAAAGGGTCATGAGGACTTCCTAGGGGTCCTAGTATGCCTTATCATGTGTTAAGACCCCTAGGAAGTCCTCATGACCAATTTTGACACATTTGAATGCTCAAGTGTGTCCATTCGACACATTAGAACACTCAAGTGTCTCCTAAAGAGTCATAGGACCCCTTAGAATACACTTGAGGGTTCTAATATGTCAAATGGACACACTTGAGCATTCAAATGTCTCGAAATGGGTCATGAGGACTTCCTAGGGGTCCTAGTATGCCTTATCACATGTTAGGACCCCTAGGAAGTCCTCATGACCCCATTTGACACATTAGAACCCTCAAGTGTGTCCTATAGGGTCCTACAAGACCTTAAGACACACTTGAGCATTCAAATGTGTCAAAAAGGGTCATGAGGACTTTCTAGGGGTCCTAGTATGCCTTATCACATGTTAGGACCCCTAGGAAGTCCTCATGACCCCATTCGACACATTAGAACCCTCAAGTGTGTCCTAAGGGGTCCTATGACTCTTTAGAACACACTTGAGCATTCAAATGTGTTGAAAGGGGTCATGATGACTTCCTAGGGGTCTTAGTATGCCTTATCATGTGTTAGGACCCCTAGAAAGTCCTCATGACCCCATTCGACACATTAGAACCTTGAAGTGTGTCCTAAGGGGTCGTACAACCTCTTAGGACACACTTGAGCATTCTAATGTATTGAAAGGGGTCATGAGGACTTCCTAGGGGTCCAAGTACACCTTATCATGTGTTAGGACCCCTAGGAAGTCCCCTTGACCCCTTTTGACACATTTGAATTCTCAAGTGTGTCCTAAGGGGTCCTACAACTCTTTAGGACACACTTGAGCACTATAATGTGTTGAAAGGGGTCATGAGGACTTCCTAGGGGTCCTAGTATTCCTTATCACATGTTAGGACCCCTATGAAGTCCTCATGACCCCATTTGACACATTAGAACCCTTAAGTGTGTCCTATGGGGTTGTTAGGAAAAACTTGAGGGTTCTAATGTGTCGAATGGGGTCATGAGGACTTCCTAGGGGTCCTAGTACACCTTATCATGTGTTAGGACCCCTAGGAAGTCCACATGACACTATTCAACACATTAGAATTGTCAAGTGTGTCCTAAGGGGTCCTACGACCCCTTAGGAAACACTTGAGCATTCAAATGTGTTAAAAGGGATAATGAGGACTTCCTAGGGGTCCTAGTATGCCTTATCATGCGTTAGGACTCCTAGGAATTCCTCATGACCCCATTTGACACATTAGAACCCTCAAGTGTGTCCTACGGGGTCCTACGACCCCTTAAGACACACTTGAGCATTCAAATGTTTCGAAAAGGGTCATTAGGACTTCCTAGGGGTCCTCTTATGCCTTATCATGTGTTAGGACCCCTAGGAAGTCCTCATGACCCCATTTGACACATTAGAACCCTCAAGTGTGTCTTAAGGGGTCCTATAACTCTTTATGACACACTTGAGCATTCAAATGTGTCAAAAGGGGTTATGAGGACTTCCTAGGGGTCCTAGTATGCCTTATCATGCACTAGGACCCCTAGGAAGTCCTCATGACCCCATTCAACACATTATAACCCTCAAGTGTGTCCTAAGGGGTCCTACGACCCCTTAGGACACACTTGAGAAATCCAAAGTGTCGAAAGGGGTCATGAGGACTTCCTAGGGGTCCTAGTATGCCTTATCACATGTTAGGATCCCTAGGAAGTCCTCATGACCCCATTCGATACATTAGAACCCTCAAGTGTGTCGTAAGGGGTCCTATGGCCCCTTAAGACACACTTGAGCATTCAAATGTGTCGAAAAGGGTCGTGATGACTTCCTAGGGGTCCTAGTATGTCTTATCATGTGTTAGGACCCGTAGGAAGTCCTCATGACCCTAGTCAACATAATAGAACCCTCAAGTGTGTCCTAAGGGGTCCTATAACTCTTTAGGACACACTTGGGCATTCAAGTGTGTTGAAAGGGGTCATGAGGACTTCCTAGGGGTCCTAGTACACCTTATCATGCGTTAGGACCCCTAGGAAGTCCTCATGTCCCCATTCGACACATTATAACCCTCAAGTGTGTCCTAAGGGGTCCTACGACCCCTTAGGACACACTTGAGCATTCCAATGTGTTGGATAAGGTCATAAGGACTTTCTAGGGGTCCTAGTATGCCTTATCACACATTAGGACCCCTAGGAAGTCCCCATGACCCATTTTGTCAACACATTTGAATGCTCAAGTGTGTTGTAAGGGGTCCTACAACTCTTTAGGACACACTTGAGCATTCCAATGTGTTAAAATAGGTCATGAGGACTTCCCAGGGGTCCTAGTATGCCTTATCACACAATAGGACCCCTAGAAAGTCCTCAGGACCCCTTTGGACACATTAGAACCATCATGAGGACTTCCTAGAGGTCCTAGTATTCCTTATCACATGTTAGGACCCCGAGGAAGTCTTCATGACCCCTTTCATCACAATATAACCCTTGAGTGTGTCCTAAGGGGTCCTTAGGACACACTTGAGCATTCAAATGTGTCGAAAGGGGTTATGAGGACTTCGTAGGTGTCCTACTATGCCTTATCACGTGTTAGGACCCATAGGAGGTCCTCATGACCCCATTTGATACATTAGAACCCTCAAGTGTGTCCTAAGAACCCCTTAAAACACACTTGAGCATTCAAATGTGTCAAAAAGGGTCATGAGGACTTCCTCGGGGTCCTAGTACACCTTATCATGCATTAGGATTCCTAGGATGTCCCCATGACCTGTTTTGACACATTTGAATGCTCAAGTGTGTCCTAAGGGGTCCAATGACTCTTTAGGACACACTTGAGCATTTCAATGTGTCAAAAAGGGTCATGAGGACTTCCTAGGGGTCCTAGTATACCTTATCATGCGTTAGGACCCCTAGGAAGTCCTCATGACCCCTTTCAACACATTAGAACCCTCAAGTGTCATGAGGACTTCCTAGGGGTCTCTCTCTCTCTCTCTCTCTCCTCTCTTTCTCTCCTCTATCTCTATCTCTATCTCTATCTCTATCTCTATCTCTATCTCTGTCTCTCTCTCTAGGTGAGAGAGAGAAAGAGAGGAGAGAGAAAGGTGAATGAGATTCAAATTTGTTTGAATGTGGCACGCCAGTCTCGCTCAATGTCAAAACTTACAATGAGGGTTAGTTGAAAGTTGCACCAATGGATTACTTCCAAACCATTCATCCCAGCACTGAATGGACTACGCCATTAGCTCTGGTTGGGTGGGTTGGGTAGGTAAATGCTAGGAACAACCCTATTTCAACCACTAAGTCAACAGAACATTTCGGACCACACCGGACCAAAGTGTCCTCAAGGGGCACTAAGCATGATTGGGAAGCAAACTTTCAAGCCTCATAACTGAAACCTCGTGAGAGGTATCAGAGATTCATGAGATTCTATAGTATGGCATTTCTAAGGCCTACAATAACCTCTCTTCATTCTGGGAGATTCAAATTTGTTTGAATTTGGCATGCCAGTCTCCCTTGATGCCAAAACTTGGAGTGAGGGTCAGTTGAAAGTTGCACCAATGGATTACTTCCAAACCATTCACCCTGACACCGAATGGACTATGCCATTAGCTTCAGTTGGGTGGGTAAACACTAGGAACAACCCTGTTTTGACCACTGAGTCAGCAGAACGTTCCGGACCATAGTGGACCAAAGTGTCCCCAAGTTGCACTAAGCATAATTGGGCAGAAAACTTTTGAGCCTCATAATTCAGACCCCATGAGAGGTATTGGAGATTCATGAGATGCTACAAGATGGAATTTTTGAGGCCTACAATAACCTCTCTACATTCTGGGAGATTCAAATTTGTTTGAATTTGGCATGCCAGTCATGCTCAATGCCAAAACTTGTAGTGAGGTTCAGTTGAAAGTTGCACCAATGGATTACTTTCAAACCATTCATCCTAGTACTAAATGGACTATGCCATTAGCTTTGGTTGGGTGGGTAAATGGTAGGAACAACCCCATTTTGACCACTGAGTCAGTAGAACATTCCAGAAAATGTCAGACCAAAGTGTCCCCAAGGTGCACAAAGTGATAGGCCAACACTAGGGCAAATAATAAGAAAGAATTAACAATTTTATGATGAAGCTCGGCTGGTCTATACGTGTCAATCTGAGAGCGTAAGCTTGCAAAAGATGTCTGAGCAATATGTCATCAAGGGATGATAGTTGTGAAATGAGGGATTATGAATGCAAATAGAACATACAAAATTAAATCTATGGACAACCAAATAAATCCCAGCGATAGGAACTATCACTTCCTAGCGATAGGAACATTAGAAACAAAACTGTATTCCTGAAATAAAAAGAACAACACTAATCCATGGATAAAATAGTAATGAAAACATTTCTATATTATATTCTAAATACTAGATGACTAATCAAAAACTCACTAACTAATATAAACATGAAAATATACTGTAATAATAGTCTAAGCAAGAAATATAAATTTGTACAGAATAGAATAACACGCTAATGGAAATATATCACTGTGTTTTACCAAGGAGTGGGCCCTTACTCCTAGTTTGCATGGTGGGTAGAAGAAAATGCTGTTTCTATGTTGTTTAAATCATGCAAAGTATCACTTTATTCAAACATAGCACATGCTGATACAATATGTTGTCCAGAAATATTCCTTACAATAACTTGCAGAAAACTGTATATTCAAAACCTGCTTCCCCCTGCTATGATATTTGACCATATATATATACCATTGCTATAAAAAAAACTCTAAACAAAATATGTACATGGCTGGCTTATGGCCAAGCAGATATAACAAAACAATGCCACATGAATTACATTTATAACTGCACATAAATATAGGAAACTAAATACTAATAAAGTTTCCCACGTGAGTATGTGCAACAAAATTTTGCCTTGGTCATTTTCTATTGTTTCCCTTGCATGGCTGGAGGTCATCGTGTGATGGAAACAAAGGTAGATATTAAGCAGTTTAAACTCCATATAGATTGTAAGACATGTGTCCAACCAGCATATATTCTCAAATGAAATTGCAGCAGTAGACATTTTATTCTGGAAGAATAATAGTTCACGTCCAAATGTGATAGGAAGTTACAATGCCAACTAGCAGGCAACAAGAAGTTGCAATCCCAACTGGCAGGCGATAGGAAGTTGCAGTCCTGATTGACAAGTGACAGGAAGATCTATGCCACAAATAAACATGCTGCAATAATAAAGATTAGTAAAATGCAATCAACAATGAATTTTCCATATTTTAATCCCAAAACAATGTTAAACACTACTTATTTATATTAAACTATATGCAACATTATAATGGTAAAATGGAATGAAATAGGATAGAAATGGAATGAAGAAGTAAGTAGGAAAGTGCGTAAGATGGATTAGAATAGGGCATTAAATAGGTTATAATTGGCTCTCATCACTAAACACAATTGGGTAGTGAACTTTTGAGGCTCGTAACTCAGACCCTGTGAGAGGTATTAAAGATCTGTTAGATGCTATAGGATGGTATTTTTGAGGCCTACAATAACCTCTCTCCATCCTGGGAGATTCAAATTTGTTTGAATTTGGCATGCCAGTCTCACTCGATGCCAAAAGTCACAATGAGGGTTAGTTGAAAGTTGCACCAATGGATTACTTCCAAACCATTCATCTTGGCACTGAATTGACTACGCCATTAGCTCTAGTTGGGTGGGAAAATGCTAGGCACAACCCCCTATCGACCATTGAGTCAGCAGAATGTTTCGGACCACGCCAGACCAAAGTGTCCCCAAGGTGCACTAAGCACGATTGGGAAGAAAACTTTCGAGCCTCATAACTTAGACTCCATGAGAGGTATCAAAGATCTGTGAGATGCTATAGGATGATGTTTCTGAGGTCTAAAATAACCTCTCTCCATTCTGGGAGATTCAAATTTGTTTAAATTTGGCATGCCAGTCTCGCTCGATGCCAAAACTTGCAGTGAGGGTCAGTTGAAAGTTGCACCAATGAATTACTTCCAAACCATTCATCTCAGCACTGAATGGACTGTGTCATTACCTCCGATTGGGTGGGTAAATGCTAGGCACAACCTTATTTTGACCACTGAGTTAGCAGAATGTTCCGAACCACGCCAGACCAAAGTGTCCCCAAGGTGCACTAAGCACGATTGGGCAGCGAACTTTCGAGCCTTGTAACTTAGACCCTGTGAGAGGTATCAGAGATCCACGAGATGCTAAAGGAAATTTTTTTTGAGGCCTAAAATAACCTCTCTCCATTCTAGGAGATTAAAATTTGTTTGAATTTGACACGCCAGTCTCCCTCGATGCCAAAACTTGCAGTGAGGGTCAGTTGAAAGTTGCACCAATGGATTACTTCCAAACCATTCATCTTAACATCAAATGGACTATGCCATTAGCTCTAGTTGGGAGGGTAAATGCTAGGCACAAACCCATTTTGACCACTAAGTCAGCAAAATGTTCTAGACCACACTGCACCAAAGTGTCCCCAAGGTGCACTAAGCATGATTGGGCAATGAACTTTGGAGCCTCATAACTCAGACGTCATGAGAGGTATCAAAGATCTATGAGATGCTATAGGATGATGTTTCTGATGCCTACAATAATATCTCTCCATTCTAGGAGATTCAAATTTGTTTGAATTTGGCACACCAGTCTCGCTTGATGCCAAAACTTGTAGTGAGGGTCAGTTGAAAGATGCACCAATGGATTACTTCCAAACCATTCATCCTAGCACCTAATGGACTATGCCATTAGCTCCAACTAGGTGAGTAAATGCTAGGCACAACCCTATTTCGACCACTAAGTCAGCAAAATGTTCCAGACCACACCGGACCAAAGTGTCCCTAAGGTGCACTAAGCACGATTGGGCAATGAACTTTCGAGGCTCATAACTCAGACCCCATGAGAGGTACTAGAGATCCTTGAGATGCTACAAGATGATGTTTTTGAGGCCTAAAATAACCTCTCTTCATTATGGGAGATTCAAATTTTTTTGAATTTGGCATGCCAGTCTCACTCGATGCCAAAACTTGCAGTGACGGTCAGTTGAAAGTTGCACTAAGCATGATTGGTCAAAAAACTATCAAGCCTCATAACTTGGACCTCGTGAGAGGTATCGGCGATCCATTAGATGCTACAAGACCATGTTTCTTAGGTGTTCCTAGTGTATTTGTAGGGGTACAGACAAAGTATTGATATTTTGTCCAAAAGAATGATATGTTTTGACATGGCCAAAAGGGTGTTTGATTATTGCCAAAAGGGTGTTTGATTATGTAAATAGGCCAATTTGAAGTCTTTTGGCCATTGGGAGTAAAAGGTAAGTCTAAAAACCTTGAAACCACTTTAATAGATATCCTTATATACCTCACATAATGAATTACATGTGTGAACACACGTAACACATAAATCGTACACATAAATTTTCTTAAGTCATGAAGCATACATGTAGCACATAATTATAAAGCATACAACATGAATTCACTTAAGTCATGCATGTAGCACATACATGTGAATTTAGGTTATGAATATTGTACTTGAATATACATGAATATACTTAAGGCATAAATTGTACACAAGATTACATACACATAAGCATATTTACATACTAACAATGAATAAATGAACACACAATTAACAAATTGGATCGAATATCAATTTTGATATATATATATATATATATATATATATATATATATATATATATATATATATATATATATATATATATATATATATATATATATATATATATATATATATATATATATCAAAATGAACAATAATTCTATCCTCATGATTATATGTCAACATATCTAGATACAATGTGGCATACACCATCTCAAAATATGTCATATGACATCTCAAAATAAGAAGTTCAACTACAAATATTTCTAGGACATCCTATTGTTAGAAAGTAAAGTCCACCAAGATAACTAAGAGGGGGGGGGGGGGGTTGAATAAGTTATCAGATGAATATAACTTTAATCAACTTCAACAACATTAAACCATGTAAGCAATATAATTACTAACCATAGAAAGATATTCATACACAATAACACAATGACACAATATATGTTGACTAGGGAACCTCTTGATCAAAGAGTAAACCCCGGTGGGAATGATGCCCACAAAAGATGCACTAATATGAATATTCCTTGTGAAAGGATGGACTCTGTTAGGAGTCTTATGAAGTACATTCAGTACATATGAATCCCTGTTAAAATATTCTAACCCTGTTAAGAGTTATGGAAGAAAGAAGGACTCACTGCTCAAACAACTTCAGGGTAAGATCACTGAACACACTATCCAAATAATCTTTGTATTACTCAACATAATAATATGTTACCTCTTCTTTGACTATGCCAAACCGCACTCACTGTTACACCAGATCTCAATTTCAGATCTTTGTACCTCGCATGTCTTCCTTCACAAATTTGCTTCACACTTAGTTCTTTTCTTCACTTCATGCATACAACATCACATTCAACCACACTACAACAAGGAAATATATTCCTTCCTTTATACCACACTCAAATAATTATAAATGAGTCAGCATACAATTACAACATAAAAGTTTCCACATGCTACATCAAAATTACACAAAACTATCAACTTCCAACTACAATAATTCTTCACTCGTGTGACCTTGAAATTTGTACCATCATCCATGTCACTATCAATGTGTCTTTAACTTCCCTTTAACTTTGCAAAACTAGATTCCATCCCGATTAGGAGATATCCACAAACCACTACTCATGAACACTGCCTGAATACTACTTCCACAAAGGTGCTCATAACTTCCATGAAAAATGAATTACTATCTGTTCTCTTAACCATATATATATATAACATATCAAGGAGTATATCTTAAACATCGCATAGCTCCAACTACAATAACCCTCGTGCACTAATCCAAACTCTATCTGCTTCTCTGCAAGTCTCTCGTAAATCATTATGTTGACATCAATCACAATCATAGTCATGAATGCAACAACAACTGCTATAGAATGGCTGCCAAACATCTAGCATTCATTCCTCACAATCTCCCCCATTGACATTGATGGCAACATAGATGAAAAAAAAAACATCCAATGTTCCAAAAATCCAATACTACAACACTACTGCTCTGAAAATGCTTCAAGTCTTCTTCATCAATCAAATCTTGCTTCGTTATCATATTCAATTCTCTCCAATAGATGTTTTAGATGGTTTTTCATGTATACTTCTCCCCCATTAACATTTTTAGACACACAAAAATGGACAAGTGCTTTTAAATTGCAAAAATCAATAAAATGATTCAAAATCATCAAAATGCATTAATTCAATAAAAAAGGGGTCAAATCAAATTCAAATGGACATAATTCAATAAAGTTGGACATAATCAATTAAAGCAAAGGAAAAATTAAATAAAGATGTTAAATAATTAAATCAAAGCTTAAAGGGGCCAAAAACACTACATAATTGATTTTAATCAATTAGTTGTATAGTTGTTTAAATCAAAAATCAAAATGAACCTATTACCCTTACATGGCTAAATTTAATTAATTAATTGAATTTAATAATTCCTAATATCTTTCAACAAAGTTGAGCAACCAATAAGAATTGAGGACAAAAAGACATAAATCACTCAAAAAGGATGAATCTCAATCACTCATTTGAAAGTTTCAATCTCAACCACTCAATCTTGTCCTTTTGTCCAAAGCTTTGAGACAAACCTTTAAATTGTCCCCCCATTTATGAACAGAGCAAATTATTTGACTCAACCAAAGGTAAATCATGATTACTTCACTCCACCCCCTACCCTTGGGAATTTACTATAAATATGAAGCATTTTGAGAGCAATTGATATCTTAGAAATTCATTTGCAAAGCATTGTTACTATAGGCAATTGAGAGCATTCTAAGAGCAATTAAGAGCATTTAGAGAATTTGCATATATTTTGTCAATTTGAGCTAGAATCATCATCACAAAAGCATTGTAGAAGCATAGCAACATACATTCTCATTTTAGAAGTGTCACTAGTGGAGATTCGAGCTGAGAGCTTCACTTACCACCTCTTTCTAGAGAGCCATGAGATGCTATAGATCTTAGTTTCAATTTTAATTAGATTTGCATTGTATTTAATTTTAATTATTGCTATTAGATCTTAATTTCATGAAGGTGATTATCATCATCACACAAATGGTGCCCACCATGGGGCCCTAGGCCTCATTTTATCATTTTCATCATAATTTGCATGCTTGTATTGTCTATTTTCTATGAATATTTTTTAGGAAACTGGTGAAGTCACGCTTACAGGAGATTCATTTACGCTTGTAATCATTTTACTGCCGCCTACAATCTCTATTCTGATGCCTATTATCTAAAGGTTCATGCCTGGAATGTAGATTCTACACGGTTTTGAGTACTTAGTAGTTGCCTACAAATCATCCACTCATGGCTATGAGATTAATGCATTTAGTGTTTGGTGCTTAAAGTCACGCCTGTGACTCAGGAAGTATCACTGTGCCACAATCTATTTTCACCTACCTTTACACTTTGATTTGCCATTTTAAATAACAGTCATGCTTATAATCTTTTAATTCACACTTACTATTATTAAATTGTCACTTAATATAAATCATTTTCCATAAATGTAAGTTTTTTTCATGCTTTGTGATAAATTGCTCATTCTTGTGTAATTTTCAGCATCGCCTGTGTCACTGCAAAGTGTCACTGGCTATCAGTAAAGTTATACCTACTAACAATTTGTTCACGCCTATTAGCTGTATAATGTCACCTGCTACCTGTTATCTATATTCACTATTAAATTGATTAAATCATTTGTCTAACTCCCTGTTTATATGATTTAATAGTAAATGAGCAATCACAGGAAAGTACAGAAGCCAGAAAGTAGATTTAACCAAGAAGGAAAGGCTTTAGTAAAGAAGATTAAGAAGGAGAACTTTGAGCACATTAAGGTTGTTCTTGAGACTACACAAGAGGAGGACAATCAGGTATTTCATAATTACCTCACAATTGTTCAAGCATATAAAATGAAATTTGTCTCTTTAAATTGTATTTTTAGTCCTTAAATCAAGTTTTCCTTTGAAAGTTTGCAAATAGGTTCTCTAAAGATTCATACACAATGGTTGCTTCATTAGTTTTCAATTTTGGTTTCCCCTCATTTTGAATGGTTGTGTTGGACTAACTTGTTGGAGGAGGGAGCAGGAACGATTGCCACTAGGTGAGTAAAAGCAAGAAAAAAAGGCAAAAACCACAAAAAAAGTGCCTAGTCATTGCTAGCTACAAAGGAAAAGGTATTCATTGAATCAAGCTTTCACTTGCTTAAATTGTGGCATTCATTGAAATCTAGCTTAATTAAAATAAGGAATTTGACCAAACACCTCCATTTCTAAGAATCTCTTTGTTATGAGATTGAAAAAGAACTTTGTTGCTTGAGTGTTTGAGGAACTAAAGGGAAAGTTAGGGATATGCTCTTCACCTTTTAGGTGAACCAAATTCCCAAAATCTTAACCTTAATTCCATTTTCCTTGCTTTATATGAACATGCTTGTTAAAATAGAGATTTAGTGGGCTCACCTCTCGAGTTGTGCCTTGACAAGGCCAGTGAGAGGGACAACCCAAAGTGGGATATGCTTGCTTTTACTGCGAGAATCCAACCCACTATAAAATGAAACACATGCATCCTTAATGGGGTGTGTGACAAAAGGATTTAAAATTTTTCAAATTTCCTCTAGTAGTCTTCATGGATTGTGCAAAATTGTACCTTGGTGTGTGTGGGAAACCCCTTAACATACTTGGGGGATGAAAATTTAAGATATATTTGAATGGAATCCATAATAAATCATCGATAAAGTAGCAAGACTACCTTTTAGAGCCATTTTAAGAGCCAAATTTAACTTTAGGTAAGTTTCTTGGAATTATTTCTTATGTTATACTTGTGGAAACAATCGAGAATATACACATTAGATTGTTTTAGGGACATTGATGTGTGTGTTGAGATTGTTTTTTATTTTCAAACAAGAAAATTTCAAAGGACCTGATCTTAAAAGTTTAAAAAATTCAAAATCTTACAACTTGGTTAGAGAAGTGCCGCTTGTGCACAAAATAATCCCGCCTATCAGAGGTTTAGTCATGCCTATGACTTTTATGAAAATGCGTATCAACAGGAAAGTCATGCCTAGAACATATTGAAACACGCCTGCTAAAATTGGAAAATAGCCTATCAATAGGAAAGTGTCACCTGCATCCCTGCAGTGTGCCACCTAACAATATACCAGTTCACACGTATGTAAAATTAAGTCACACCTACACTCAGTTCAGTGATGCCCAGAAATCTGAAAGGGCAAATAGAGAGTATTTGTAGGGGGGGTCAGAAAATTTTGGTCATATATTTGAGTACCCTTTTCTATGCTCTTATTGCTCCAACCTTTAGTCTAGTCAAAAATCCTATTCTACACCATTTTTGCAAATTTTACAAAGGATTTGACCATGGGTAGTATTGACTCTTATTCTCCAAGGTTCATGCTTGCTTTTATTAGATCCTACTACATCAAGAAAACCTTGCAAGCAAACGAGACTTATTTGAGTCAAGAACTCCCTTACATAGGAGACGAGTCTACCACTCCAAGAATACCCCAAAAATCACCCAAACAAGAAGGGGAGGACAACATGATGTACTATGGTAGTTTGGGTAACAAAAGCAATAGTGGCATTGACCCCAATAACCAAGGTGATGCCAATAATGGGGGCATTGACATAAATAACCAAGGTAATACCAATGGTGGAGGGGTGGATCAAAATACTCAATGAATTGATACCACTCACCAAAGAACTAATACTGAACCAACCATCGATGATGACACTAATGAAAATGTTGATGAAGCCATTCAATGCCCCTATTTCTTAAGACTCATGGAAAAAGCAATGGCAAGAGATAAAGCAAAGTATTTCATGGACCTAGCCCGAACGGGTCTTACACTTCCATGAGATTATGATGTGAATCAACTTAGACCACCCAAAGTTGAAGAAAGTGCCATTGACATCATGAACAAATAGTTCAAAATATTTCAAATGCAACTGGATACAATCAAGCAAAGTGGGGATCCCAAACCCTTTTCTATTGAAGCATTGTGTCCATTCCTGTTTGATAGAAGTATAGGAATGGCACCATTCCCAATCAATGTAGTGTTCCCCAAATATGACAAGTATGAAGGAACATCAGATCCACAAGATCATGTATGTGAGTTTTGTGCATTGAGCTTAGAGTTCATGCATGATACCACCTATTTAATGAGACTATTCCCAAGAAGCTTAGGAGGCATGGCTATGGAGTGGTTTTCTAAGTTACCCTCTGGCATAAAATCCTTTGAAGAATTAGCTTCAAAATTCATGGCCCTTTAATCATATAACATCAAGCATGAGGTCACAATGATAGCATTATGCAACACTAAACAAAAATATGGAGAGGCATTCCTCACTTTCTTACAAAGGTGGAGGACAGTATTCGCAACATATCCTAGGAGTGTGCCCAAGAAGGAAAAAATTGATATATTCATTAATAGATTGAGCACCAAGATGAACTACCGATTGAGAATGCAATGTCCCAAGACATTCCAAGACCTCATAGAAAATGGAGTAACAATAGAAGAAGTGTTAGTTAAGAGTGGAGAATTGAAATTGTATAAAGATAACAAGAACAACTCTAACAACAATAACTCCAACAATGGCACCAATCAAAATAAGAATTGGTTCAATAGCAATAGTTGGTATAAAAACAATAATAAGGGAATAGTCAATGATGGGGTTGTTGACTCTAGCAAATTGAAGGTGACTCCATGTTCTCTTACAAGAACACCTAACCAAGTGAATAATGCCAACCAAACCTCCAATGCACCTTCCAAAAACAATGCTAATAGTGGCAACCAAGGAAATAATTAGAGGAGTAATAAATTTGATAAATATTTGGTGCCAACTCCTCAAAGGAACTTCACACCCTTGGGTGAACCCCTCGAAAAGGCACTAAAGACCCTCATAGCTAACAATATCATTACTCTACCTAGCATCCAGCCTTATGAGCCACACAACAAGCCTAGTTGGTGGAGTGCCAATAGCCATTGTGAGTACCACAGGATTCAAGGGTACATGACAAATGAATGCTTGCAGCTAAAGCATATAGTGCAAGACTTAATTGATAATGGCATGATCACCATTGATGGACCTCAAAGCAATGAAGACCATACAACATTAAAAAAACCATTCTATAAACATGACAAAGGGGAGTCATCTAATGGAAAGAAACAAAGCAACAATGACATTAACTTTGTGCCACCTTATGATAACATTGTGAATGCTATAATAATCAAGGAAAAACCCCAAAAAGAGACATCAAATGTTATTACAAGAGGGTAGACTTCAAAGATTACCCTACAAGGGGTTGCTCCCAAAGTTATTAGCACTCCGTAGTCCAACATTGTGATCAAGCAATCTTCTACAACAACAAAACCTTATAGGTTGGTAGATTAGTTGCAAAGAACTCCAGCACAAATCTCTATCTTGGAGCTATTGAAGCTATCCCCTAATCATAAGGAAATTTTAGAAAAAGCTCTATTAGAGATGAATGTTCCTACTAACTTAGAAGAGGGGAAGTTCCAAAACATGGTAGGTCATCTCATTGCACCTCATTGCTTGTCATTCTCTGACCAAGATGACATATCTATTACTCATCCTCAAAACCTACCACTGCATATAGAGGTCTTAATTGAATTTCATAGAGTCAAAAGAGCTCTCATTGATGGAGGATCTAGCCTTAACATTTGTACATTAAGTCTTGTTAAATCCTTAGGGTTGTCTGAGTCTTGCATTGACCCTACGAAAAAAATCACCATAAAGGCTTATGATGAAGTTGAAAGAGCCTCTAAAGGCATGATTGTATTGCCCATTGAGGTGGGACCCATAAAAAAGGATACCAATTGCCAAGTATTGGACATGAAGTTAACTTATAATATTTTTTTGGGGAGACCATGGATTCATGAGATGTAACTAGTCCCATCCATGTACCACCAATGCATCAAATTTCCATACATGGGTGAAGAAATCACGGTTGGAGGGGACTCAAACCCATTCCAATATTGCAATGCACTCAAACCCCTTCATGAGCTATTTATTCCACATAACTAGGAAGGAATCATTCAAAGAGCCACCATTGAAGATACCAAAATGGATGATCCCATGATAACATTAAATGCTACTCCAAACCCTTCTCAAGCTAGCTCAATGACATCAACTAAGGGAAAGGAAAAGATGAGCTATGAGGGTCCAACTACAAATGAGGGTTGAAATCAAGCACCTAAATCAGAGATAGTACCCTACAAACCCACTACAGAAGAAAAAGATAAAGCTAAAAAGGAAAATTACAAGAAAATGGATGGGATGATGGATGCCTTTGACAAAGAATGCAAAATTAGTTCCAAAGGAGTAGGGGAATACTCCGTTCCCTATTCAACATGCCCACATCTCCAAGACCACATTGTAAACCATCAAAAGAACACTTACCTCATAAGTATAACTCTTACTTCATAAGAGAAAGTGACAAAGCAGCCTTCGACAATGAAGAAAATGAAGTCCTTCAATGGCTTTATCATGATGAAGAGGATACCTCAAACAATCCCATGGAAAGAATCCAACATGTTAATATACAAACTGAGCAATATGGGAAAGGGTTTGAGGTAATGCAGAAGATGGGATACAAGGGAAGAGGACCCTTAGGCCAAAGGAATAGAGGTTTACTAGAACCCATTGAACCTACTTGGAGGGTAAAACAAGAAAGGTCTAGAGTAGGCTACCAATACAAAGGTGAAGGCTCCAGCCCAATGCAAGATTTATATCCTCAAGTAAATGCCTTAGAATCTGATGGAGATAGTGATAACTCCTGGGATTATGAGTGGGACACCCTATTTGATGAATCATGTCAAGATAAAGAAGTAGTCACAATACATACATATGCAAAGATCCCAAGGCAAGAAACTCAAATCAATGAAGAGCCTAATATACAAGGTCTTAACATAGGAAAAGCACCTACTAATCCACCATGGATAGATACATTTTGGATGCCTTCAGAGGAGGGAGATTCAAATGTGAGTTTTAATCCACTCATGGATTTTTCCATGGTATTTCTCATAGAAGTCGATGAGGACTCAAGTGAAGGGGATTTTGACCCTTCTTCCATGGACCATCTTGTGGAAGCGCACGTCATAGATCTAAACGATACAATGTATGAACCCTCAAATGAAGTCATGTCCATGAACCCGAGTGATGAAAACTTGCCTAATGAAACTGTTAAAATAATAAAAAAATATAGAGAGAAATAGGAACTTGTTTAATCAATGAGCTTAGGAATAAGAAGATTTACCATGAATTAATGCAAAAACTAGGAGCATTCACCAAAACCAAGCAACAAAGGAGACAAGATTTTGAAGGGGGAAAAGTATAAAAAAACCCCCATGATATTAATGAAAGTGGCAAAAAATGCCTAAGAATGAGAGAGAGAGAGTGAGAGAAAAGCTCATAAAAAATAATCAAGAAGAAGAAGAATCTCGTATGAGATGAGGGAAGGAGAGCCATCTCTTAATAGAGATGTGATAAAGGAGTTACATTGTAACTCTCATTTTTGTGTATGCCACATTTCACTAGTGTGTGAGACAAGTGTAGGATTCCTCATAAGGAGGAATATCTATTTTCCTTAATAAAGGAAATTACAAATATTACATGTCCTCCCACTTGGACTAGAGGATGAATACATTAGGATACCTTGGTTTATCCTTTACATACATAATTTACCAAGGAAATATTAAATTCTAACACCCCCCTTTAATCTTTACTTGGGGTAATTACATCAATAGGTATCAAACCCAAATGTTTACAATGAATTCGAGATGTTTCTTTTGAAAGAGTCTTCACTAGGATGTCTTTGGCTTGATCATCTTGCATGTCTTCAACTTGTGCTTTGGAGCTTGAATGGTACATAGGACTTTTGGCAAAGTGAATAGCATGTTGAGGGGAGCACAAATTTTTAAGAGACCATTGAAATTCTTGAGATGTATTTGTATTTGCCATAGAAAATAGAGATGAAGATGGATCAACACTTGAGCTTGCATAAGGCAAAAAACACTAGTAGAGTGCCCATCATTGGGATCACCTAGTGCTGAATCAGTAACACTTTGGAAAAAATCATATTGTGAATCATGGGTCATAGAATCATAAATGAAATCTTCAGTTGCATAAACCAAATCTATAGTGTATTCATCATAATATGAAGCATCAATAGGAGAGTTAATATAAGCATCATTATCATTAACCTCCACAATAGTCATAGGATTAGTACTATCAGCATGAATTTCATCTTAAGTAATAAACATATCTTGCAAAGTAGCATTAAGAAAGTTAGATATAATTTCCTCTTCTTGGTCAAACATATCATCAACATGAGAGTAAGGAGTAAACTGATTATTACTATCATCATCATCATCACTGCTACTACTAGAAGGAACAAAATCATTAGGAGTATCATTACTATCATTTAGTTCATCATCATCCTTTTGAAGAGTATGAGTATTATCCTTAATGTTAGGAGTAGAAACAAGAGGAACATAAATATGGTTAGCTTTCAAATCAGGAACATAAAGAACATCATGTAATTTACCATTTGGAATAGAAACATTACTAGCTCCTTCAATTTGACAACAATAATTATCAGCTAAAGAAACAGGAATATGCATAGAAACAAGTTGCAAAGAATCAAAGACTTCCTTATGGGATTGAACATGTTGAGATGCATTACTATCAATATTCCATTTAGGTGGTTTAGAAGCATTAAAATAGATAGTAAAAGAAGAACGAGATTAATTTCCATTAGATTTTCCATTTGAATAGTTTTGAGAATTAGATTGATCATCCTTTTGTTTCTTAGAACATTTATGTATTAAGTGACCATCTTTACCACAATAGGTGCAATGTGGCCTATTTGTATGATTATTGTTATGATAGTTATTGGAAGGCCTAGAGTTATAATTTGAAGTATTAGTATTGTTAGATCTTTGATAATTTTGGTTATTTTGATTAGTGTTAGAAGATCTATTATTATTGTGACTTTGAGAGACATATGCATGTTCATGAGTTTTAAGTATGCCAAATTGTATCAATTTTGCTTCCTCTTGACGTAACATATTTTGAAAGATGACATAAGTCAATTGAGATGCTAAAGAAGGAATAGCTAACTAATAGTAAATATTAGTAATAAACTGTTGGAATTGTCTAGGCAAACATTTATGAATAATTATGTGGATTATCCTTAAATTGGATAGAGTAACTTGTAAACCAGTTAGTAAAACTTTAATTGAATCAAACTTGAGCAAGAAATCATCAACATAGTTGAAATCGGTATACCTGAGGTCTTCAAGTTGGTCTTGAAGTTGGATTTTTTGAGTCTCATCTGCACTATCATAGGTATTTTTCAGGATGTCCCAAGCCTGATGGGTTTCTGTACAAGTAGAAATTAAGACATACAATTTGGGACTTAAGGAGATCCCTATTAAACCACGTGCTTCCTCATTTTTAGTCTACCAAGTAGTTTGCTCAGTTTGAGGAGTAGAGGCTGCTGGTTTTGAACTGGCATTAGTAGCAATATCTAAAATGTGTCTAAATCTAAAGATGAAGGTCATGTGCATTTTCCATGCATGATAGTTTGTACTAGTTAATTTCATTTCTGGCATTAGGGTAGTCATGATGAAAAATGAAGATATAATCTAGGGATAAAAAGAGAACCCTTTAACAAAATATAGAAAGGAAACTTAAATCAAACTGTATACACTTGCATGCAATAGCAAAAGCTATAAAATCCTATGTCAATGAGGCATGCAAGAAGAAAAAGCAACCAGAGGAAAAATAGAAACTAAGAACATTGCAGAGCAAAAAAACTTGGTTAAGCTGCTATAGATTAACAGATAACACAAGAATCTCTTACAAGTAAGAACAAGAATGAAACCTAAAAAGAAACCTAATAACAAAACAACCCTGTAAAAAAGATGAGTTCAAGAACATATATGATCTGCAAAAACGTTAGCTAAAATGAATTGAATCTAAAAACTTAATTAAAAGCTAGAGCTAGAAAATGAAATGAATCTAATTTTTATTGTGCATGTGATAAAAAAGTGACATAAATGAACTATGAAGATCAATAGAGGTAAAATAGCCCAATAAACCCTACAAAAAAATGTTAGGAACCTAAAAAAACTAAAAAAATCAAAGAAGACAAACCTGCAAGGAAACGTTAGTAAAAAAAAAGAGTAAATATAAGCTAGATTAGAATCTTGAATAAATAATAAGAAATTGAATCTAACTAAAGAAAATTGTAATTAGAAACTTGAGTTAAAAATGAATTAAAACCACAACTAGGTTAAGACAAAATATAGCTATGAAGTTAGAAGAAAAATGATGCCAAAGAAAGACTCAAACTTTTCCTTTAAAAACAAAGATACTCGAAAGAAAAAAGAAGCAAAGCAACTTGAATTCAAAGTTGAATAAAGAACAGATAAAAAAGAGAAAAAACAAAAAGTAAACTATAATAAAGAATAAACAAAAACTATAAATAATAACTATAAACTTATCACTGCAAATGAAATCAGAACAATACGAATCTTGCCAGAAGAAACAAGAACACGAAGCACATGACTTGTGTGACTGTCATGACCCCCTACAAGGATCGACCACCTCTAATCACAATGAGGCCAAGATAAACATGGATCTCCTTCAAAAAGATAGTCAAAAAATCCAGAGGCAGATACAAACACACTAAATTCACAGGCTCCATAGGGCAAAAAAATTTAGAACAAGAAAACTACAGCGGCAGCGAAAAATGGAGGCCAAAGATGAAACACGGCTCTCAGGAAGTGATGACAATATGATGCTAATGCATGTAGTAAACAAGGAAAGGGAGTAGCATTCAGGTCAAAACCCATCTCTATGCAACCAAACGCTACCCTAGAAAATACGTGCCTCATGAGGATACAAAGCTAAGAGACTAGCGGCTGCCTTATTTGTCTCAAACACAAACTTTAATGGCTAGGAAAAAAGACTAGTTTTTACGCATGCTAACATCTCAGAAGTGAGTTAGAATTAAAAATATAACAATGGGAGATAGAGCATGAAAGGAAAAAACCAAAAAAAAAATGTCGCCAAGCAAAAAAGAGATAGTGCATGAAGGAGAATGCTGCTAACAAAGGGAGATGAAATTGGTGGTTTAAATCTCCACCCACAAAAAATCACCACTGAAACAAACTAAAAAAAATTTAAATGGAATATAAATATACACTGGGATCATTGCATGCAATTGACAACCGCCTTGTTATGAATAGAGAAATGAGATAGAAAAAGCAATAGCCTTATGTAAATGCGCAGCCCCTCGATATGACTTGAGCCCTTTTAAAAAACAAAAACCATTAGATTAAAATGTAAAAAAAAATAGAGCTTATGCACCCGAAAAAAGAGAGATGGAAATGGTTTTGGGTAGCAGTGGTGGTTGGTGTGGGCATTTGTGTGCTATTGATAATGGGCGCAGAAGAGCAAATTGAAAGAGGAAATGGCAGACACAATAGGTCCTTGGGAACTCAAAGACCTAGAGTAGTGCATGAACAAATTTCTCACGCCACAGCCTGCCAGAGGTCAAGAGATCGAGTCCCTCCAAGAAGAGAATGCTAGGGTTTTGATGTCTCACGATAATGAGGGTTTGGGCGATGAAATGAAATAGGTAGATCATTTTTTTAGAGATGCGCTTAAGAATCCTAGGGAGCGCTTGACAATATTACAAATGGAGCAACAAGATGAAAAGATCATCCAAAATGCTAGCCAACAGTTTTAGGAAAAAGTGAGCACATAAGGTTGAAGCACACCAACCTCTTTCAAAACCGCCCAAATCTCTAGCATTGAACTCTAGAAATAGCGGTGCAAGAGCTTTGCAAAGAAAATGACCAATCTTACAAAACAAAAAATAAATGCAACTTAAGACTGATTTGGCTGAAAAATGGATGCGGGGATTTGGATTGACAAAGGGATTTTAAGGAAAACCACAAATAAATAGATTGGGTTGATTAAGGAGCACAAATCCTAAATCACAGAAAGAAACATAACAAAAGATCAGATTTTTTTAAAAAAATGAGGGAACTCCATAGTGAGATCTTAAAATCCCGGCATCCATGAAAAGGAATAATGCATGTAAGGAAGAATAAAAATGCATGCAAGCCCAAAAACCTCCTCTGTACTTGTCATGGGTACACTCAGTTTAGTTCAGCCCCTGGCACAAAATTTCTTGCCACACAAAAAATAAAAAAACTATGAACAACAAAAGGCGAGATAGGAAAAAAATGAGTTAGGGTTCCAAAAGAAAAGAAATTATAATGATTTTTTTCGTGCATGAACTAATGGCATACAAGAGAATGAAAGCACATTAATTTGGAGAGCAATGTGATTAGAAATAAAATGCATGCAATTCAAATTATAATGCAGATGATTAGGAAAGGAACAAGAATGCATGCACATGCTATTTTTGAAGATGCAATGATTAAAAAAAAACCGGTCCTGAGCTATGCTAAGTTTAGTTTCTATTTATGTTTATTTTAATCAATGCAAATTGAAAACAAAATTCTATACATGCAGCAACGAAATTAGAAACAAAAGATTTGCAAGTAAAACAAAAACTTAAAAACATTAAATTCTTTTACATTTATAATATTAAGAATATGATAAAATCAAGTTTTGATTATAATATTTTTAATATTATAATATTAAATTGTGATATGAAAAAAAAAATTTGTAGTATTTTCTATATCAATAATGTAACTAAAAGATAAACCGGGTTTGGCGGTAAACCAGCCAAACCAAATTTTTTTTTGAATTTTTTCCTTAATCAAATTAGTTAAAAAAAATATACTAGTAAAGAACTCACTCAAGAATCTCCGGTATTGGAGTGCTCCAAGATATGGTAACTCCTTCACTTGTACACTCAATACACGATTAAACCAACCTACTCTGATACCATGTTAAAATAATAACAAAATATAGAGAGAAATAGGAACTTGTTTAATTAATGAGCTTAGGAATAAGAAGATTTACCATGAATTAATGCAAAAACTAGGAGCATTCACCAAAACCAAGCAACAAAGGAGACAAGATTTTGAAGTGGGAAAAGAATAAAAAAATGTTGTGATATTAATGAAAGTGGCAACAAATGCCTAAGAATGAGAGAGAGAGAGAGTGAGAGGAAAGTTCATACAAAATAATCAAGAAGAAGAATCTCGTATGAGATGAGGGAAGGAGAGCCATCTCTTAATAGAGATGTGAGAAAGGAGTTACATTGTAACTCCCATTTCTATGTATGCCACATTTCACTAGTGTGTGAGACAAGTGTAGGATTCCTCATAAGGAGGAATATCTATTTTCTTTAATAAAGGAAATTACAAATATTACATGTCCTCCCATTGGACTAGAGGACGAATACATTAGGATACCTTGGTTTATCCTTTACATACATAATTTACCAAGGAAAGATTAAATTCTAACAGAAATCTTATCCTTGATAAATCCCCATCTTATTGATCGGGACCAAACCGAGCCAAGTGACTTGCTTTATTTTTCAAATGACCAAGTAGCAAATCAATACCTTAATGCGGTTGAGCCCTCTTTCACCAATGAATTCAAACCGAACATGATAGAAGCAGCGGGGGTTCAATCTCTTAGTCAAAAGAAAAAAATAAAAAAAAAAAAGAAAGAGAAAAGTTCTAGTGCTGAAAACCATTGTGTGGCAGCATTAGAACCCAAAAAAGTAAAGATAAAAGATATTTCCTTTGGTGAAAACCCAATTGTGGCATCAAAGGAAGAGAGATTGGATACTCTACTAGAGCATGAGGAAGAAAGGTTGCCTATACTCATAGAGTCGACATAAAAGGTTAACATTGGGAGGGAAGTGGATCCAAAATTTATACACTTGGTAACATCTCTTACACCTCTCGAAAGAGAGGACTTCATCATGTTTTTCCAAGAACAAGTAAACTTTGCATGGTCATATGCTGACATGCCTGGCTTAGATCTGGACTTTATAATGCATCATCTAAATGTTAGACCAAGGGTTAAGCCCGTTAAGAAAAAGCTGAGGAAAATGCACCCACACATAACTCTTTTAGTCAAGGCAGAATTAGAAAAATTGTTGAAGGTGGGATTCATAAGGGCAATAGCCTATGCTGAATGGACATCTAACATTGTACTAGTCACAAAACATGATAAATCCATTCAAGTATGCATGAATTTTTGAGACCTAAATCTTGCTTGTCCTAAGGATGACTTCCCACTTCTGAGCATTGATGCAATAGTTGACTTGACAGTGGGTCATTCCATGTACTCCCTAATGGATGGTTTTAGTGGATATAATCAGATCAAAATTGCACCTGAAGACCAGGAGAAGACTACCTTTAATTGCCCTTGGGGCACTTTTTGTTGGAATGTCATGCCCTTCGGCCTTAAAAATGCCAGAGCCACATATCAAAGGGCCATGAAAACTATCTTCCATGACATGATGCATACATTTTTAGAGGATTATGTGGATGATATATTGGAAAAATCCCACAAAAGAGAAGAACACTTAAAATTTTTAAAAAAGATATTCATTCTATTGGAGCAATTCAAAGTCAGATTAAACCCAAAGAAATGTGCCTTTGGTGTCCAATTTGGCAAGTTATTAGGCTATATAGTTTTAGCCAAAAAAATTGAAGTAGACCTGGAGAAAGTAAAAGCCATAATGGATATGGAGATACCAAAGAACATCAGCCAAATGAGATCCTTACAAGGCAAAATACAATCCATAAGAAGGCTTATTTCTCAATTGGCTGAAAAATGTCATTCCTTCACCAGGTTGCTACATAAGGATACTATATTCATGTGGGATGTTGAATGTGATCAAGCCTTCACATTATTGAAGACCTATTTGATAAATCCACCTATCCTAATGCCACTAATCAAGGGAAAAGCATTGCTTTTATACATATCTGCTACCGAAAGATCTCTAGGAGTGCTTTTGGCACAAGAGGATGAACAAGGAAAGGAAAGAGCTATCTACTATTTGAGTAGGACATTGATCAAATATGAACTTAACTACACATTCATGGAAAGGGCTTGCCTAGCAGTTGTGTTTGCATCTCAAAAATTGAGACATTATATGTTGATGCATAAGGTCAAGCTAATTGCCAAAATTGATCCTCTCAAGTATTTGTTAAGTAAAACTGCCTTAATGGGCAGGATAGCCAAGTGGGTTATGGTATTGAGTGAATTCGACATTGAGTATGTCGATAGAAAGGAAATAAAAGGGCAAGTGATAGCAGATCACTTAGCTAAAAACCCCATGACTTCTACACAAACTATTTAGGTGGAATTTCCAGATTCCACCATTGTAGACATAGAAGCAAAAACATGGAAGTTATACTTTGATGGCTCCTATACTCAAGCAGGTTCCGGGGCTGGCATATTATTGGTCACTCCTCAAGGGTATACCATTCCTAAGTCCTACAAGCTCTTGTTTCCATGCAAAAATAATATAGCGGAATATGAGGCACTAGTCATAGGCATCAAAATGGCCTTAGATGGAACATCACGGAGCTACAAATTTGTGGAGATTCTCAACTCATTATCAATCAAGTCAACATTGAATATAACACTAAAGATGAAAAGTTGATGCCATATAAAACCATGATTGATGGATAGAAGAAGTACTTTGCCTTGATCGCTTTTGAGCAGATTTTGAGAGAGAAAAAAAGAGCAGCTGACGCCATGGCTACCTTGGCTTCCTTGTTACAAAAACTAGATCAAAATGAGAAGTACGAGTTCTTGGTGGAAGAGTTGGTGAAATTGGCATTCAACCTTCCCAAAACCCAAATTTTTGCCCTATTACATGGACATGACTCCCCTTGGTATGACCCTATATATACATATCTCAAAGACGAAGTGCTACTTTTAGACCAAACCTGAGCTCAAAAGTGAAACTTTATATGCCAATCACCTGATTACATAATCCTCTTAGAAACATTATATCATAAGGGTCTCGATGGGATGTTACTTAGGTTTCTAGAGGAGGAAGAGTCTAAGTTAGCTTTGCATGAAGTTCACGAAGGCATTTGAGGTCACACACAAATGGGTTAAATCTAGCTAAGAAGATCCTTCGCTTAGGGTATTTTTGGAAGACATTAGAAAAAGATGCTTGCCACTTTGTCAAGATATTCAGTAAATGCCAATATCATGGTGACATGATACATGCACCGACATAGGAATTACACCCATTTTTTACACCTTGGCTTTTCTATCAATGGGGGTTTGATTTAATTGGCATCATATACCCACCTTCTTCAAATGGTCACAAATACATCATAACAACAACGGAGTATTTCACTAAGTGGATCAAAGCAGTTCCTTTGATCATGGCCATGGATAAACAAATTTCTATGTTCATGTTGAACCACATCATTTGTAGATATGGCATTCCTCATGCCATAATAACAGATAATGGAAAGCAATTTAAAAACAACGATGTAGATGAACTTTGTGCTACATTTCATATCACTCACCATTCCTCATCAATCTATTACCCTTAGGGAAATTGGCAAGCCGAAGCCACGAACAAGAATATATTGAAAATCTTGAAGAGGTCAGTCAATAAATTGGGAAGGGATTGGCATGTGCAAATTAATCCAGCATTATGGGCCTATAGAATGAGCATTCAGACACCTATGGGAGCCACACCATTCTCATTAGTCTATGGGGCTGAAGCAGTTCTACCATTAGAGGTTGAAATCCCATCTTTATGAGTGTCATTACAAGGGTTGATCACCGATGAGGACTATAGAGTCGGTAGACTTCAATAATTGGAGTTGTAGAAGAACATCAAACACAAGCTTATGAACACCTAAAAGTGTATCAAAATAGAATCTCAAGGAACTATAATAAACATATCAAACCAAGAGTCTTTTAGGTAGGAGACTTAGTGTTGAGAGAGAACCCAAAGAATTAGGTTGAAAGAGAGAAGAAAGGAAAATAGGAGGCTACTTGGCTTGACCCATTCATCATAGTGTCTTCCTTTAGAACAGGAACCTATAAGTTGTCAAATTGTGAAGGAGATGAACTTCAAGAACCCATCAATAGTATTCATCTCAAAAGGTTCTACACATGAGGGAGATGAAAGAGTATAAAGAGTATTAGATGAGGAGGAGCATATTTATTGCACATAGTCAAAGAGATCTTGAAAAATACAAAAAAATTGAAAAAGAGAAAAATACAAAAAAATTGAAAAAGAGAAAAATACAAAAAAATTAAAAAAGAGAAAAATACAAAAAAAGGAAAAAAAAGAAAAAAGTGCCTTAGTGAAAATCTAGAAATAGGCGCCTTGGTAACAAAAAAAAAAAAGATCCAGAAGGTGAAAACTTGGTAAACAAGCGACTTTTGTTCCCTTAAGTTTGTCTTTCCTAGTCACATATGTCCATATTGCATTTCCAACATCCCATTTGTACAACTGCCATTGCATCCATCATTTGTACATAGTCATAATTAAGCTATTTAATCACATTGTTGCATTGCCTATCTACCCTAAGTTTGTTGACCGATCACATTTATCACTTGGGGGAAGAAGAGATTGGAAATTTGGTACCAAATGGATTCAATAAGTGCTACAATCAGTCAGGTCAGAGAGAGATTTGTCAGATTTTCAAAAAAGTGGAAAGTTTTGTTAGAAATTTGGCTGAGTTGATTACATAGATGTTGTCATTATGGCAACATATGATCCACATGAAGATCACACAGGTCAGAGAGCAAGTATGACAGAGCGCATTGCAAATTTGTCTAAGTGTGAGACATTATTTTACCAGTGAACCTAAACATAGTTTTTGTTTGCGATGTTGATTGGAGTAAGTTTAGTGCTTTCACACTTGAACATAGACTCTATGATGTCTATTGATCACCCATCTCAAAGCACAAGTTAGTACCACATGTATGGAAAAAGTTATGATAGTTTTACCGAAGACAGTGTGAAGCTGATAGGACAGAATATGAAGATAGAACTAGTAAATAGTTAAGGGATTATTTTGTTTATCAAAATAATGACTTAACAATATAAAGGGATGACATCCTATATGTTAACTCTTGGATTAAGCTATTGGTATAAATGAAATTGTAATTATAAAGTTAGATGAGAAGTATCATGTAGTAGTATTGAAATGTAATGAAGAAGTGATATGATGCAAAGTATATGAAGCATATGTAATAGCGATAGTAAAAGAGAAACCAAGAGATATTGATGCAAGTAGTATAAGGTTATGTATCTTAACCTATTTTGTAATCAGTGTATATTGTACATTACTTGTTTGGGTAGTGGGCTCATTTGGTAATCACATTTTGTACTACAACTCCTAACAGGGTTGAGGCTTCTAACAAGGCCTATAGTCCCTTAATCAGGACTGATACACTATATGCTTGTAATAGACTCCTAACAGGGTCAACATCCTTAGTAGGGTACTTTTGATTAGTGGATCTTTGTGAGTACCATCTCCACTAGGGTTTTCCCTTGGCCAATGTTTCCTCGAGAACAAATAATGTGTTATGAGTTCTTTATTGTTATGAATGTTGTTTAGCTTCTTATGTTATGCATGTATAAAGATAATCTATTATATCCATAATTGGGAAAAAGATAAAGTTTGTAGAGTACTGATTCAACCCCCCCTCTCATTATTCCCTATTTTTAACAATTGGTATCAGAGCTTAGTTACTCAGAAAAGAATCATTTAAGGAAAGCCTAGTAGCTTGAGTAAGATCTCTATGGATATGGATCAACTATAGAAGAATCTTGAAGAAGCTCTTAAATAGATTGACTTGCTTACTATTGAAAAAGATACTTTGAAAAGAAAGTATGACGATGCAAAGAACCTCATTGAGAAACTAAAAAACAAATTGGAAGATATGAGATCTGAAAAGGAATTTGAAGTTTTTATTGATTGTGATGACAATTTAGAAAAGGCAAATGAAATCCTTAAGCATGAACTGAAGATAGAAAATTTGAAGCTTAGTTTGAAAGATGGAAATGGCAAGAATGAAGAAAATCTGAAATCTGAGAATGAAAGTCTAAAGACTGAAAATGAAGGACTAAAATCTAAACTTTCTAAAGTAACATCTGAACTTGAGAAAGTCAATTTACAGTATGATGAACTTGAGGAATACAATAAGATTGTGAAAGGTGAACTAACTCAATCCAAACAACAACTTGAAAGGCTATATTCAACTAGTGAGAAGATTGATGAAAAAATATCTTATCAAAAACCATTCTATGATAAGACTGGTCTTGGATTCAACACTTTTAAAGAAAATGATGAAGGCAAGGAACCAAATCTGAAGATATCTGAAAGCATAAATGAGAAGAAGCCTGATGAGATCAACAAATCTGAAGATACACCTAAAGAAGAAGAATCATCAAAGCAAGAAGAATCACCCAAAGGTATGCAAAGAGAATTCAAAGGTAGATGTTTTTCTTGTAATACTATTGTTCATATGAAGAGAGATTGCATAGGTAAACAATTTAAACCTCTTAATGGTTATTGTTACAATTGTCATGGTTTTGGACATAGAGCTATTAAATGTAGGAAACCTAAATTTATTGAGAATAATGATGGTAATAGAATGTTTAGGAATACTAACAATGTAGATAAGAAACCTACTGAAGATATGAATAGAAGAAATGGAGTAGTATGTTATAGATGCAACAAGGTTGGACACATTGCTAGAAATTGTAGATCACAAATCAATCAACCTAGACCAAGATATGGAAACAATGGAATTGTTTGTTAGATATGCAACAAGATTGGACATACAACAAGGTTTTGCAGAATGAACAATAGAGTTTTTCATCCTAATCCTAACCCTAGAAATCATGCAAGAAGAAATGAAGATGCAAGTAACAATCAGAAAGGATGCTATAGTAATTCAGATGAAGTGAAGTTTATCAAAAGCTTAGATCAAGGAGACATATTCAACATTGAAGGTAATCAGGAAGGTGAAGCCTTGAAAGGTAAGAATGAATCTTTACCTGACCTATCTCAAAGTACTTAATTTATGTAAATTATAGTAGAATAGGAACTTAGATTTAGTGTAGAAGTAGATATATGATGAATTGAGTCTTGCACAATTAATGCAAGGTAGTTTATGATGTTCTAATGCTATGCTTAAGAGCACAAAGAAAAATATTATGTTTTGTGAGATCGCAAGAAGTTTTAAGTTTTGTAGGTTAGTAGAGACAACTTTTTGGAAAGAAGTGGCAAAAGAATTGAATGCGATGTTAGATCTAAGTGAGATTGAATTAATAAAAGCTTATGATCAGTATTATTTGATCATCAAAGAAAAGTCAAGTGTCAAGGAGATCAAAGAGCAGTGATTGAAAGCATTTTTCAAGGATTTGGAGAAGAATTTTGTGCTGAATCTACGCAAGCCCTAAAATCATGAAATTAAGGTATTTTACTTGACAAATCTTTGAATCAGTAAAGGAATTTGAAGAAATCATGGATGTTTCCTTAATACACAATGTCAGAGATAAGAATAGACCTAAATTGAAAAGGGAACTAGTAGAACCCTTGGAAGATGACCCTAGGTTTACATTATCATCCATACCAGATGGAGTGTTACACTTAGAAAATTTTAGAAGTTATCTTGGATGCAAACTAGAGACAGTGAGTGATAGTCATTTCATAGATGAATATCAGAAGATTTACAATTAGGATATGACACTGAAACAAGGTTTTGAATATTTGGAACATAATGAAATTGTTAAGTATGGATTACAGTATGAATTTGATAATGAAGAATGCACTAAATTTATCTTGAGCAGAATTCATAATGGAAAGTTTTGGCTAGAAGATAGAGTGATAGATATTACAACATATTTGATTCATGAAGTCACTGTATTATCTAAAACTGGAGTTATTCCTTTTAATGAGAAAAACATGAGGAAAATAGTCATTGACAACACAAACTCATCCTACAATGGTAGAGGAATTGTGATTAGTAAGATCAAACAAGATGATGTGAGATACTTATGCAAGATCCTAACTACTAAGTTTTGTGCAAATTCAAGAGAGGATGACATGGTAGCTGGAATGGTACATGCAACCTATCTAATGTGTTTTGACAAGGTACCAGTTGATATGTGTGAAATTCTAAGAATTCAATTGTTTGAGAACTTGGAGAAGATCAAGAAACTAAGTATACATAGTTTAGGTTCTCATCCCTAATCACTTATATGTTCTTTAATCTTTTGAGGAGATTTCCTTACACCATAGAAAATGATTGGAATGATGGACAAACTACAATGGAAAGGATTAAACTAGTATATAGAAGACATGTTATTGACAGTGTAAATGAGAGTGCAGTACTTGTTATTAAGGCATTTCAGAATATTGTGTCTAGCAGATCAAGGATCCCTAAGTCTCTTGTTGAAAAATATAAAGATGATATATGTTTTATGGTGGATACTAACTTTACCTATATTGAAGCAGTAGAGCCTAGAACAGAGTTCATAGACCCTCTTGGCTATGAGATATCTGAGGTAGAGACTGAAGAATATGTTAGTAGGTTACTTAAGTGTAAGTTGGACACTCAGTGTAATAGGTTTGGAACCTTTGAGGAGAACTTCAACTCCACAAACATTCTAATTGAAGAGAAGCAGTCTAAGAAGAGAGTTAAGAGCACTATTAGGAAAATCCTAAAAGATACATGAATGATAGAGAGAGAGTTTTTGGTAGCAAAGCAGACAACAACAATAATCAGAGAGAGTGGACAAAAAGAAGTTTGGTCTATCCCTCCTTTATCATCAATTGCAGTGCAACAAGAAGAACCACAATTAAAGGTGATAGTGGAGGTACCTGAGAAGGACATAGAAGCAAAGATGTCTACTAGATCCACTTCCTCCACACCTAGCAAAAGAGTTAAGGAAAGTGCTACTGGACTAGGAAAGAGACATAAAACTCTAGCGCAACTAGTTCCAAGAAAGATTGTAGAAGTTAAAGATGATGTCACTACTAAGAAGAAAGCTTGGAAACCAAAAGTTGAAAAGATAAATGAGCAGATTATTGAGAATGGTGACTTTGAAAGAGTGAACAAATATTATGATCTTTATGATTATACTGACAGACTTAATCTGGAGAATGTAGTTGTGAAGCATATGATTTTGACTAAAAAGAAGTTTGATACTATTTAGGGATAGATACCTGATGATCTATATAAAAAACCTCTAATTAGGAAGAAGAGATCATCAGAGGAAGAGACAACTATCAGAGAAAATATTGTGAGGAAGCTTTGTGAAATAAGAGATGAAACTCATTTCAATCAAATCATGAAAGCCCTAAGCACCCATCTAAGAACCAAAAGGAGAACAATTCAAATTATGGGAGGTAGGTATGAAGAAATCAATTCTAAGATAGAATAGGCTATTATCAAGGTTATGGCATAATATGTTGGAGAATCATCAATTGCAGCAGAGCAAGCAGGTGAGAAAGTACAAGAGGACATTCCCTCTTCTCTAGATATTAATATTAAAGATGAAACAATGAATGTAGAAGGTACAAAAATCACCTTGGATACTGATGAAAATGTATTCAAGAATTTGGAGAACATTGTTGACAATTCAGCCTTTGAAGAACAAGAAACTACAAAAGAAGAAGAGATGATAGAGACCACAGTTACAGAACCACTAGTAACAGAGGAACAAGTTCCCATTCCCACCAAAGAAGATATCAGTCTTACTCCCAAGACTGGAAAGAAGACTCAAATTGAATCTATGATTGAGAATTTGGGAAAAGAAGTAGATGATGATGATTAGTTGGAATTGATCACATTCTTGAATAAAATCATTGGTAAGAATAAGAAAGTGAAGAGTCTTGAAGGGTGTCTGAAAGAACTAATTGAGAAGTTACAAAGTATTGTAACTACACAAATTTCAGAAGTAGACCCTATGGAGAAAGAAAAGAAGTTAATGAGCACCTTTGATAATGAATTCAAAAACCTAGCTGATATTGCAAAAGTGAAAGCACAAGTAGCCTATGAAGCTAGAATGCTTTTGAACATTAGTTAGAATATCAGAAATGATATCAACACTCTTGATATTTGTATCAAGGATTTGAGGAAGCATTTGGAAATAGGAAAATCTTTGTACATACAGTGTACAAAATTAGAGACCTTGAAAAATGAAGAAGATCAGAAGATAAAGTTGAAGGAAGCAAAAATTTTGAATGAAACAAACCTTTTGTCTAGCCCCAATGTGAAGGTATGTGATGTTGAGAAGAAAGTTTGGAAACTTTATGATGAAATCAGAGTTGTGCAAGATGAGAGAAATAAGAAATTGAGAATATATACTCTTTTGAGAGAGCATGCTTCTATGAAGTTGAGCATCATTAAAGAGTAGTCAGAATAATGTCTTTCAGCTAAGACATCTTTTCAGAAATTTAACTTTGAAAACCTCCAAGCATGTGAAATAGCTTCTTATGGACTGAGCGCACTACTTAATGTGGCAGATTCCATTAAGAAATCATGGGAGAAGGAGATATAAGCCATGAAGATAGATTTTGTAGATTATGTTGCAAGCCTACTGACTTTGCAACAAATGAATTGAGGTATAACTTTTTGTGATACAATTTTGTAATCCTCCCTACCTTATTTTGTCATTGTTGTCAAAGGGGGAGAGATATATAGAAGAAAATTGATAGTATATGATAAGGATTGTTACTCTTAGGGGGAGTACTATATTAGAGACAATAATTTTTTGAGGAGTTATAAGGATAGTATGTATTTTATACTATGGCCACAATTTTGAGATTTTGAGTTGTACACTTAGCCAATTTTCTCATATGTTGCCACCAATGACAAAGGGGGAGATTGTTGGCAATTTGGCTGTGTTGATTACATAGATGTTGTCATTATGGAAACATATGATTCACATGAAGATCACATAGGTCAAAGAGCAAGTATGACAGAGCGCATTGCAAATTTGTCTAAGTGTGAGATAGTGTTTTACCAGTGAACTTGGACATAATTTTTGTTTGCGACATTGACTGGAGTAAGTTCAATGCTTGTGCACTTGAACATAGACTCTATAATGTTTATTGATCACCCATCTCAGAGCACAAGTCAGTACGACATGTATGGAAGAAGTTATGACATTTTTACCGAAGACAGTGTGAAGCCGACAAGATAGAATATGAAGACAAAACTAGTAAAGAGTTAATGAATTATTTTTTTTATCAAAATAATGACTTAAAAATATAAAGGGATGACATCCTAGATGTTAACTCTTGCATTAATCTATTGGTATAAATGTAATTGTAATTATAAAGTTAGATGAGAAGTATCATGTAGTAGTATTGAAATGTAATGAAGAAGTGATATGATGTGAAGTATATGAAGCATATGTAATAGCAATAGTAAAAGAGCAATGAAGAGATATTGATGCAAGTAGTATAAGGTTATGTATCTTAACCTATGTTGTAATCAATTTATATTGTACATTACTTGTTTGGGCAGTGGGCTCATCTGGTAATCACATTTTGTACTATAACTCCTAACAGGTTTGAGGCTTCTAACAAGGCCTATAGTCCCTTAATCAGGACTGATACACTATATGCTTGTAATAGTCTCCTAACATGGTCAACATCCTTAACAGGATACTTTTGATTAGTGGATCTTTTTGGGTACCATCCTCATCGGGGTTTTCCCTTGGCCAGGGTTTCCTCGAGAACAAATAATGTGTTATGAGTTCTTTATTTTTATGCATGTTGTTTAGCTTCTTATGTTATGCATGTATAAAGATAATCTATTATATCCATAATTGGGTAAAAGATAAAGTTTGTAGAGTACTGATTCACCCCCCCGTCTTAGTATTCCCTATTTCTAACAAGTTTGTTGAGCCTTTGATGGATATCATCATTCAAAACCTAAGTATTTGATCCTACAATAGGATCCTTGACCCTTCATTGAATTTATAATTTGGGATTAAAAATTGACAAAACACCTTAAATATCAGAATGCTTGGAAATACTTTTTGAAAATCAGGAAACATTGCAAAACACTTGAAAATTTCTTTTGATAATCTTTAGGAAATTGACTTTTTATCACCTCTTTTGAGCTATTCAATGATGTTTCAACTAGATTAGCCATGAGAAAGGCATGATATTTTATTGCCTTTGAGTGTTTGTTTTGAGGAAGATTCATCAACTTATGAGCATTTGTCTAAGGACATGGTCATCAAAGAACCATTGAGGACTATCTCATAAGAGGACGGATTGACCTTTGCTTGTTTACACAAATGGATCCCTTGGCTATTTAGATCTTCTATATCTTAATACCAAAAATCCACTTGCAACATTGAATCCATTGACACCAGTATTCAGACTCCCATAGTTTGGTCATCCAACTAGTGAGGGTTGTACTTGGTTAAAAAATGAGGTTACCAAAAATCCATAAAAAGTGGTATTCATATCATCATGACGTGGTCAGTGATGATTGTACTAGCTTTCTGGTCCCAAAATTCTCAATGATGAAAATTTACCTCCATGACATTTCTTTGCTAAAAGCTAGTGACACTTAGGTTGCATTACATTACATTATCTTGTTAGATTAATTGCATTATCATGTTAGATTAATTGCATTTGTTTGTGGTTAATTTTCCAAGGGCAAAAGTGGGTACATCAATAATCTTGGTTAGTGAAAACATTAACGAAACGAGGGATTCAATCAAATGTCTTACTCTTGATCACATCTATCAAAACAAAGAAAATGAGATTATTTTTTGCATTCATGCATAGCATTAATCATTAGTCATTATCCATATACTAGAAAAAGAGAAAGAGAAAAAAATCCATACATCATTTGCATACAAATAGCTCAAAATTGTGTTGCATACATCGAACAAAAAAAAACATAAGGGACATTTCCATATGCATTTCCATAAAACATTTTGCATCCATACATTGAGAAATAGGGAAATCATGTCATAAATCCATACATCATTACATCATTTATCTATATCATAAAAATAAGATAACTGCATCCATAGCACAAATCATAATAAATGCATAACACATCATATAGCTGCATAAAACATAATCTCATAAAACAACTCATCAAGGAAGACCAAAGAATATATCATCATATATCATCAAGAAAGTGTTCATCAATGATCCATCAACTCAGTGTATCAAGATACAATGTCATACAAAGTGATACATCAAATGGTTCAATCAATCAAAAAACATGGCATGTGATACAAGTACATCAACCATGAGTGAATCTGTCATCAAATCAATCAAAATCCTATAGCACCAAATCCATCTAGACCTCTATCATCTTGTGGGGGAGGAGGCTGAGAAGTACTCGCTCCGCTCTATCTCTGAACCATAGCAGACATGAACTGCTACATCAAGGTGGAAACCTGATCTAAGCACCCAACAACACTAGACATATCTATCCTCATAGACTAAACCTCTCATACTACAGTACCCATAGTGGGAACATCCTGTGAACCCTATCCTTTATCTTGCTATGCTAGAACATCATCTTACTAAGCCAAGGCTACCCTCTGCAATTGAACCAAAGGATCCAATCCACTGGGAATCTGCCTAGCAGCATCAACATGAGCCTATCTCTCTTGTCTCTGATGTCTGTGAGCTCTCTCCTGTCTATCTGCTCTAGGATGTACATCAAGTTCATCATCATGACCTTTAGCATGATCTCTATCCCTCACATGACCACCTCGCACCCATAATCAACCAATAGAAGGAGGATCTCTCTATCCTCATCGTCTCTGCCGTCTACCACCACCACCTCCATCACCCCAACGTGGGATAGGCTATGCTGGATCAGTAAAATGAGTAAACCTATTATGAGCCCACCAATAGGAAAACTCATGAGACATACTTGCATCTGCCACACCAGAAAGCATCTCCCACCTACAATAAGCCATACCAGCAATATGATCTAAGGCAAACTGATAATCAATGAGAGGAACCCACATAGATCTCTCTGCCTATACCCAAGCATATAGTGTTGTACCCTACGACATATCCTGTGTCTAACCATATTATCTAGAAACTCTACCAAAGTAGAAGCCCTCAATAGTGGTAGTAGTGTGACCAATCATCTAGCAAGGGGAAAACATATATGGTAACTCATCATCATCCTATCTCCAAAGCTCGCAACCCCTGTATGGTCTCCATAAAACCTGATCTAGATCATCTATCTGTCACCGCCAGAAATCTAGATGACCTAAATGATGTTGCACAACCATACTAGTGTATAGAAAAGAATATGGAAAACCCTAAGGCTGAACCCTATTGAAAATAGGCCTAGTGATGGGAAGATGCTCTCATATCCACAACTGAAGAATCACTGCACCAGCCGACAAGGATGCACTCTCTCGATAGACTACCTCATGCAAATGATTATATAGTTGTGTAAGGATGCATGAACCCCAATCAAAACATCAAGGATGAGCAAGTAAATCCTCCAATATCCTACCCCATTTGATGGAAAAACCATGACCTCACCAGTTGGGAAGAAGCAAACCACCAATCAATGCACCAAGTACTGCTAGCAAGGTAGGAAAGCAAGCAAACTGAGGCTAGGTGATCATATCATCATCAATAGAATTATCCTCAAACACTCATTGGCAGATAGTAGAATCATAGATGGAATCATAATACACTACCTCTCCTCTGCATGGGATACGTAGTAATCTATACACGTCCTCAGGCATCATAGTCATCTCTTCATAAGGAAAATGAAATGTATTGTGGTCGGAGTGCCATCACTTTACCACTGCAGTCAATAAACCATGGTTCATCTGGAACCATGGAAGATCAAGGAGAAAACTCAAACCACACAAATCAATCACGCAGAACTCAACATCTGTAAGAGTCTGGCACAAATCAATGACCCAAGAAGCCACTGTCTGGATGTATAAAGTAGGAAAGTTTTCCTATTGGAAAAGCAAAGGAATCATATCAGTATACCATATCAAAGAATTATCTCAAGTCAACCAAATTCTATCAAAAGTATCAAGCAATCACACCAAGTACCATTTGTTCATTTCTTTGTGTCCTAAGAATGAAGCAGCAGTATCAAATCATATCGGTTTTCACACTGATTGATTTATCCTATCAATATCCTATCCTAATCGGATTGACACATCACATTCATTGGTAACACTATCCTGATATCCTAATCCATTTGTTTTGTTGAACGTAACAGAACTAATCTAATCATTCAACTCGAGCATCAAAAGTCATCAAATTTTTCATCAAACACAATTAAGTACAAGTGTGAAAAAAAAGTACAGAATTTTATTTTTTTTCAAAAGTTTGCAGGTGTGATTTTAATCATCCTAGGCATAATTCCTCTTAAGCGATAACAAAAAGTTGCGAAGCGACATTATTTGGGTGTTACATGATAGTTCTTATGCTACGCGACAATAAATCATGCTAGGCGATAGTGAAATGTGGCCTAGGTGATAGTAAATTTGTTAGGGTTGCCTACACAATAGAATATATGAAAAGAGGCATTTTGACCTAGTTGTATGCATGAGTATCCTATTCTTAGGCGAAGATGAAATTTTATTAAGTGACATTAAACTACATGGATGCGTGAAAGAAAAGCACGGATGTGACAGTTAAAGGGTCTAGGCGACAGTAAAATTTTCCTAGGCGTGATTTGGCATATTAAATGCGACGTTGAAATGGGAAATTGCAATAAATGATAATAAATGTGCAATAAATGCAAATAAGAGGTTCAAAATAACTTATTGGAGGTCCATAGTCATGTGGCCTTGCATATCTCTAACACCTCTCAAATCGATGCTCTCGAATAGGGACAACCATCTCAAAATTCACTGCATGATCAGAGCAAAATCACCAAAGATAAAAGTAAAAATGAATAGTAAAATAAGGTTTTTCAACCTATTTAAGCTATTCTGACCTAATTTTGGAGGTGAAAATTGGCTTAGACCTATCTATTGACCTATCAAACCAACCGGGGCATCCTTGAATCAGCGCATATCATCAAGATTTTTAGAAATGAAAACATATTCAAGAAATCAACCATCAACAAATTTTTCATATCAAGCAATTAATATGTTTTAATTTTTGAGGGGGCATCAGGGTATCAAATTGAAATTGAAATCAAACATCATTGGAATCAGCAGGGCATCAAAAATTTTGTAGTAGAAGTAGCAATCAATATTGTATCAGAGGCAACAATCATATCATATCATATCAGGGGCTGCAATCAATCATATCAGAGGCAATCAAGACTCAAAAGAATCTTTGAATCAATGTTCTTTGCAAATCAATTCAAAGAGGGGTATTTGTAGATACACAAAAATGGACAAGTGCTTTTAAATTGCAAAAATCAATAAAATGGCTCAAAATCATCAAAATGCATTAATTCAATAAAAAAGGGGTCAAATCAAATTAAAATGGACATAATTCAATAAAGTTAGACAAAATCAATTAAAGAAAAAGAAAAAGAAAAATCAAATAAAGATGTTAAATAATTTTTTCAAAGCTCAAAGGGGCCAAAAACACTACATAATTGATTTTAATCAATTAGTTGTATAGTTGTTTAAATCAAAAATCAAAATGAACCTATTACCCTTACATGGCTAAATTTAATTAATTAATTGAATTTAATAATTCCTAATATCTTTCAACAAAGTTGAGCAACCAATAAGAATTGAGGACAAAAGGACATAAATCACTCAAAAAGGATGAATCTCAATCACTTATTTGAAAGTTTCAATCTCAACCACTCAATCTTGTCCTTTTGTCCAAAGCTTTGAGACAAACCTTTAAATTGTCCCCCCATTTATGAACAAAGCAAAGTATTTGACTCAACCAAAGGTAAATCATGATTACTTCAATCCACCCCCTACCCTTGGGAATTTACTATAAATATGAAGCATTTTGAGAGCAATTGATATCTTAGAAATTCATTTGCAAAGCATTGTTACTATAGGCAATTGAGAGCATTCTAAGAGTAATTAAGAGCATTTAGAGAATTTGCATTATATTTTGTCAATTTGAGCTAAAATCATCATCATATAAGCATTGTAGAAGCATAGCAGCATACATTCTCATTTTAGAAGTGTCACTAGTGGAGATTCGAGCTGAGAGCTTCACTTACCACCTCTTTCTAGAGAGCCACGAGATGTTATAGATCTTAGTTTCAATTTTAATTAGATTTGCATTGTATTTACTTTTAATTATTTCTATTAGATTTTAATTTCATGAAGGTGATTATCATCATCACACAACATCAATGACATAAATTTTATCATTATGTCAACAACAACTCCAATGTCAAAAGACACTATTCAAAAAATACATTCACTAGAGTCCTCATGACTTAGGTCAGATACACATACTCCCCCATAGAGGAAGTACCAACATCCAATCCAGAAGAAAGATAAGGCTCATATACCACTGGACAGATGCAACCAACTACATCACTTTTCAAAATTAGGCTGGGGCAAAATTCCAAGCATACCTCTTAGATACACATATGTATCCTTCGGCAAAGGCTTTGTGAATATATCTTCTATCTTCTCCTTTGTACTTATGTACTCAATTTTGACTTCTTTCTCAGCAACTTTCTCTCTTACAACATGATACTTAATCTCTAAATGCTTTGTTTTAGAATGTAATACAGGATTCTTAGACATACTAACTGTGTTGGTGTTGTTACAATGTATGACAATAGGTTCAACAAACTTTATTCCAATATCCTTCAACATTTTCTTCATCCAAATTATCTAGTTATAATTGTTTGCTGCTACTACATATTCTACTTCTGCTATGCTTTGTGAGATACAATTCTGCTTCTTGCTTAGCCAAGAAACCAATCTTCCTCCAAGGAAAAATGCTCCACCACTGGTACTTTTCTTATCATCAACACTACCTCCCAAATCAGCATCTGTATAAGCACATAGGGTAAAATCATCAGATTTTTCATACCATAATCCACAGTCCATTGTGCCTCTTAAATATCTCAGTATCCTCTTTACTACTGCATAATTTGATTCTCTAGGTTCAGCTTGAAATCTTGCTACAATTCCAACTAAATGTGCTATATCAGGTCTTGTATGAATCAAATACTGTAATCCTCCAATCATAGATTTGTATTTCTTCTGTTCCACTGTAGGAGTCTCATCTATGCTAGATAACTTATGTCCAGTCACCATGGGTGTTCCAACTGGTTTACAATTCTCCATTCCAAATCCTTTCAACAAGTCATTCAGGTACTTTGTCTGACTTACAAAGATACCATCATTGTTTTTTGTTATCTGTAATCCCAAAAAGTATTTCATTTCACCAATCATACTCATTTCAAATTTAGTCTTCATTTCATCAGCAAATTTGTCACTAGCTTCATCTTCTCATCCAAAGATAATGTCATCAACAAAAATAACTATAACCAGCAAACCATTTTCAATTTCTTTTGTGTACAGATTGCTATTAGTTGTTCCTTTTGTAAATCCCAATTTTAAAAAATACTTATCCAGTCTTACATACCAAGTTCTAGGTGCTTGTTTAAGTCCATATAAAGCTTTCTTCAGTTTACATACCATGTCTCCTTCTTGAGTCAAAGGAAAACCTTCAGGCTGCTCAATGTAGACTTCTTCTTCCAATTCTCCATTCAAAAATGTTGACTTCACATCCATCTGATATACTTTGAATTTATTGTAAGCTGCATAAGCCAAAAACATTCTTACTGCTTCAATTCTTGCAATAGGTGCAAAGGTTTCTTCATAGTCAATTCCTTCTTGCTCTGAGTAACCCTTACATACCAATCTTGCTTTTTTTCTTACTACTTCTCCTTGTTCATTCATCTTGTTTCTAAATACCCATTTAGTTCCAATAACATTCTTGTCTTTAGGTCTAGGGACCAATTCCCATGTCTTGTTCTTTTCAATTTGATCTAGTTCTTCTTTCATAGCATTAGTCCAACTTTCATCTTCACAAGCTTCACTAGTAGTCTTAAGTTCAATTTGAGAAATCAAACATAACTGTTCTTGTGCCTTATTTTGAGTTAGAATTCCTCTTTTGATGCTTCCAATAATTTTCCCAATAAGATGATTTCTTAACAAACTTTTGCTAGGTGTCACTGTCTCAGATCTTACTTTAGATGTAGGCTCTTCAATGACTTCACTGTTCCTTCCATTCAAAAAATCACTATCAGTTTCATAAAATAATTCAGTAGATCCAGTGTTAGGTTTAGGATGATCTTCTTCATCTAATTCATAATCAATTATTCTTTCCTAAATTTTGAACTTTTCATCAACTTTAACATTTGTGCTTTCAACAATAGTATTAGTTCTTTTATTGTAACATCTATAGGCTTTTCTTTTCAAAGAATATCCAAGAAATATACCTTCATCACTTCTAGGATCAAACATTCCAATATCATCATCTCTCTTTATATAACATTTGCTTCCAAAAATTCTAAAATACTTAACTGAGGGTGCATGTCCAAACCATAATTCATAAGGTGTCTTGTTTGTGTCTACTCTAATTTGTACTCTATTCATTGTATACACTACTGTGTTCATTGCTTCTCTCCAGAATATCTTTGACAAATCATTCTCAAATAACATAGCTCTTGCTACTCCAGTCACTGATCTATTTCTTCTTTCTGCAATGCCATTTTGTCCAGGTGTTCTAGGGGCTGAATACTATCTCTTAATGCCATTTTCTTCACAAAAGGTGTTAAATTCTCTAGAAGTAAATTCTCCACCTCTATCAGATCTCAAACATTTGATCTTCATTCTAGATTCATTCTCAACTTTATTTTTAAAAATCTTAAACTTATCAAATGCTTCATATTTTTCTTTAAGAAAAGAAATCCACATCATTCTTGTAAAATCATCAACAAGAATCATAAAATACCTTTCTCCATAGAATCCTCTAGTCTTGGTAGGACCGCTCAAATCTATATGAACAATCTCTAGCTTTTCTGTAGATGTAAACTTCTTACTGGGAAAAGAACTTCTCTTTTGTTTAGCTAGTACACATTATTTGCAAATCATGTTAGTAGGCTTCATAATTTTAGGCAAATCTCTTACTGCAAGTGTAGTATTTACTTTCACAATGTTGTCAAAGTTTATATGACAAAACCCTCTATGCCATAACCAACTATCATCAATGTTAGTAATCAAACATGTCATCTCAGTAGGATTCAACTGAAATACATTACCTCTGGTTCTAGATCCAGTTCCAATCAGATTTCCATCTTTATCCTTTATCACACAAGTTTTCTCAGTAAACCAAACTTGATATCCCTTATCAACTAACTATCCAACACTCAAAAGATTATGTTTCAATGCATCCAAAAAATAAACATCATCAGTATTAGTCTTTCCATCAAGAGTAATAGATCCTATACCTTTAATGAAACAAGGTGCATTGTTTCCAACTCTAACAACTCCTCCATCATATTCATTAAACTTTATGAACTTTTTCATGTCTCCAGTCATATGATGTGAACAACCACTATCTATAATCCAATCAGCTTTCTTTTCAACTTGAGAAACTAAGGCTTTTTCTTCCTTAACATTAGTTTTGGGATTCTTTTCTTTAATTGCTACAAATCCTATGTCATCATTATTCTCAGTATCACTTTCAATTAAACTAGCTTCAAGATCTTCATCATTAGCATAATAACATTCCTTAGATCTTCTAGGTTTCAAATTGTTTTTGTACTTTTTAACTCTCTTAGGACATTTAGATGCAAAATGACCATATTCTTGACAAGTCCAACATTTAAATATTTTCTTACCGTCTGGATCTCTTTTCACAAGTAGGGCAATACCTTCTTCAATCTTCTTGTCTTTTTCATTTCTAGATCTGCTACTGCCAGCATAATCTCTACTCACACTGATGCTTCTTGACAAAGTAGGGTTTACACTAAGAGCACTAAATGTTGTCTCCATTCTAGGTAAGTCTCTTGATAATCTCAGGTTTATTTCTACTGCTTCCAATCTTCCAAGAAGAGTCTCACTTGTAAATTTTGTAGTACAAGGTATAACTTGTTCAATCATTCATGTTACCTACTTAAATACAGGGGTCGATGTTCTCAAAATTTTCCATATCACTTCATTCTCTATCTTTGTTCCTCCACAAGATTTTATACCTGTAATAATTTATGACATTCTACCAATATAGCTTCTAATAGATTCATCTTCCAACATTATTATATCTTCAAATGCACATATCCAATTATGTAATCTAACTCTTTTTGCATGTTCATCACCTTCAAAAGTAGAGTGTAAAGCATTCCAAATTTCATGAGATTTTTTTAAACATTTTACCTGACTGTACTCATTCTCCAGAAGGGCTATCAAAAGTGCTTCTCTTGCAAGTATGTTACACATGAATAGATCTCTCTCATTAGTAGTACATGTTTCAAGATTGTCCTCTTCAATGATAGTCTTATCATTCTTTGTAATCAACCAATAACCTAGTCCTAAACATAGTAGGTGTGTTTTCATCTTTTCTTTCTAGCTGTCAAAATTTACTCCATCAAACTTAGGGCATTCTTTCCTGAAATTCACCATGGATCTCCTTAAGCTGTTAAACTTCTTTTTCAAGGACCTGCTGCTTTGATACCAATTGTTAGAAAGTAAAGTCTACCAAGATAACTGAGAGGGGGGGGGAGGTGAATCAGTTATCAGATGAATATAACTTTTATCAACTTCAACAACATTAAACCATGTAAGCAATATAATTACTAACCATAGAAAGGTATTCATACACAATAACATAATGACATAAGATATGTTGACTAGGGAACCTCTTGATCAAAGAGTAAACCCCGGTGGGAATGATGCCCTAGAAAGAAGAACTAATATGAATATTCCTTGTGAAAGGATGGACTCTATCAGGAGTCTTATGAAATACATTCAGTACATATGAATCCCTGTTAGGAGATTTTGAATCCCTGTTAAAAGATTCTAACCCTGTTAAGAGTTATGGAAGACAAAAGGACTCACTATCCAAATAGCTTCAGGGTAAGATCACTGAATACACTATCCAAATAATCTTTGTATTACTCAATAGAATAATATGCTACCTCTTCTCTGGCTATTCCAAACTGTTCTCACTATTACACCGGATCTCAATTTCAGATCTCTGTACCTCGCATGTCTTCCTTCACAAATTCACTTTCACACTTAGCTATTTTCTTCACTTCAAGCATACAAAATCACACTCAACCACACTACAACAAAGAAATACATTCCTTCCTTTATACCACACTCAAATAATTACAAATGAGTTGGCATACAATTATAACATAAAAGTTTCCACATGCTACATCAAAATTACACAAAACTGTCGGCTTCCAACTAAAATAATTCTTCACTCATGTGACCTGAAAGTTTGCACTATCATCCACATCACTATCAATGTGTCTTCAACTTCCCTTTAACTGTACAAAACTAGATTCCATCCCGATTAGGAGATATCATCTAATTCCCACAAACCGCTACTCAAGAACATTGCCTGAATACTGCTTCCACAAAAGTGCTCATAACTTCCATGAATAAATGAATTACTATCTGCACTCTTAACAATAGATATATAACATATCAAGGAGTATATCCTAAACATTTCATAGCTCCAACTATAATAACCCATGTGCGCTAATCCAAACTCTATCTGCTTCTGTGCAAGTCTCTGGTAAATCACTGTGTTGACATCAATGACAATCATAGTCATGAATGCAACAAAAACTACTACAAAATGGCTGCCAAACATCTAGAATTCATTCCTAACACCTATTCTATTGGTGGATCATCAAAATGGAGCCTCTTTTAAGTACTCTTCAGCTCTAATGGACCCTGCATTCAAACACAAAAGTGAAACCCCAAGTTAGATTAAAATTTAGAATCATACTCAACAATAATAAATAAAATTTAAACTAAAATTGAACTCTCATATACCTCACCTCTTTGTCTCCTCCTACAGGTAGGAGACCTAATATATGTCCTAGGTAGCATAGGAATAGTGCCACCAATGATGACTCCCACTTGTATATGTTTATGAAGATGAGATTGATCTATGAGTTATACTATTTAATGTTAAAAAATTGGTAGCAAATATATGTTTACAAAATAACTGAATTAACATTAAAACTTACCTCTGTTGAACTTTCTTTAGGGATTATTGGCTGAGTCATCAACGATATAAATCCTTGTCATTCTGGCTCCCTCAAACTAGGAGTGACCTACAAAAGTCAAACAGATACTTCATATTATCATAACTTGACTATATTATATATACTTGATAGAAAAATACACACAAATAACTTTAGAAATGTATGTACCATGGAGCTATCACTCTGAATGGATATGCCTGTGACTCTATCATGACGATAGGGTCTCATGACATCATCACATGCCACTATCTATCAAATAAACCATGTAAATAAAAAATGAGTATGCACAATTGACAAGTATACATGTATGCATAAACAAACTAAATTACTTAATTACCTTTCCTTTATCAATGGCTGAGACCTACACCCCATCACATTGCCCCCCAGTGGCAACTGGTGACACCTAAAGCAGTATGTAAAAGATGATCATAAAAATTAGAAAATAATGTACATATACTATTATCATAATTTAAAAGGAAACCAATGAGTACATTAAAACATATGTACTGTGGAAGAGTCAAGACCAAATGATATGGTTGAAAGCGTGGACCCCTCCACTTGTGCCATCTCCTCCTCTATCATCAACTAAACATAAATGTAACACATAAAAAGACATAAGTGGGAAATTATTATAAGGAAATTCTACTAAAAATATGAACAATAAAATTAAAAAACAATGTAAAAAGTGAACGGTTTACCCTTACCGTAACAGTGGGAATCCATGGCACTGTAGGCTCCTGATGCACATCTCCATGAGCTACTTCAATGCTTGTAGTGTGCTATGTAGAGTCATCCCCATCGAAGCTAAAACTATATGTATCACTATAAGTCAAGGGACCAAGGAAAATATTCTTGCATAGAATGCAAGTGTGGGCCACACAAACATGTGAGCTCATGGAAGCACCAGAAGCATCAGAATGAGGAGGCAACAATGTTGTGCTTTGCATAACCAGTAGATCACTCAACATGTGAATGACTTGAATAGTCTGTGAGCCGGCCTCAACAATAATGTCTGGATGCTGCACTATGGGAGGTGGTGAAATCTCAAGAGGGGGGACATATGTGCATGATTTCACCTATTGTGACGATGGCCTATCTTGTGGAGCACCTAAACCTACACCTTGGTTCTGTCTCATACTCCAATAATCCACCTTGTGACCAAGCACAAATTCAGCATACAATTTTCTAAGAAAATAAATTGGGACATCCAAATTGTTGTGAGGTAGTCTATCAAAAACCATCCACCAATGATCCCAAAAGTTGTCACGTATTGCACTGTTTGTGCACCATTTAATTGACAACTTGGTTTTTTTAGGGTCTAATTTTAGACTGGTTTTAGGATCCACAAAAAGATTAGCTATGTCATGTTTTGTTATATTTAGGTTCATGACTTGATCATAATCAAGCCCATCGTCAAACTGGGTGTGCGTGGAATCGCACCAAAGAAGTGCGGCATTATTTTGCTGTGTTAGTTTCTCCATGTTTTCAATTATTGTGTTCAATGTAATAAACATGGGGTGCAATGTGGGGATATTGGCATATGTGGTTTCAAATCCTCTAAGTTCATTTAGATTATCTCCTATTAGATCTTCTAAATGACGAGGGTTTGTGACAGGTACATCTTCTGGAGGTGGGGGATTGTTAGGAGGTGGGTCTAGATTGTTTGCGGGAACATTAGGAGGGTTTTCTGATTCCATGTCTGATAGAAATGAAAAAAATAGATAATTACAATGAATTTTAAAAAACAATGCAAAAACTCATTGCTACCCTAATTTTTATATAATAAACTATATATTTATATTTAAAAACAACAAAAAACAATTAAAACAATAAAAAATAGAAGATTCACTTACTTGGGCAATTTGGGAAAAATAGGATAGGGGATATGGGACCAGATATTCGAAAGCCTAGCTGCGTTCACATTTTTGCAATGAAAAAATGTTGAACGTAGCTGGGTACAATGATTTATATTCACTGGAAAATATTGGATATCCGATATTATCGAATATCTAATAATATTAGATATCTGATAATATCAGATATCTGATAATGCCTTTAGGTTTGGCTTTTGGTTTGGCTAGGTGTACTGACACCTAGGCCTACCAAAAATTCAACAAATCTATTTGTCCATTTTTTCACATCACCACTTTTTGGCATACCATGATCCTGCACATACCCTAATTCAACCAATAAAATGATTATTCTTTTAAACAAATTCCATATAGTCACACATGCAATAGAAGTAAAAAAAATTCGAAGCATCCACAAAGCATAACACCACCACAATTTTTATTGTGGAAATCCTTGTTAGAGGGGGAAAACCATGGTGGAGATGTATCCCACAAATCTCTTCAACTAAATTAAAAACATTTTCCTTGTTAGGAGCTTACAATACCTGGTTAAGGGTTCACCCTATTAGAAGTTACTAGTACCCTATTAGAAGTACCAAAAGACATGCTAAGATCTACCTCATTAGAAGATTTAAAAACTCCAATCAAGAAGTCACTCTGTTAAAGGATTTAAACATAAGACCTGTTAAAGTCCACCCTATTAAAGGATTTAACTTGCTACAACTTTCAAGAATACAACAATAACTTGATCTGGAAATAGAAACTCCTTTGCTTAATCAGATCCTTTGTAATCTCTAAATGTTGGCGCACTACATTGCCTATATATCTAATCACAACACCCAAATTAATGATCATAACCCTAAATCAAATGATTTAGTCCACCTTTATACTAATGTTCTTAAGTTGGCTAAGACTTAGAAAATGTTTTACAAGATGGCCCACCAAAATTGACCAAACTCATAGAATACTATGCTAATCATAACTAACATGTCAACCCATAAATAAAATACCTTCATCATATGATCATCAAGAATCAATCAGTAGTACAATTGGTTCACTCTAAATACATCACCAAAATTCTAACTCACCCAAAATAATGAGTTAATGGTTGTAGTTGTAAAACTAAACTTCTCAAACCTTGGTAAACCACTAGAAATGATCACATCTCCAAAAGTGTCCTCTAAATTGATCACTACACAAAACATTCTCTGATACTATCTTCTTGTTCACTGGTCAAAACACTTAGCATAATCTGCATTTTCCTATTCATGCTGTCAATCGGTATCATCAACCTATTCACCAAATCTGATAGAATGATAGAGTTTCCATCAATGACAAACTCCAAACATCAAACTATACAATCTAGCTCCAAAACCCATCATAATGCCAACAATGATGTCTACTATCAATGTCTAGCTTCACAACATCTAATACTTTGACCTATGTTTGTATGGATTTGATGTATGAGCTTGTATCCAGAATTATCCATACTTCATTGATTTCATCAAAAAAAAAATTGGTAGACCAAATATCTAACAAGAGATCAAAAGTGAAGTATGTAGTTTCTATCAATGAAAACATACACTACATTACTAGATACCTCTTGCCAACACCTTTTGTCCTATTGGGGGATATTATGAGGAAATTTAAGGAATTTATGAATAGGAGAAGTGATGACTTTCATGGAGCTAAGATGGGGAAGACCAAGTTTGACTTGAAATTGATCACAAGTTGGGATCACAGTAAAGGTAACATCTAAGTTTTTACCACAAAATTCAATAGGGAATGAAATAGAACCATGGGAAGGATAATCAATATGATAATGAAAGGCTTATAATTCCACATGCTGAAGAAAATAATGAAAGATCAATGGTTTTGTGGACTAATCTACATGCAAAATAAAAACCTAAACCTTGGGTAATTGATGTAGATGGTGAAATCATATGATTGGTGATAAAATTAATTTATTTGATTTTGAAAAGTATGATGGTGAATTAGTAACATTTGGTTGTAAAGAGGAAACACCTATTTATGGTTAGGGAATCATATCTATTGATGGTAAGACTAAGATTGAAGATGTTTAATATGTTAAGGATTTAAGATGTATTTTTTATAGTGTTAGTTAATTGTGAAGTAAAGAATAAAATATCACATTTCATGGGTTAGGATGTTGGATTAGAAAATGAGATTTTCAAAGAATAGTTGTAGAAGGCATAAGAACAAATAGTAACATCTATTACCTAAAAGAAAATAGAGGGAAGAGTTTTTTGTTGGCCTAGAGTAGTGAATGTTGGTCATGGCACAAAAGGATGGGACACATTAATTTTGACAACTTTGAGAAGATTAGTTCAACACATAGGGTTGTTTGCAAAATATTATCATGCCTAGTAGTTCAATGTGCAAAGAGTGTTAGACAGGGAAGAAAATAAGGAACATTTTTAAGGAGTATTCTTATATAACACCTTTGGATTTGATTCATATTGACCTATTCAAACCTACAATAAAAAGAGGATTGAATGCTAAAAGTTATTTTGTGTTATTTACCAATGGTTATTCTAGAATGATATGGCTTACTTTCTTAAAAGAAAAATCAAAAGCCCTAGATAGATTTAAGATGTTCAAATCTATGGTTGACAATGATGTAGAAGCTAAGATTAAATATTTAAGGTGTAGTTTTGTGGTGAGTTTACATCAAATGAATTTTAAAAATTTTTTTAGGAACATGGTACTAGAAGATAATTGTTTACATTTGATGAGTTTAGATTTTTCTCCAATGAACATGGAATAAAGAGACAAATGTCTTCTTTGAGGAAACCACATCAGAATGGTATAGAAGAGAGAAGGAATGGATCCATTATTGATTGTGCTAGGACCCTAATGATTGAAAAGGGAGTGTATAAAATATTTTGGAGAGAAGTACTCAATATTGTTGCATATAAACTAAACTAAGTAAAACTAAAGAAAGGTACACACATGACTCCATATGAAATTTGGTATGGTCACAAACCAAATGTAAGTTATTTCAAAGTATTTGGAAGTAGATGTTACATTGTCAAGGATAATAGAAATGGAAAGTTTGATCACAAAGGTGATGAAGGAATATTCTTAGGATATTATACTAATAGAAAGGATTAGAAGTTCTTAAAAAAGTCTACTAACAAAATTATAGAAAATTTAAATGTAAGGATTGATGAATTTGCAAAGAAAAATGATGAAGATAGAAAAAGGAACCTGAGGATTATCAAAGATTTCTATATGTTCAACCTGATGTTCCTGATACCCTAATGATAGTACAAAATGAGGAGGAAGCTGAACAAAGAGAGCTACCATCAAATGCTAAAAATAAAGAACTGCCATAGTCTACCACGTCTGTTCTAGCCAAATATGTGAGAAGACACCACTCACTGAGAAAAAACATTGGAGAAAAGAATGTTGGAGTTATGACAAGAAGTAAGTTGAGAGATAACACATGTTTGATTTATGAGTTTGAGCCAAGAAAAGTAAATGATACATTGGATAATGAAGATTGGATTCAAGCTATGAAAGAAGAGATAAACCAAATTGGAAATAACAACACATGGACTTTGGTACCGAGACCTAAAGTTAAAAAAGTTATTGGTACTAAGTGGATTTTTAGAAACAAACTAAATGAACATGGAGATGTAATAAAAAAAAAGAAAGACTAGTTTGTAAAGGATATGCACAAGAAGAAGGTATTGACTATGGTGAGACTTTTGCACCCATTGCTAGATTAGGAGTTAGAGTTCTACTAGCATATGTAGCTTATAAAGGATTTAAAGTTTATCAAATGGATGTTAAGTCTACATTTCTTAATTGTATTATTGAAGAAGAAGTTTATGTTGAACAACCTGAAGGATTTGTTAAGGATACTAATGAGAACATGGTTTGCAAACTTCAAAAGGCATCATATGGTTTGAAACAAGCACCCCAAGCATGGTATGAAAGATTACATTCATATTTGATCAAGAATGGATTTGAAAGAACTAGTGACAACAACAATTTGTATCTAAAATGTGATAGTAATGATAAGATTTTGATTGCCAAAATATTTGTTGATGACATTATTTTTAGAGGAAATAACACATTATGTAAATCCTTTGTTGAGGAGATGAGAATTGAATTTGATATGTCCATGATTGGAGAGATAAAATAATTAATTGGACTAAAGATTCAACAAGTTAGAGATGGGATCTACATCACACAGTCAAAATACATCAAGGAGATCCTAAAGACATTTGTTATGGAAGAGTCAAAACTATTTGGAACACCAATGGCTACTAGTTGCAAATTGTCAAAGGAAGATGAGACAAATGAAGCGAATGAAACAATCTACCGATCAATGATTGGTAAGATACAATATGTTGTACATAGCAGACATTATATTTCTCATGCAATAGGTATTGTTGCAAGATTTGCTACCAATCCAAAGGAAACTCACATGTCTATAGTCAAAAGAATGTTTAGATATTTGAAAGGGACTGATGATTTTGGTCTACTATACAATAAAGGAGGATATTTTTATCTAAAAGTTTACACTGATGCTGATTGGGCTAGAAACATTGATGACATGAAAAGTACAAGTGGAGGAGCTTTCTTTTTGGGAGAAAGATTAGTGACATGACTGCGTAAGAAAATTTTTTGTAGATCACAATCTACTATCGAGGTAGAGTATGTAGAAGCATCTATGAATTGTTCAAACATTTTATGGATCAAATAGGTACTTGAAGGTATGCAAGAGGAGATTACTGATCCAGTTACTATTTATTGTGATAATATAAGTGCTATCAACATATCAAAGAATCTGGTAATGCATTCCAAGACCAAGCACATTTCTATCAAGTACCATTACTTGACAAAACAAGTTCATGATGAGTATGTGATATTGGATTATGTGAATTCAAAAGAGCAGATAGCATATATATTCACCAAGCCACTACCAAATGATGTTTTTGAGTATCTCAGAGATAAATTAGGGGTTCTTCCCCTATCCAATATTCACTAAAGCATGATGCATTGATTCAAGAATTCATTAGAATATCTATTTTGTGAGTTGATGCTAGTGTTCACTCTTTAGGTGAAGCTCGAAGTTGTGAAAAGTGACTATGTATGCAATAAGATATCAATACATGCCAGGTATGATCAACTGCCTAATAAATTTTTTAGGAGTAAGTATCTTTGGCATTGTTGTCAAAGAGGGATAATAAGATAATTGATGATTATAGAGAAAGATGGAGAATTTAGATTAAGGAAGCTGATAAAGTTCAGAGGGAGCAATGGAAAAAACATAGTGACTGAGAAGATTGAAATATAGAGGGTAAAAAAGGGAGATTGTTAACTACAGTATTACCATCATCAATTGATAGTGAGTGTTTCCATCAATGCCAAAGAGGGAGATTGTTAACTGATGGTGATGATGATGAAGACTGACAAAGATTAGAGGTATATAACATTGTAGAAGGATTAGATTAGTTATTATTTTTTCATTGATGTCAAGCAATTGATTTCTAGTTTATATTGAGTTGCCATATCATTCAGAGTATGACAAAAGTTGAGTGAGTTAAGGAGAAAGAAGAAGTGAAAGAGTTGTGAAGTTGAAGAACTTAATTGGGAAGCTAATGCAGATTAGACAAGGATAAGGTTATAATAATTTAGTTGTTTTCTACTTTACATTTGATTATATCAAGTCGGTAAATGAGATTGGTCAAGTCAATAAACAAAAAAATTTGGTTACCGAGAAAGAAGAGTTAATCGATAAAAGGAAAGTAAGTTTCGGTGAAGAGAAAGTCAAGACACCAAGTACACATATTTAGTTACCAAACGAAGTAAACAAAATTTTGGTTGGGAGGTTAGCCACTGAGAAAGGAAAATAAATTAAATACAAGGATCATAATGACATTTAATGAAGATCCATGATGATCTGGAAGATTATAAGGATGAGGAAGAGTTAGTTAAAGAAATCTAGAATCAGGAAAAATCAAGGTGATAATCTATGGTTAGATCTATGCAGAAATTAGTGAAGATACAAGTTCCAAGGTGATGATAAAACATTTTACCTAGCTCTAAAATCATTGAATTAGTTCAAAAGGATGATCTAACGGTTGAGAATAATCAGAGGAAAACGTAATAAAAGAGATTAAGAGGAAAAATAGTCTATACAATGGATGAAAATTAATGGAAAAAAAGCTAGTAAAGTTGAAAGTTGGATGTGTAATCGAGAAATTTAGTGAAGAATAAAAAGGAGGAAATTCAAGTCAGTAAGAAGAGATTGATGAAGTGTTGAGGCCAATGGAAAGTGATAGAATGAAGTGAAGACAAAGAGAGCATAAGGGATCTGATTAAGCAAGAGGTAGCTGGAAGTTTACAGATCAATTTTCTTACTATTTCTTATTAACATTTGTAGCAAAAAAATCTCTTAACCGAGTGGACTTAACAGTCTTATTGTAAAACCTTTAGAGAGGTGACATTCTAAAAGAGTATTTGAAGACCTTTAACCAGGCCACTCCTAAAAGGGTGAAGATCCTAAAAGATCTAAGGGAAATCCCCTAATAAGGTCACATTTAACAAGGTGCATTGTAATCTTTAACAAGATTGGATTTTAACCAAGCATACTTCAAAAGAGTATTTCTTTAGTGAGTGACAATTCCCATAGTAGTTTTTCCCAAATTAGGTTTCCACATTAAATACTAGTGTTATATGTGTTGAATTTTTATTGTGAATGTTATTGATGATTGATAAGTTAATTTACTATTATCGGTTAATGTTGAAGTTTGTCTGACTGAGTTGTTACTGAGTTGAATCAGAGAAAAGTTTTAAGGTTTAAGGAATCACTGATTACTGATTCACCCCCCTCTTAGTAATCCAACAATTGGTATCATAACTAAGTACTCTAAAGAGATAAGTTTGAAAGACTTGAGTAAAAGATCTGAATATGTATAAGAGGGAGGCACCAAACTTGAAAAAGAACAACTTCTATACATAGAAAGTAGGATGAGGCTGCACATATCTGAAATTGGAGAGTATGCAATATACTATCTTGATAATGAGTATTCACCACCACCATTTGGGCCTACGATAATTGAATAAATTAGAGAAAGATAATACCACATACAAGTTATGATTGAGATATCTTCTACTCTCACCGACCTACAATTTAATGATCTAAAAGGATGTGATACTACTAAACAAATGTGGGAAAAGATTTCATTAGTATATGGTGGAGATCAACATGTTCAGAAGGTAAAACATGAAAGTTTGAAAGATAAATTTGATTCTATGAGAATTAAAGAAGGTGAAGATGTTACACAATATAGTACAAGATTGAAGGAAGTTGTGAGTGTTATCTGAGGTGCAGGAGGACATATAGAAGAAGAAGATGTAATAAGTAAATTAATGAGGAAATTGTTGCCTACTTATGCCATCCGAGTGTCTGCAATACATGAACTGAGATCCATTCCTTAGATGCCCGTTTCAGTGGATGCTACAATCGGTAAGTTCTTTTGAGCTAAATGAATTTGAAAATAGTTTACCTGCCACCTCCAAGATTGAGTATGCATTCAAGTCATCTTTGAATATTGGAAATTATAGAGAGTCTAGATCTAGTGATGGTTATACTAGTAGTGCAAGTGAAAGATTTCAAAGTTGCAAGAGTGATCTAGAGAGTCTATTTGAAGAGGAGAGACAAAAAGAAGAGTTTGAAGCTTTACTAGCTAGGATACTACCGAGAGGAAAAGGCAAATAACAAGGTAAATTAACCTTGAAATGTTTCAATTGTAAAAAATTGGTCACATTGCATCTAGATGTCCTAACAACAACAATAGTGATTAGAAGAGAGATAACCGAGATAACAACAAAAGAGAAAATAGATTCAGGAGATACCAAGATTTTAAAATCAAAGGTAAGAAGTCATGCTACATTGTTGAAGAAGGACTAACTGATGATGATTTTGATGATGATGAAGGTCTAGAGGTTGTATGCTTATATCAAGGATGATTTTTATGAAGAAAGGTATGGAGAAGAAAAAAATTTAATTTCTCATGTTAGTAAGAATGGTACATGGATAATTGATAGTGGATGTTCACATCATATGACTGGTGACACACATAAGTTCATTACTATGGAAGAACATGATGGAGGCTATGCTATATTTAGTAATGATGCTCCATATCCTGTGAGAGGTAAAGGTTCTATATTTTTAAGGATAATACACAATGTGATGATGTCTATTGGGTTGAAGGACTAAAGTATAATCTGTTAAGTGTGGCATAGCTAAATAGCACTGGTCACCGACTAGAATTTTAGAATGGAAAGGTAAAAGTATTTGATCAGAATGAAGGTCTGATTTCCACTGAGGAACAATTAAAAGGTAACCTATTCTATCTATATACTAATACAAAAAGTTTCTTATTTGGTAAAGTTGAGGATGTATGGTTAGGACACAAGAGATTCTATCATGAGAACTTTGACAACTTAATTAAGGTGAGAAAAAAGAATAGAGTAAGAGGTCTACTGAGATTGGATAAACCTGAAAATGTCATGTGCAAAGGATGTCAAGTTGGTAAGATGAAAAAGTCAAGTTTTACAAGAAAATCTTACACTACACAAGGTATTTTGGAGTTTGTGCACACTGACCTATGTGGACCTATGAGAACACAAAGCTAGTATGGTGATAGATATTTTATTTTATTTCTTGATGATTATTCATGAATGATGTGTGTCATGTTTTTATAGGAAAAATATAATGCTTTTCAAATGTTGAAGTGGTACAAGGAAAGAATCAAAAAGAGACTAGGAGACAATTGAAGTGTCTGAGATCTGATAGAGGAGGTGATTTTACATCTAATGATTTTACACTTTTCGACAATGAATATGGAATAAAGAGACAAATTTCTCCTCTGAGCACATGACAATAGAATGATATAGTAGAGAGAAGGAATAGATCCATTATTGATTGTGATAGGACTTTGATCATTGAAAATGGAGTGTCTCAAACATTTTGGAGAGAATCTCAATTAGTACTGTTGCATATACACTGAACTAAGTACAATTGAAGAAAGCTACACACATGACTCCATATGAAATATGGTATGGTCACAAACCAAATGTGAGTTATTTCAAAGTATTTGGAAGTAGATGTTACATTATCAAGGATGCTAGAAATGGAAAGTTTGATCACAAAGGTGATGAAGGAATATTCTTAGGATATTCTACTATGAGAATTTACAAGTGCTTAAATAAGTCTACTAATAAAATTGTAGAAAGTGAAAATGTAAGCATTGATGAATTTGCAGAGAAAAATGATGAAGACAACAAAAAGGAACCTAAAGACTATCAAATATTTCTATATGTTCAACCTGATGTTACTGATACCCTACTGATAGTACAAAATGAGGAAGAAGATGAATAGAGAGATCCACCACTGAATGTTGAAAATGAAGATCTGCCATAGCCTACCGAGTCTGTTCTAGCCAAGTATGTGACAAGACACCACGCATCAAGAAAAAATATTGTAGACAAGAATGATGGAGTTATGAGAAGAAGTAAGTTGAGAGATAAGACATGTTTGATTTTTGAATTTGAGCCAAGAAAAGTAAATGATGCATTGGATAATGAAGATTGGGTTAAAGCCATGAAAGAAGAGATAGACCAAATTGAAAAGAACAACACATGGAATTTGGTACCGAGACCTAAAGTTAAAAATGTTATTGGTACTAAGTGGGTTTTTAGAAACAAACTTAATGAACATGGAGATGTAATCATAAACCAAGCAAGACTAGTTTGTAAAGGGTATGCACAAGAAGAAGGTATTGACTATGGTGAGAATTTTGCACTTGTTGATAGATTAGGAGTTAGGATTCTAGTAGCATATGCAGCTTATAAAGGATTTAAAGTTTATCAAATGGATGTTAAGTCTAGATTTATTTATGGTATTATTGATGTAGGGGCATTCTAGGGTACTCGGTGAATCTGCATAGAGGTATGTTGTTTTGGTTCTGTGTTACTCGATTGTAGCTTTGACTGATGGTCTCAGTCATTCAAGGAAGCTCAATCACTAAAAGGAACTTGGTGAAAATCTGGTGCTCAAAAGAAATTTTACTTGGTGATGCTTGTGGTGCTCAATTGTTGTGCTTGCTTAGTGATGCCTAACTGGCTTGGTTGTTTCTCTGGCACTCGGTAGTTCTGGATTACCGACTATAGTTCTTTGAGATTTGGTTGGCCAACTTGGTGCATTTATTATTGGTAGCTTTTGTTGTATTCTCCTATGTAGATCTAGAGGCCGACATGGAGAATTAAATGTTTGTAAGGCTATTTGAGAGATGACTTGTATTGCATTTAATATTTGTTTGTAATAGGAGCCAACTTGTCTTAGGAGTTAATTGTTTCTTCTAGCCGATTTGTGGCTGAAGATTAGTATTTAAGGAGTGTTTGAGTAGTTGTTTAGGCAAATTAGGGGACATCAGATAGGAGATAAGATCTAGTTAGACTTGGATCCTATGAGATCTTGAAGATTAGGTTGATTTTTGATAGTTTGTAATAGCAAAGCTAGTGGTTTGTTTGTTTGGAGACAAGGAGATTGCTTGGAGGCTTGCGAGATCAAGTTCAGATCCTCCTTAGGGTTTCTATAGGTTGCTAATTAGTTTCAAAACTGAACTAGCTAGAGTTGGATTGGATCTTTGTGGATCTTGCATAACTATTTCTGATTGTAATTGGCCCTAACCCGGAAGGCCTTACAACTGAACTTGTTAATGAAAATTTAGTTGAAACAACTATTGTGTTGTGTTATTCCACATTGTGGTGTTTGGATGCTTGTGGGGACTATCCTTAATTGGATCCTCCTTGCCCTGTCTTGTGTCAAGTGGTATCAAATATTGAAGATCTTGAGTGTGTAAACTATTTGAGGCTGTTTGCACTAGGACCTTGTTGGTGACTTATTGCTTTGGGTTTTTGAAAATATTGAAGGATGCCTCCAAGAAGATTGGACCTTAGAGAAATTGTTGATCTCTATGATGTTGTAGAATTAAAGATTAGAGAGAAGGTGAAATCTGATTTTAGATCTGAGATGGAGTTGATGAATAATGACATGATTCATGGGATCATGAGGGCTATGACTAGTGTACCTCAAAATGTTGGTACTGAAGTGTTAATCTCTATTGAGAATTTTTGGTTGTCATTAGTATCAAAGGATAGTAAATAGGTCAGTCGGTCATTTATATTGAGACACTCGGTAACTAGAAGTAAGACAGAGCAGTCAGTAAAGCCTTACACCAAGCATCACATAGTTAATCGAGCACCAGTGACACCGACACCGATGGTTAGTAAACATAGAGCATCATAGTATACATCGAGAAGATTATACAGTGTTTACCAATGATCACAGACAATGGCATAGTAATTAGAAATGGCAAATTATTCTATGCAAATGATTATAATAGATCATAAAATGGTTTACCAAGATCGAGGAGCATTTATTATAAAAGATATTCATTAAATGCAATGATTATCTTATTTGTATTTGTTGATCTAGGTTATTTTGCACTGTAGATCTTAGGGTTATGATTATTTTTTGTAACCTAATTTTTGCTTAAGCGGCAAAATAGAACACTATATATTGTATATGTTCACACCATTTTATGAGGTTTTTGAACTGATATATATGAATCACAGAGCACTTGAAGAAATTGCCTATCTTCAAGTCAATTAGTTTACCGAGCAGAACAGAGTACAGAGGTTTTCAGATTGAACAGAATCAGACAAGGCTACCGAGTAGAACAAAGCAGAGAACCATCACAGATAAGGTGATATTTTGATAAGCACTTATAGATCTATTTTAGACAATTGAGTTGTCAACTAGTAGATAGCTACCTATTACTTTCTAACAATTGTGATAGAGTTTTTGTGAAATCTCTTAATAGAGTAGACTTAACAGTCTTTGTATAAATCTCTTAACCAAGTACACACTTCATATAGTGTTGTTAAATCCTATAACTAGGTAGATCTAGCTGATCTTATATGTTACTCCTAACAGGGTAAGATCACCAGAAGTGATCAAAACTTGTAGCCTTAACAGGCAAACCTTTTCTATCTGCAGTAGTGAAGAATTTGTGGGTGTCATCCCCATCGCAGTTTTTACCTTCTAACAAGGGTTTATTCGTTACCAAAATACTTGTGTTATGTGATTTTCATATTGATCTCATGTTGTTTACTTTCTTAAGTTAACTAGATGATTGATTTATGCAATTAGATTCAAGTTATTTTGATCGGTTATCACAGTATTCAGTTATAGATCAGAAAGGTGTTTGCTACTAAAGTTTTGAAGGCACTGATTCACCCCTCCCCTCTCAATACCTATCTCTCCTAATTCCAACAATTGGTATTAGAGCACAATTCTCTTGTTTAAAAATTTAACCACTGAAGGGAAAAGATCTAAGTCATGGAGAGATACAAACTTGACAAGACTATTGAGAATCAGAAGATACAAATGCAAATGTTTGTGGAACAGTATAAACAAGCCAAGGAAGAACTGAAGAAATTACTGGTTGAAAGAAAGAACCTTGCAATTTAGTAAAATGAAATAATTTGTCATGAAGAACCTATTGATGACATATTTTATCACATTGGATCAAGCTCTAGAAGCATCTCTGACAGATCCGAAAGCATAATCTCTGAATTATCTGAAAAGAATCAGCATCTATCTGAGCAAGTGAAAGAACTTCAAATTGGTCATGAATCTCAAATGGTGAGAATGGTGGAAATCATGAACAATGCTATACAAGCTAAACAAGATCAGAATCTAGCTATTGAAGACCGAAGACTGATGACTGAACAACTTCAAGCAAAAGAAAGTGAAATCCAGAGACTCACTAAATGTCACTTCCAAGTATCAAATCAGATGATGATAGTTAATCAAGAAATGAATCGAGTAAATGGAGAATTATCAAGAAGACTTGAAGATGTAGCAACACTTAGAGAAGATAATGAAAAACTCAGAAATGAAATAAAAACACAAAAGAAACACAATGAGATGATGAAGATAGCCGAGGACAACTCTAAAAAGATTGATGATTTTCTGACTAATCAAAGGAGATTTGGAAGCAGAGCCGGTATAGGCTACACCAGTGAAGGAGAATCATCACAACAAGCTGAAGAAGTCAACAAAAATCGAAGTAAAAAACCTAAAGTGTTGACATGTTACCATTGTGGAAAAATAGGACATACATCTAATGTGTGTAGAAGCAAAGCAGAAGGTAAACCTCCTGTTATTTCAAAATTCAATGGATATTGTTATTATTGTGGTAAGTTTGGACATCCATCTTATGAATGCAGAGCAAAGAAGAATGACATTGCAAATAATACCATTGAGGAGAAAATATGCTATACTTGTAATAAGCATGGACACACTGCAAGGGACTGCAAGACAAAAATGAAACAAGTTTGGACACCTAAAGAGAAACTACAACGAAAGCCATATCAACCAAAGAGAAAAGGTAACTCATATGTTTGGGATTATAATATATGGACTAATTCTACTACATGTGGTCGGTATGGACATATTGCAGCAAACTATTATAGAAAGAGTCGGATTGGACAATCAAGAAACTGGACAAATGTAGGAATGGCATGTATGCACTGTCACAAGGTCGGTCATGTAAGAAAGAACTACAGAGACTGAGCACCTAATGAAAACCATATATTTGAGAGTGGATATAACATTGCAAAAATTACAAAGTTAAGGAACACAAAGTGGAAGAAGGCATCTATTGAGAATGCTGAGTTAAGTAACACTGTCGGTGAAACTTCGTCCACTGGATTGGGTGACATCAATACCTCCACTTAAGATGACAAAGGTATGTAAAGAACTAACATTTTAAATGATCATATTTTACATACAGTTCCTTATATGTGATGTAAAAATACCAAATTTGCATGAATGAAGATGCACTGTGGTTTATATATTATAAGTTTGCAAATATTATCAAGTCGGTAAAAGAAGAAAAGTGAGTTGATTACCCATTGGTAATCACTATACAAGGTCAACCGATAATAGTTCAAACCGATGAAGAAAATCTATGTTAACTAAGCAAAAGATATTGTAGACATTATCGAGCTGACAGTCATCTTGTACCGAAAGTTAGGTCATGCATTAATGCATCAAAGTTTGAGTGGGAATATCAAAAAACCCTATATATATACACGAAAATAGAGTTCATTGTTACATTGTGATTTCAAAGAAAGGAGATTTTACAGAGAAGTGTTTGAAAAAAAAATTTAGAACAGATTCAAAGCTACAGTAGATCAAACTGATTATAGTTCTTCGATGATAACAAGTAAGTTCATCTGCCTAACAAACACCAGTTAACTATTGTTTGCCAAAACCATAGGAACAATTTATGGCATCATCTTCAACCGCAAGAAAATCATAGAACATTGAGGAGGAAGTGGAATTAATTGTTAGGGCACACTTTGCTGAGGAGAAATTCAAACCTCATCCCAAGGTCGCAACACAAATAGATGATATGGGTGCATTTTCTAGCATTCCTGATAAGGTTTTGTTAACAGAAGATGTTAGGTCTTACATTCACTACAAGATCGGTGAAGTATGTGATTTTGAGACCATAGCAGCTTATCAGCAAATCTATGGACTGGATGGTAAGATCAAATTTGAATATAAGAAGATTGAAGAGTCAGGGTTATGATGTTTCACATATTTCCCACAATCATTTCACAACGACTGGATAAGAATCATGCTAAGTAGATTTCATGATGGCAAATTTTGGTTAGAAAAACCTGTTGAGGTCACCAAGAAGATTATTAGTAGGGTTACTGGGTACCCTGTAACTGACAAAGCCAAAGCATTTCAAAGTTCATCTCGTCCCGACATAGAAAAGAACACTGGATTTCAATGGGATGGTAGAGCATTGAAAATAACAACTATCAAAGATCCAACAGTAAAATTGATAGCTCATGTCATCGGGTACAAGATATTTCAATCAAGCAGACTGAATAGTGTACCTTGCAGCGCCGTGGACATGGCTTACAAAATTGTGAAGAAAGATCACCAGGTTGATCTTGCCGAGCTACTACTACACCAGCTGCATGAAAACATGAAGACAATAAAAGAAAAGAAGTCCAATACATGTAAGTATGGATCATTGCTTGTCTGTACATTCCTCTATTTGCAAAAATATGTACCGAGTATTGGAAAAGTTAACTGGCAATTAGATAGACCGATAACTGTTCAAATCGGTGATATGATGAGAAGTCTAGGAAACAATCTAAACAAGGAGTTGAATGCATATTTCAAGGAATTTCAAACTAGAATGCAACAAAGAAGTAGAATTCCAAAGGAATTAGTAAGTAAATTTGAAGATGACATATGCTTTGTGGTAAGCACAGACCACTCAATGATAAAGGCAGTAGAACCGAGAACAAAATGGCTAGCACCAATGGGTTATGAAATGAATAATGATTTCACTTTGAAATCTATCAATGCATTTCTGACATTACCGATAGACATCACTGCTAGTAGGTTTGGACTATATGAGGAAGCTAAGTCTAGAATCACAATGGACATTGAGATCGATAAAATGTCTAGAAGGGAAAAGAAAATGAAAAAGGATCTAACAAAAAAATATGGAACTAGATCTGACTCACCCAAGGAGTCACTGGTTGATGAAGCAACTGAAGGTCAGTTACAGTTGGCTGACAAACCCTATGATAGCGAGGAGACCGAATCAAACAAAGAGAAGGACAATACACTGGTTCCTCCCACCAATGATGAAGATGAAATTCAACTACCCAAAACTGATGAACAAGATATTCATCTACCAAAACCTAAAGGAATGAGGATACATTCAGCAACTATAGCACAATGAATTGAGCAAAAAGAAGAAGCATTAAAAGTAGAAAAAAGAAGAGCAGCTACACTGACGAAGAAATACATCAAGAGAAAGAATAAGAAAGCAGCTGAACCACCTAAGAAAAAGAGGAAATACATAAGGAGTAAGGAAGATATAGAGGAGATTGACACTAAAAATGACCCTGATCAATTTAAGCTAGTTCATAATAGGGATAGGACTATAGAATAAATAATTGAAGATATTATTGAGAATGGAAATCTTAATGATCCAGGCATAGACAACTTTAACATGTCAATTGAGGACAAGACAAAGATAGAACATGCTATTGTTCAAATGATGATTAAGTTCAAGAGAGTACCAATGGAATTTTCATGTCAATTGCCAAAGGAACTTGATTGCAAAATAAGTGAGAGATGGGCTATTGCACTTGATACAGAGAAAAGGAAAAGAGAACGATCACTAAGCCATGCAGCCACACACTTTAGCTATGCTATGGTAAGTGAATACATGACAAGGTATCAACCTAGATTTTCAGTCAAGAATAGAGCTATGCAGATCATGGATGAGAATGTAGATGATATGGATGTCATATGTGACTCTCTATGGACATCAATTTTGAAGGTAGAAGAGAAAGCTGAACAGGAAGCATTCCTAAAACTGTCTAAAAAGAGACACAGTTCAAAAGGTAAAAGTATTTTCATTGATGATAGTAAAGGCAAGAAAATAGAAGACACTGGTATATCAGTTACCAAGGTAATTGATATCATCAACAAAAAGGCAGAAATTAAAATTTCACGGGATGCACCAGATCAAGCTAAGATCCACTTGCAAAAGAAAATCGATGATGATGCACTCATTGAGGACATCACTAACGGTGATCCTAATGATAAGGATGATGAAGATGTAATAATTACACAATACAAAGATGAAGCATTAAACACTGACACTTTGTCTACATCTCTATCGAGTGAACTACCTGTACTTGTAGAGGTAGTTGAAATAATTTCACAAGTACAACCCGATGTCTCTCATCCTGAGCCAACCAAAGATACAACTGAGATTCAAGCACCCAAGCAACCTACAAATACAAATGAGCCTAACCAACCAGAGGCACAGTCTACAGAACAAAAGGAACCTAAAGAAACCAAGTCAACCGAGGTGAACCCACCTAACACTACAACCGAGACTCCTACACCATCTATTGAGGAGTAGAAGAAGGATGATATAGTGTCAACTGGTAAGGATACTCTAAGGAGTGAAGAAAAAGCTATTGTCATAAGTGAGAAGAAGTCACCTCTAGCCCCGAAGAAGAAGAAGAAGAAAGCCAAAGGGCCGGTTACCATTGATGAAGTCATCATTATACTAGAATGTGACCTAAGAACCCTAAGCCTCGAGGATCTAAGTAATTATGGGGAACTATGTTCGAGGAAAGTGGCAAAAGAAAAGTTAAGGCAAGAACATAAACACAAAAAAGTGTTAAATGATGTGAGGGATATTCTACAACAAATAGTACCAGAAACAACCATTGATGAGAATACACCCATTTTAGATCAACTTGCCACCCTCACCAACAAAATCAATGCCCCTGATATAGATGGAGACAAAAGAATAGAAGAATGGGTAGAGTCAAAGATTCAAAACAAATTGGTAGAGAGAATTAGCACTGAAGTGGCACTAAACAAGGTGAAATTATCTAAGGTCATTACCGAGGTAAAATCTATCACCTAGATAATCTGTCAAATGCTAATAAGATTTGTACTTTAAACACCTTCACTATAGAAGTCAGTGAAAAGATAAAAGGTTTAGAAGAAGAAATAAAGTTGAGTACACAAGTAGCTATCACCAAGCCAATTGCTTTCTTAAAGCACATTAACTGAGTTCAGGAACTCCGGCGGCTGATAGCAGACTTAAGGAAACAAGAAGCACACATCACCGATTAGGTTACAGAGTTATAGAAAGAACTCATTCCTTACCTAAAGATTTTTGAAACACATACTGTCAAAGCTGAGCAACTTGTGGCAACACTAGAGATTTCAGTGTTGGATAATATCTTTGACATGCATGCACAAGTCGGGCTTGAGAAAATTGCTCTTACCAACTTGAAAGAGGAATGAGAAAACCTCTTGGAGTTTGTGAAGAAAACCCATCCACACATTTTTGATAAGATGTAAGTATACATTACATACTTTTTGGGTATTTGACATTATTATCAAAAAGGGGGAAAACATGCATATGCCAAATAGTATATTTTTTTTTATATGTATATTACATAATACCGGGAGCATGCACCAAGGGGGAGTACTTTTGTAGTACTTAGAATTTTTTTGTGGATATGTATATGGCGGAGATATAAGGAATATATAGAAACATTTTGTCTATATACATTTTGAAGTTTTGATACTAATGCCAAAGGGGGAGATTGTTAATCTCTATTGAGCATTTTCGGTTGTCATTAGTATCAAAGGATAGTAAACAGGTCAGTTGGTCATTTATATTGAGACAGTCAGTAACTAGAAGTAAGACAGAGTAGTCAGTAAAGCCTTACACCGAGCATCACAAAGTTAACCAAGCACCAACGACACCGACACCGATAGTTAGTAAACACCGAGCATCATAGTATACACCGAGTAGATTATACAATGTTTACCAATGATCATAGACAATGGCATAGTAATAAAAAATGGCACATTATTCTATGTAAATGGTTATAATAGATCATAAAATAGTTTACCAAGATTTAGGAGCATTTATTGTAAAAGATATTCATTAAATGCAATGATTATCTTATTTGTATTTGTTGATCTAGGTTATTTTGCACCATAGATCTTAGGGTTATGATTATTTTTTGTAACCTAATTTTTGCTTAAGCGGCAAAATAGAACACTATATATTGTATATGTTTGCACCATTTTATGAGGTTGTTGAACTAATATATATGAATCAAAAAGCACTTGAAGAAATTTCCTATCTTCAAGTCAATCAGTTTACTGAGTAGAATAGAGTATAGAGGTGTTCAGATTGAATAGAATCAAACAAGGCTACTGAGCAGAACAGAGCAAAGAACCATCACATATAAGGTGATATTTTGATAAGCATGTATAGATCTATTTAAGACAATTGAGTTTTGAACTAGTAGATAGCTACCTATTACTTTCTGACAATTGTGATAGAGTTTTTGTGAAATCTCTTAACAGAGTAGACTTAACAGTCTTTGTATAAATCTCTTAACTAAGTACACACTTCATATAGTGTTGTTAAATCCTATAACTAGGTAGATCTAGCTGATCTTATATGTTACTCCTAATAGGGTAAGATCACTAGAAGTGATCAAAACTTGTATCCTTAACAGGCAAACCTTTTCTATCTGCAGTAGTGAAGAATTTTTGGGTGTCATCCCCATCGCAATTTTTACTTTCTAACAAGGGTTTTTGCGTTACCAAAATACTTGTGTTATGTGATTGTCATATTTATTTCATGTTGTTTACTTTCTTAAGTTAACTAGATGATTGATTTATGCAATTAGATTCAAGTAATTTTGATCAGTTATCACAGTATTCAGTTATAGATCAGAAAGCTATTTGCTACTAAAGTTTTGAAGGCACTGATTCACCCCTCCCCTCTTAGTACCTATCTCTCCTAATTCCAACACTGAAGATGGTTATGAGGAAGCTACCAAAGACTTTGAAGCTACTAGATCTAGTGGTGATGACCAGAGAGACTAATCTGGTGAAGATAGAACTGGTTGGTTGCATAGATCTGGAGCTTGACTAAGTAATAGTTACCAAATGGATGTTTCTACTTTCTCTGATACTTTGAAACCTAAGAATCTAATTGATTGGATTGGGGAATTGGAAGACTTCTTTGAACTTGAAGAAATCAAAGATCCTCTTTGAGTAATATTGGCATAAACTAAGTTGAAAGGACATGTTGCTCTTTGGTGGAAAGAATTACAAAGATATAGAGAAGATGAAGTAGAAATGAAGATCAATCAGTGGAGGTTGATGGTGACTAAATTGAAAGCTAAGTTCCTAACTCCTAACTATGAGCTTGAATTGTTTAAGAAGTTGCAGAATCTAAAATAGAAAGATTTGACTATTGAAGATTATACCGAGGAGTTCTACAAACTTACTATTCAGTCTGGACATAAAGAACTTGGTAAGGAAAAGGTAGCTCAGTATATTAATGGTTTGAGATTTAATATTTAGGATGACCTTGGTATGTTAAAGATTGATTCTGTTGAAGATGCTTATCAGTATGCTCTTAAGGTAGAAGATAAGTTGAAAAGGAGACAACATATTAATCCCCAAGGGAAGGAAAAGATTGATCACTCAGTGAAGGATAAACCGACTAGAGAAGATGAACAAAAACCTATGGAACCGAAGAAGAAGAAAGGTAGAGTTATCTTTAAGGGTACTTTTTATAATTATGGCAAAGAAGGACACCATTATTTTGAGTGTACATAGAAGAAGCTTGGTGACTAATGAACTACTGTGGTAAATGAGAACATTCAGAATTAACCTAAATTTGAGAACTTGCTAGTTCAAAGTGTTAGAAAATAAAGTCCACCAAGATAACTGAGAGGGGGGGGGGTGAATTAGTTATCAAATAATTATAAATTTTAACATCTTCAACAACATTTAACCATGTAAGTAATGCAATTACTAACCATACAAAGATATTCATACACAATGACACAATAACACAAGATATGTTGACTAGGGAACCTCTTGATCAAAGAGTAAACCCCGGTGGGAATGATGCCCACAAAAGATGCACTAATATAAATATTCCTTGTGAGAGGATGGACTCTATTAGGAGTCTTATGAAATACATTCATTACATATAAATCCCTGTTAGGAGATTTTGAATCCCTGTTAAAAGATTCTAACCCCATTAAGAGTTATGGAAGATAGAAGGACCCATTGCCCAAATAGCTTCAGGGTAAGATCACTAAACACACTGTCCAGATAACCTTGATATTATTCAGTAGAATAATATGAAATATGTTACCTCCTTACTATTCCAAACTGCACTCACTACTACATCAAATCTCAATTCCAAATCTCTGAACTTCGCATGTCTTCCTTCACAATTTCGCTTTCACAATCTCTTAGGCTCTTTTCTTCACTTCATGCTTACATTTGCATGCAACCAAACCATGCTCACACTTCTTTCATATATCTCAACTCTATACAATAAGGAAAAACATTCCTTCCTTTATACCACACTCAAATAATTACAAATGAGTCGGCACACAAATTACAAAATAAAAGTTTCCATATGCTACATCAAAATTACACAAAACTGTTAGCTTCCAAATGCAATATCTCTTCACTCATGCAACCTCAAAGTTTGCACTATGAACCACGTCACCATCAATGTGTCTCAAAATTTCCTTTAACTGCACAAAACTATATTTGATCCCGATTAGGAGATATCATCCGATTTCCACAAACCGCTACTCAGGAACTCTTCCTGGATACTGCTTTTACCAAAATGCTCATAACTTTCATGAATCAATGAATTACTATCTACACTCTTAACCATAGACATATAACATATCAAAGAGTATAACATTAACATCACATAGCTCCAACTACAATATCCCATGTGCGCTAATCAAAACATTGTCTGCTTCTCTGCCAGTCTCCAAAAGATCACTGTGTTGACATCAATGACAATCATAGTCATGAATGCAACAATAATTGCTACAAAATGATTGCCAACATCTAGAATTCATTCCTAACAATCTTCCCCATTGGCATTGATGGCAACATAGATGAAAAACATCCAATGTTCCAAAAATCCAATACTATTGCACTGCTGCACTGATACTCTAAAAGTTCTTCAAATCTTTTTCATCAATCAAATCTTACTTCGTTATCCTATTAAGTTCTCTCCAATAGATGGTCTATATTGTTTTTCATGTATGCTTCTCCCCCATTGACATCAATGAAAAAAATTTCATCACTATGTCAACAACAACTCAATGTCAAAAGACACTGTTTCAAAAAATACATTCACAAGAGTCCTCATGAATCAGCTCAGATACACATACTCCCCCATAGAGGAAGTACCAACATCCAATCCAGAAAAAGATAGAGCTCATATACCACTAGATGGATACAATCAACTACATCATTACTCAAAAGTAGGCTCAGGCATAACCCCAAGCATACCTCTCAGATACTCAAATGTATCCTTAGGAAAAGGCTTTGTAAATATGTTTGCTATCTGTTCCTTTGTGCTTATGTACTCTAGTCTAACTTCTTTCTCAACAACTTTCTCTCTTAAAACATGATACTTGATCTTTATATGCTTAGTTTTAGAATGCAATATAAGATTCTTAGACATACTGACTGTGCTGGTGTTGTCACAATGTATGACAATAGGCTCAAAAAAATTAATTCCAATATCTTTCAGAATCTGCTTCATCCAAATTATCTGGTTACAATTGTTTGTTTCTGCTACATATTCTACTTTTGCTGTACTCTATGAAATACAATTCTACTTCTTGCTCAACCAGGAGACCAATCTTCCTCCAAGAAAAAAGGTTCCACCACTGGTGCTTTTCTTATCATCAACACTACCTCCCCAATCAGCATCTGTATATGCACATAGGGTGAAATCATCAGATTTTTCATACCACAATCCATAGTCCATTGTCCCTCTTAAATATCTCAATATCCTCTTTACTGCTGCATAATGTGATTCTCTAGGCTTAGCTTGAAATCTTGCTACCATTCGAACTGAATGTTGTATATCCAGTCTAGTGTGTGTTAAGTACTACAATCCTCCAATCATGGATCTATATTTCTTCTGCTCAACTATTGGTGTTTCATCTTTGCTCGATAGTTTGTGTCCTGTAACCATAGGTGTTCCAACTAGTTTATAGTTCTCCATTTCAAATCTTTTCAGCAAATCATTCAAGTACTTTGTCTTTCCAACAAAGATACCATCATTATTTTGTGTTATCTGTAATCCCAAAAAGTATGTCATCTCATCAATCATGCTCATTTCAAATTCAGTCTTCATTTCATCAGCAAATTTGTCACTAGCTTCATCTTCTCCTCCAAAGATAATGTCATCAACAAAAATAACTATAACTAACATTCCATTTTCAATTTCTTTTATGTACAGATTACTATCTGCTATTCCTTTAGTAAATCCCAATTTCAACAAATATTTATCCAATCTAGCATACCAAGTTCTAGGTGCTTGCTTTAGTCCATATAATGCTTTCTTTAGTTTACATACCATATCTCTTTCTTGAGTCAAAGGAAATCCTTCAAGTTGCTCAATGTAGACTTCTTCTTCCAATTCACCATTTAGAAATGCAGACTTCACATCCATCTGATACACTTTGAATTTTTTAAAATTTGCCTAAGACAAAAACATTCTTACTACTTCAAGTCTTGCTACTGGTGCAAAGGTTTATTCATAGTAAATTCCTTCTTGCTATGAGTATCCTTTACATACTAATCTTGCTTTGTTTCTTACTACTTCTCCTTGTTCATTCATCTTGTTTCTGAATACTCATTTAGTTCCAATCACATTCTTGTCTTTAGGTCTAGGAACCAATTCCCATGTCTTGTTCTTTTCAATTTGATCTAGTTCTTATTTCATAGCATTAATCCAATGTTCATCTTCACAAGCTTCATTAGTAGATTTAGGTTCAATTTGAGAAATCAAACATAAATGTATCTTATTTCTAGTCATAACTCCTCTATCCAAACTTCCAATAACTTGTTCAATAGGATGATGTCTAGATAGATACCTATTCGGTGTCATAGTCATAGATCTTGCTTCAACTATAGATTCTTCTCTAGTTTCTTCTCTGGTTTCTTCTACAGTATGATACTCATTCAAAAATTCACTGTCAGTCTCATAGAATAATTCAATAGTTTCAATGTTAGGCTGAGGATTAGCTTCTTCATCAAATTCATAATCAAGAATTCTTTCCTAAATTTTAAACTTCTCATCAACTTTAACATTTGTGCTCTCAACAATAGTTTTAGTTCTCTTATTGTAACATCTATATGCTTTTCTCTTCAAATAATATCCAAGAAAAATACCTTCACTTCTAGGATCAAACTTTCCAATATCATCATCTCTCTTTATATAACATTTGCTTCCAAAAATTCTAAAATACTTAACTGAGGGTGCATGTCCAAACCATAATTCATAAGGTGTCTTATCTGTATCTCCTCTGCTTTGTACTCTATTCATTATATATACTATTGTATTCACTACTTCTATCCAAAATGTCTTCGCCAAGTTATTCTCAAATAACATAACTCTTGTTGCTTCAGTTACTAACCTGTTTCTTCTTTCTGCAATACCATTTTGTTCAAGTGTTCTAAGTGCTAAAAATTGTCTATTAATACCATTCACTTCACAAAAAGTGTTAAACTCTCTAGAAGTAAATTCTCCACCTCTATCAGATCTCAAACATTTAATCTTTATTCTAGATTCATTCTCAACTTTATTCTTAATGATCTTAAACTTATCAAAAGCTTCAAATTTTTCTTTTAGAAATGCAATCCACATCATTCTTGTAAAATCATCAACAAGAATCATAAAATACCTTTCTCCATAGAATCCTCTAGTCCTAGTAGTACTGCTCAAGTTTGTATGAACAATCTCCAACTTCTCTGTCAATGTGAACTTCTTACTAGGAAATGAACTTCTCTTCTGCTTAGCCATCACACATTCTTTGCAAATCATGTTAGTAGGCTTCATAATTTTAGGCAAATCTCTTACTGTAAGTGTAGTACTCACTTTCACAATGTTATCAAAGATTATATGACAAAACCTTCTATGCCATAACCAACTGTCATCAATTTTAGTAATCAAGCATGTCATCTTAGTAGGATTCAACTGAAATACATTACCTCTAGTTGTAGATCCAGTTCCAATTAGATTTCCATCTTTATCCTTTATCACACAAGTTTTCTCAATAAACCAAACTTGATATCCCTTATACACTAACTGTCCAACACTCAAAAGATTATGTTTCAATCAATCAACAAAGTAAACATCATTAGTATTAGTCTTTCCATCAAGAGTAATAGATCCTATACCTTTAATGAAACAAGGTGCATTGTTACCAACTCTAACAACTCCTCCATCATAATTGTTAAAATTTATGAACTTCTTCACATGTCCAGTCATATGATGTGAACAACCACTGTCTATAATCCAATCATCTTTCTTTTCAACTTGGGAAACTAATGCTTTTTCTTCTTTAACATCAGATTCAGAATTTTCTTCTTTAATTGCTAGAAATCCTATTTCATCATTATTCTCAGTATCACTTTCACTCAAAGTTCTTTCTATACTAGCGTCAAGATCTTCATCATTAGCATAATAAAATTCCTTAGATCTTCTAGGCTTGAAATTATTTCTGTACTTCTTAACTCTCTTAAGGCATTTAGATGCAAAATGACCATATTATTGACAAGTCCAACATTTAAAAAATTTCTTACTGTCTGGTTCTCTTTTCAAAAGTAAGGAAATACCTTCTTCAATCTTCTTGTCTTCTTCATTTCTAGATCTTTTACTATTGGCATTATCTCCACTCACACTGGTACTTCTTGAAAAAGTAGGACAAATACTAAGAGCACTAAATTCTGTCTCCATTCTAGGTAAGTCTCCTAATAACCTTAGGTTCATCTCTGCTGCTTCCAATCTTCCAAGAAGAGTCTCTCTTGTAAAGTTTGTAGTACAAGGTATAACTTGTTCAATCATTTGTGTTGTCTGCTTAAATACAGGAGTCAATGTCCTCAGAATTTTCCATATCACTTCATTCTCTATCTTTGATCCTCCACAAGATTTTATTCCTGCAACAATTTTTGACATTCTACCAATATAGCTTCTAACATATTCATCTTCCATCATTCTAATATCTTCAAATGCACATATCCAATTATGTAATCTAGCTCTTTTTGAATGTTCATCACCTTCAAAAGTAGAGTGTAAAACTTTCCAAATTTCATTAGATTTCTTAAAACATTTTACCTGACTGTATTCATTATCCAAAAGTGCTGTCAAGAGTGCTGCTCTTGCAAGTATGTTACACATGAATAGATCTACCTCATCTTTAGAACTTGTTTCAAGACTATCTTCTTCAATTATAGTCCTTTCATTCTTTGTAATCAACCAATAGCCTAGTCCTAAACACAATAGATGTGTCTTCATTTTTTCCTTCTAGCTGTCAAAATTTACTCCATTAAACTTAGGGCTTTATTTCCTGAAATTCACCATGGATCTCCTTAAGCTGTTAAACTTTCCTTTCAAGGACCTGCCGCTTTGATACCAATTGTTAGAAAGTAAAGTCCACGAAGATAATTGAGAGAGGGGGGGGTAAATTAGTTATTAGATAATTATAACTTTTAACATCTTCAACAACATTTAACCATGTAAGTAATGCAATTACTAACGATACAAAGATATTCATACACAATGACACAATAACACAAGATATGTTGACTAGGGAACCTCTTGATCAAAGAGTAAACCCCGGTGGGAATGATGCCCAAAAAAGATGCACTAATATGGATATTACTTGTGAGAGGATGGACTCTATTAGGAGTCTTATGAAATACATTCAGTACATATAAATCCCTATTAGGAGATTTTGAATCCCTGTTAAAAGATTCTAACCCTATTAAGAGTTATGGAAGACGGAAGGACCCACTGTCCAAACAGCTTCAGGGTAAGATTACTGAACACACTATCCAAATAACCTTGATATTATTCAATAGAATAATATGAAATATGTTACCTCCTTACTGTGCCAAACCGCACTCACTGCTACATCAGATCTCAATTCTAGATCTCTGAACTTCACATGTCTTCCTTCACAATTTCGCTTTCACAATCTCTTAGGCTCTTTTCTTCACTCCATGCTTACATTCACATGCAACCAAACCATGCTCACACTTCTTTCATATATCTCAACTCCATACAATAAGGAAAAAAATTTCTTCTTTTATACCACACTCAAATAATTACAAGTGAGTCGGCACACAAATTACAAAATAAAAGTTTCCATACACTACATCAAAATTACACAAAACTGTCAGCTTCCAAATGCAATATCTCTTCACTCGTGCAACCTCAAAGTTTGCACTGTGAACCACATCACCATCAATGTGTCTCAAAATTTCCTTTAACTGTGCAAAACCAGATTCGATCTCAATTAGAAGATATCATCCGATTTCCACAAATCGCTACTCAAGAACTTTGCCTGAATACTACTTTTACCAAAATGCTCATAACTTTCATGAATCAATGAATTACTGTTTGTGCTCTTAACCATAGACATATAACATATCAAAAAGTATAAAATAAACATCACATAACTCCAACTACAATATCCCACGTGTGCTAATCAAAACACTACCTACTTCTCTGCTAGTCTCCAAAAGATCACTGTGTTGACATCAATGACAATCATAGTCATGAATGCAACAACAACTACTACAGAATGACTGCCAACATCCAGCATTCATTCATAACACATAGAACAATCCTTGGTACAAATCAAGAACCTTGTCAGAGGAGTAAATTATTTAGAACTCGGTGCAAGTTTGGAGGTAAAGTTTGTGATGTAATTGTTGATAGTGGTAGTATTGATAACCTTGTTGCTGAGGACATGGTTTAGAAACTTGGTTTGAAAAGAATGAAGCATCCACATCCTTATAGGATTGGAAAGTTACAAAATGATCATGCTCTAGAAGTAAGAGAACAATGTTTTATTGATGTTCAGATTAGCCAGTATAAGGATCTTGTGTTATGTGATATTGTGAAGATGAATAGTTGTGATATATTGCTCAGTAGACCTTGGTAATATTATTGTAGACCTATGTATGATTGTGTTAAGAATGTGTTTACTATTGAGAAGGATGACAGGAAGTTTTCTCTGATGCCATTGCTAGATACAACACTCAGTAGGAGGAGCCTAAGTATTGTTAGCTAAGTTGAGTTGGTGGATCCTAAAGGTATGGATGATCAATATGGAGAACAAGCCTTTGTGTTATCAAGGAAAGACTTGAAAAGACAAAGGAAACAAAAGTAGAAGAGTATGCAAGCTAAAAAGTTGGAGGACTTGTATGTGAAGAACCAGTTTGGGGTTTATGTGCTAAATCCTTGAAGATGTTCTTCTGGCATATGAGAACATCTTTTCAAACCTAGGGTGTCTAATGTAGGGGCATTCTAGGGTACTCGGTGAATCTACATGGAGGTATGTTGTTTTGGTTTTGTGTTACTTAGTTGCAGCTTTGACTGATGGTATCGATCATTGAAGGAAGCTCAATCACTAAACGAAACTCGATGAAACTATGACACTCGACATAACTTGTACTCGATGATGCTTGTGGTGCTTGGTTGACGTGCTTGCTCAATGATGCCTAGCTAGCTCGGTTGTTTCTCTAGTGCTCGGTAGTTCTGGATTACTGACTGTAGTTCTTGGAGATTTGGTTGGCCGACTTGGTGCATTTATTATTGGTATCTTTTATTGTATTCTCCTATGTAGATCTAGAGGCTGACATGGAGAATTAAATGTTTGTAAGGCTATTTGAGAGCCAACTTGTATTGCATTTAATATTTATTTGTAATAGGAGCCGACTTGGCTTAGGAGTTAATTATTTCTTCCAGCCGACTTGTGGTTGAAGATTATTATTTAAGGAGTGTTTGGGGTAGTTGTTTAGGTAGATTAGGGGACATCAGATAGGAGATAAGATCTAGTTAGACTAGGATCCTACGAGATCTTAAAGATCAGATTGATTTTTGATAGTTTTTAATAGTAGAGCTAGTGGTTTGTTTGCTCGAAGACAAGGAGATTGCTTGGAGGCTTGCAAGCTAAAGTTTACATCTACCTTAGGGTTTCCATCAGTTGCTGATTGGTTTCAAAACTGGAGTAGCTAGAGTTGGATTGGATCTTTGTGGATCTTGTAGAACTATTTCTGATTGTAATTGGCCCTAACCTATAAGGCCTTATAGCTAGGCATGTTAATGAAAATTCAATTGAAACAATTATTCTGTTATGTTATTCCACATTGTGGTGTTTGACTGCTTGTGGGGACTATCCTTAATTGGATCCTCCTTGCCTTGTCCTATGTCAATTCTTGAAGAAGAATTTTATGTTGAACAACCTAAAGGATTTGTTGAGGATACTAATGAGGACATGGTTTGAAAACTTCACAAGGCATTATATGGTTTGAAACAAGTACTCTGAGAATGGTATGAAGGATTACATTCATATTTGATCAAGATTGGATTTGAAAGAAATAGTGACAACAACAATTTGTATATGAAATTGATGTAGGAGCATCCTGGGTGTAAGAGCAATCTTGCATCACCCAAAAATATTTCTGTTTGCTTTTCAATAAGGGCTATCTTGTGCAAAGCTGCTATTTATGGAAACTTACTATTTTTAGTAAGTTGGTCATATGATCTTAGAATGTTTTGATTTCATAGTTAGAGGTTCATCTTAGTCATTTTAGCCTACCAGTTGAGTTTCATTGCCACATCATCAGTATTGGTGAAGTTATTGAGATTTTTGGGTATGAAATCTTTCAGGTCAATTTTGAAGGTCTTAGAGTCTCCGGATCGTGATCAACCCTCAGCTGACTGGCGCTAGCGCATGTCAAGCACTGTAGATCTCATCATGGCATTTTCAAAAAGTGGATACAATAGAAAAATAGAGTTACGGTTAAAAATTTATGGCCTCTAGAAGTTGGGTTACCTAAAATCATATTTTGTATTTCTTTTGAGCCAACCCTATTTTAATAATTGTGAAAAATAAATAATTCTATGTCTAGTTGGCCTAAAGGGCTAAATTTCTAGAACCTTCTCGGGCGGTGGAAATTGCTTCGAGGCTTTGTCCTACATAATACTGTAAGGGAATGCCCATGTGGCTTTGCATATTGTAATTCTGAAATTTTGTAATTCCACATTTGTGGAGATAATAAGAAGCTAATTTTTTGTTCTTGCATATTGTTGTTGTTTCTCTATTTCTGTTATGTGTTTGTGGTATTAAGGGGAGCACCCTTCATCAATTGGTATCAGAGCAGGAGTTCTTAAGTGTGTAAATAGATCACTGATTATGAGGTAGTTTACACTAGGACCGTGGGTTAGGGTTTTTGTGTAAACAGATCATCGACTGTGAGGTAGTTTGCACCAGGACCATGGTTAGGGTTTTAATGAGAAGTGTGAAAATGCCTCCACGAAGGGAACATGGTGGAAGAGTTGGTGTTGTAACACCTGAGGTTAGGGAACTACAGAGACAAGTGCGAGCATTGCAAGAGGAGATTGGTAGAGGAATAAATCTTAATGTTAGAGATGAAAGCGAGGATGCAGTCGAAGAAGGAAATGATGATCAAGAAGTAGAAGTAGAAGTTTTGAATCAAGAGGAAGAAAGACTTTTCCAAGCCATTTCTAAGATTGGGAAAAGACCTAAGATTGAGGTTCCTACATTTTCAAAAAATTTTAACCCAGAGGAATTGATCGACTGGATCAATAAATGTGAAGAATATTTCAAGTATGAAAATATTGAGGATCCTGATCGGGTCAAGTTTGCGAAGGCCAGACAAAAGGGTCATGTGAAGATCTGGTGGCAAGAGATTCAGTTGGAGAAAAATTGAAGAGGAAAAGATAAAATCACATGATGGGGGCGGATGGTGGATAAATTGAAATGACAGTTCATCCTTGTTGATTATGAGCTTGACCTACTGAAGAAAATGCAAATTTTGAAGTAAGCAGGAAGATCTGTTCAGGAGTATACAGAGGAGTTTTATCAAATCCTCATCAGAACAGGCCATGCAAAAGCTGACAAGGAGAAAGTTTCTCTTTACCTTAATGGGTTGAGGCCGATCATTTAGGAGGAGCTGAATCTAGTTCGAATGAACAATATTGAAGAGGCATACCAGTTTTCCCTAAAAGTAGAGGAAAAGTTGAACAAGAAGTTTGAGAGCCGACAAAGTGGAAGAAGTTGTGATGGATGATCTAGTGGATGGTCATATGGAGATCGAAATGAAGATCTGAAAAAGTAGGATGAGGCCAATAATAGTCAGAATCAGAGAGGAGATAATTTTAATCATTTCCAAGATTAGAACAATAGAGATCAGAGAGGAAGAGGAAGAGGAAAAGGTTCAGGAAGAGGAGGCTTCAGTGGAACATGTTTTCACTGTGGAGAAGAAGGTCATAGGGCATTTGAATGTCCTCAATTCCAAGGAGGGATAGATAGGAGGAATGAAGGCTAGACCAGAGTTGCATATATAGATGAGGATGCCAGATCATCACATTTTGAAGATGATGAAAGAGGAGAAACAATGATTAATAGAAGAGTCCTGTTGAGTGGTGAAAATGAACCTGAGCAAAGAAGGAGCCTGTTTTGTACCAGGTGCAAATGTGAGGGTAAGTGTTGTGATGTGATTATTGATAGTAGGAGTACTGATAATTTGGTGTCAGAAGAGATGGTGACAAATTTGAGGCTCAAGAAATAGAAACATCCACATCCATATCGGGTTTCCTGGGTGTAGGATGACCACAAGGTCATGGTCAGTGAATAGTGCCTAGTAAAGTTCAAGATCAGTGGGTACTAAGATGAGGTATTATGTGATATCATATCTATGGATGCATGCCATATGTTGTTGGGTAGACCTTGGCAGTTTGACAAATGTGCTATACATGATGGTCGTGTGAATACCTATTCTCTGATAAAGGATGGAGTGCGACATAAGCTAAAACCATTGAAGGAAACAGAAGAAAAGGTATGTGGTAATGCAAGAATAAATTTTGTTGATAGAGAAAATTTCTCAGATGGTTTGTGGAATGAGCATATGTGTTTTACCTTAATTTCAAAGGCTAGGAAAGAGGAAGTAGAAGATGTACCTGTAAAAGTTGGAGAATTATTGAATGAGTTTCAGGATATTGTATCCGATAATGTACCTGATGGATTACCACTAGTAAGAAAGATCAGTCATCAGATGGATTTGATTCCAGGAGCTTGTTTTCCAAATAAGGCAGCACACGGAATGACACTAGCAGAAAGTGAAGAGTTGAAGATAGATTTGAAGTTTAGTTCATCACATCATCCACAGATTGTATATGGAAGTAGTTCCAAAAATGTATCTGAGTTGAGGAAGATAGATAAAGGAGAAATAAGTAGTGTTGAAGCTGAGGATTTTGTAGAACATTTGAAGAACATCCATGAGGAGGTGAGGAAGCATATTACCAAGGTGAATGTGCAGTATAAGGCTAAGGTAAATGTGAAAATGAGGCATAAGGAATTTCAGGTTGGAGATGAAGTCATGGTTCATTTGCGAAAGGAATGATTTCTAGTTGGTACATATAACAAGCTGAAAATGAAGAAGTTTGGGCCATATTTGACAGAGTATCATGAAGGAGGTGTTGAAGATGAGGTTGCAACAGCATAGTGGAGTATTCCAGCAACCAGTTCAGATATCAAGGAGATTGAAGACATACTGGATAGTCATGTTGGTAGAAGCACAAGGAACAGGACATATGAAGAGTATTTGGTCAAATGGAAAGGACGACATGTTGAAGATTCATCATGGCTAACAAAGGAGGAGGTTAACCATCTTGGTTTTCCTCTGCACACCTGAGTCGTGACAGGGTCACTTCTCAAATTATCCCGGGTGTCTGATACAGGAGCATCCTGGGTGTAAGAGCAATCTTGCATCACCCAAAAATATTTCTGTTTGCTTTTCAATAAGGGCTATCTTGTGTAGAGTTTCTATTTATGGAAACTTACTATTTTTAGTAAGTTGTTCATATGATCTCAGAATATTTTGATTTCATAGTTGGAGGTTCATCTCAGTCATTTTAGCCTACCAATTGAGTTTCATTGCCACATCATTAGTATTGGTGAAGTTATTGAGGTTTTTGGGTATGAAATATTTCAGGTCAATTTTGAAGGTCTTAAAGGCTCTAGATCATGATCGACCCTCAGCTGACTAGTGCTAGCGCTTCTTAAGCACTATAGATCTTGTCATGGCGTTTTCGAAAAGTGGTTACAATAGAAAAATAGAGTTATGGTTAAAAAGTTATGGTCTCCGGAAGTTGGGTTACCTAAAATCATATTTTGTATTTCTTTTGAACCAACCCTATTGTAATAATTGTGAAAAATAAATAATTCTATGTCTAGTCAGCCTAAAGGGCTAAATTTCTGGAACCTTCTCGGGCGGTGAAAATTGCCTATATAAGAAAGGTCTATAGTGTTGTCTTAGGCAGTTCGGGACAGTTCTGGGTAGTAGATTTGGGTATTGATTCAAGACTTTGTCCTACAAAATAGTGTAAGGGAATGCCCATGTGGCTTTGCATATTGTAATTCTGAAAGTTTGTAATTCCACATTTGTGGAGATAATAAGAAGCCAATTTTTTGTTCTTGCATATTGTTGTTATTTCTTTGTTTCTATTATGTGTTTGTGGTATTAAGGGGAGCACCCTTCATCAGAAATGTGATAGTAATGATAAGATTTTGATTGCTGAAATATTTGTTGATAACATTATTTTTGGAAGAAATAACACATTATGTAAATCCTTTTCTATGGAGATGAGAAAGGAATTTGAGATGTCCATGATTAGAGAGAAAAAGTTATTTATTGGATTACAACTTCAAAAAGTTAGAGTTGGGATCTACATCACATAGTCAAAATACATCAAGGAGATCCTAAAGACATTTGGTATGGAAGAGTCAAAACTTGTTTGAACACCAATGGCTATTGGTTGCATATTGTAAAAGGAAGATGAGACAAAGGAATTGAATGAAATACTCTATTGATCAATGATTGGTAAGCTATAATATGTTGTACATAGTGGTCCTTATATTGCTTAGGGAGTAGGTATTGATGCAATATTTTTTGTCAATCCATAGGAAACTCACATGTTTGCAGTCAAAAGAATATTTAGATATTTGAAAGGGACTATAGATTTTGGTCTACTATACAAGAAAGAAGGATATTTTGATCTGAAAGTTTACACTGATGTTGATTGGGTTGGAAACATTAATGATAAGAAAAGTACAAGTGGAGGAAAAATATTCTCATAGATATCAACATGGTATAATGAGGATATTCCTACTATGTGTGATATCACAAGTGCAATTTAACATTTAAAAGAATCTGGTGATGTAGTCAATGTAGTGACACATTTCTATTTGGTGTCATTTTATAAGAGAGAAGGTTGTAGATAAGGGATTCAATATAGACCATGTACCTACAAAGGATTAGATTGCATATATTTTTACAAAGACATTATCAAAGGAAACTTTTAAGTATCTTCAAAAAAAGGTAGGGGTTATGTTTCCCTTCCTACTTAAAAGTAGATGTATCAAGTGGTGCATGCATATTTCTAAGAGGATATTCAAGGTTTATCCTTATTCTCCTCAACTGATATGGATGGTACTCTTAGGGGGAGAAATGAAGGTTATGATAACTTGGTTGTAGGAAAGTATTGTAGAAGCTAAAAAAGAGACATCCCTAATAGGTAGATAGTATTACAAATATAAGATATATTCCTAGAAGGGGGAGAGTGATTTGAAGATTTGTTTGAATTTATGTACCCTTTTTCCTTGATGTCAAATGGCGAGAGATATTGAGAGAGAGAGGGAGAGTTTGTGATTGGTGGTACATGTTTTACCATCAATGCCAAACGGGAATATTGATAGAAGTTTGCATTTTGTTGTCATTGATTCCAAACTTTTTTTTTTATGAAAAAGGACAAGAGTATTACGGGAGTAAATTTTAGATTGATCATGATTTCCAATGGTGTTACCATCAATGAAAAATGGGGATATTTTTATAAATATGAGTTTAGTGTTTTCATTGATGTCAATCTAAGAGTGGATGTTTATGTTAGAAAGTAAAGTCCACCAAGATAACTAAGAGGGGGGATGAATTATTTTTTAGATTAATACAACTTTTATCACCTTTAACAAATTTTAACCATTTAAGAAATGTGATTAAAAAACATAGAAAGATATACATACATAACAACACAATAACATAAGATATGTTGACTAGGGAACCTCTTGATCAAAGAGTAAACCCCGGTGGGAATGATGCCCATAAAAGATGCACTAATATGAAAGTTCCTTGTGAGACAATGGACTCTTTTAGGATTCTTATGAAATACATTCAGTACATATTAGTCCCTGCTAGGAGACTTTCAATCTATGCTAAAAGATTCTAACCCTGTTAGGAGTTATGGAAGATAGAAGGACAAAAAACTTCAAGGGAAAGATCATTGAACACACTGTCTAACTGATCTCTATATTATTCAATAGAATAATATCAAAAGATTATTGATCTCAACAACTTATCACTTCTCCTCTGACTGTGCCAAACCGAACCAACTGCTTCATCAGATCTCAATACCAGATCTCTCTATTTCACATATCCTCTTTCAACAAGTATTGCACAATTCCGCAATTCACTTTCACAATCTTACATTCCAACTTACTTACACACTACAATAAGGAAAATATTCCTTCCTTTATACCACACTCAAATAATTACAAATGAGTCGGCATACACATTACAAAATAAAATCTTCCACACATTACATAACAATTCCACAATTACATAAAATTGTCAGCTTCCAATTAAGATAACTCTTCACTCATGTGACATCTAACCTTGTTGTCACATCCATGTCACAATCATCATGTCTTCATCATCTATACATCTTTTCATGCTCAGATTCTATCACAATTAAAAGGTATCATCCGATTTCCATAGACCGCTAGTTAGGAACACTGTATGAATATTGCTTCCACTGATTTACACATAAATTTCATGAATAAATGAATTTTCTTATGCACTCTTAACCATGATCACATGAAACATCATAAATTAATGACCTCAACTCTGCATAGCTTGATCTTCAATATCCCACATGCACTAACACAAACACTGTCTACTTCTCTGCTAATCTTTAGTAGATCACTGTATTGACATCAATGACAATCACAGTCATGAATGCAACAAAAATTGCTACAAAATGACTATGAATACTCCCTTATAGGATATATTCAGCATTCATTCCTAACAATCTCCCACATTGGCATTGATGGAAACATAGATGGAAAAACATCCAAGTTCCATGAATACCAACACTGCAACACTATTGCTCTGAAATGATTTCCATGTGTATGCACCTTAAAATGGTTTCCTTGACTTTGAGCCCCCATTCAACAATTTATCAAATCCCTAAATCAATATTTTCAAAAATCAGCATTTTATCAATTATATCAATTTCCTTGATCAAATCATAATCAATTCAATATTTCCTAAAGTTTGAGCCTTATTTAATTTAAAAGAGAAAAAAAATAAAAATCTTATTTAATTGAGAGAACTTGCTCCCTTTTAATTAATTAAAAATCTCTTTTAATTAAATAATAAAATCACTTTATCCTAAGCTTATATTTAATTAAAAGGAATTTCCTCCCCTTTTATTTAAATAAAAAATTTTCACTTTTCTTTTTATTCTATGTTGCACAAATAAAACATTATTCTTATTTTATAAAAAGAGAAAAAATATTTTTTGTCTCATATGGACACTAAAGTCAACTCCTATTTTCCTATTGGAGGATATTTGTACACAAGGATCAAGCTTCTATTTTTCTCCACCGTTGATTTAGTCTTTTGCCTCTTAATCTCAATGGTCTATTTTCATCTCATTTCTTATAAAAGGAGAGCTCTCTTCCTCATTTTCATCTTAGGTTTTCATACTAATATTATGCTGCAAATTTTCTAGGTCATTTGGAGCTCTTTTTGAAGACACTCTTGCAATCCAAGCTTTGAAGACTTTGTTGCATCTCATTTCATATTTTCTTTCATAGTTGCATGATAATGACATTCTTAGTGTAGATTACCTTTTATGCAATAGATTAATCTCACATAGTCTAAATAGGAGGGATTGGTCACATTTGTTCTTTCCTTTCATAGATTAGTTGCTTTGTACTTTCATTTCCATAGACTAGATTGCATTCTCATTCTTAGCTTACTTGCATTACATTGCATACATTTATGTTTCATTAGAGATATTGACATTGTTTCCCTTGTCTTTGATTTGGAATCTCTCATTGTGTAGTTGACTAACAAGGTCATGAGTTCATAGCTCTAACTGAGAGCAATTTTACAAATCTTGCAACTCCATGCATAAAGAGCTATGGATCGATTTGTGAGGGCTCATTCTTGAGTTTCCTTGCATGTAAGGATTTATAAAAGTGCACTATTTTTGTGTGTACATTTTTGGCACCCACTGTGGGGCAACCCACCTCTTGCATGTTGGTTTTGATTATTTTTGGAACTAACCCTTGTGCAAATTTGTTTGGAAATGAAAAATCCTAGATTTGAATGATTTGATCATGTCTCCTAAATGGCTTAGTATTTTTGTCTAAATTTTTTTTTGCAAGTTGGCAACATATCAGAGAAGCTCCAATAAAAAATTTAAAATTTTTTGAGGTATTTTTTATTTTTTATAATTTTTTCTTAATTTTTCATAAAAAATTAATTTTCAGTGCAGATTAGCATATTTTTCAGAAATTTTTACATTTTTGGAAATCTCTTCAAATTATACAGGGGGTCTATTCATTGTGTTTTTAATTTAGAGATCATATCATAGGTTATTTAGTCGATTTATAAAAACTAGTCTATTTTGGTAAAATAGGTCTCTAGGGCATAAATGAAAAGATTTTTCTAAAATTTTTATATTTTGAAAAAACTCTCTATATTTTAGTAGGGGTCTCTATTTTGTATTTCTATTTTTTTGGCCGAAATCATATCAAAAAAATTAGATCTTGTTGACTAGGTCAAATGCAAAAAAAAAAAACTTTTGATATGAGTATGCACTTATTTTTCATTGTTCAATACATGATATGAGTTATCATTTGGATTATTTGCTGGATATTATTGCTCCTAAAAATTGAAATTTAGATCTAACCCTAGGGTTTGCATAAGTTGGATATACATTGCATATCTTGTTTGCTTATTTTATTGTCTTGTTCATTTGAAGGTGCTCTTGCTTTCATGGAAAATGCTTAAAATAAAGCGTTGGACTTGAGGTACTTTGTTCCATCTCTACAACATTTAGATTTTGAGATTAAAAATAAATCTCTCATATGTTTGGCTTGAGTGTTTACATGCTTTCATAGAACACATTTTGATGCTCCTAATGGGAAATGAACGAACATAGATTTGTTTTCATACAAGTTTGTGTAAGTGAATGCTTGTGTTTAAACCTTAAGTAATTCTTGGTTCCAATATCAAAAATATCATTGAGTAATTTAGGGCATGGATTCATTCCTTGTTTACATGAAGAGTTAAATGCACCACTTTGTGGACTCACTTCATGTTTACTTGGAAAGTTAAATTTTCCATGGTTCAAACCTTTTTGCATTTGTGAGTAGTATTGATAAGCAACTTTAGAGTACTTTTGATTGATCTTGTTAGCTAAAAAAGGTGTTGGACTCGCTTATTTCTAATCTCCCCTCATTTTTGCCCTTTGGATGTACGGTCAGCATTCATACATAGGGGAGGGGTCTACTTGAAAAGAGTGTTAAGTGTTCTACAAAGTTCTCCCGTTTATGCTTTCTTGATCTCATTAGTTTTCTAAGGTGTGGACTCACTTTGAATTTGTGTGAGGAGTTAAATGTTTCACTTTTGGACTCACTTTGAGTTTGTGTGAGAAGTTAAATGTTCCACTTTCGGACTCACTTTGAGTTTGTGTGAGGAGTTAAATGTTCCACCTTGTGGACTCACTTCACATTCACTTGAAGAGTTAAATGTTCCACTTTTGGACTCACTTCACATTCACTTGAAGAGTTAAATGTTCCACTTTTAGACTCACTTCAGATTCACTTGAAGAGTTAAATATTCCACTTTTAGACTCACTTCACATTTACTTGAAGAGTTAAGTTTTTCACCTTTAGTGCTTTAAATACTTTTGATAGTAAATTACTTAATTTTATTTTTAGAAGGTCTACTTGGGGACACACCACCTCAAGGGATGACCTTAACTCCTATATTCCAATGGAGTATAAATAGCAGGAGGTGAATCAAAAGACAACTCTCTTGGGAATTGAGTTTGATATGACTCTTGGCTAAGTTTCAAAGAACTTTATACCTTTGAGAAGTGAAGGAGGAGATTTGGGTTACCGTCTCCCCCTAGCTGTTTGATTTTGGATTCTTCTCATCTACAAATTTGGGCCTCACGTACCTTATGTATATCGAGGACTCCTTTTAGAAAGCCATGTATATCCTTGTAGACAACTTGTTAAGGTGTTGTTGTATTCTATGTGCCTACTAAAATATTTTCAAAAATATACACAAGTAAAACCTTTAAGGAGTAGAAATACTAAGTCACTATCCTTGTTCATGTGCAAGGTTGCTTTTCCCCTTGCTCATTGTTTGAAGACAATTGCTTGCTTGAACTCCCTGGTTGTTGTTTTATGTGTTTGATCATCATTGCAAAATCTTTTGAAAGATCTAATTGGAATATTGAAACTGAGTTTTGTCCTGTTGTAGTGAGTTCTCCTTAGAAGCTTGGTCTTCCTTGGTTAGTCTAGGTCAGATCTTAGGTGTTTTCATGTTTCTCAACATCTCAATGAATGTTATGGTATCAATTTCATAAGATGAATCTTAGTCTTCTTCTTTCTTCTCCATTTTCCATATTTTTCTGAAGTATTCTATTCCCATGAGAAATTTTTCTTCCTCTTCTTCTTGATTCTTTTCCTTTTATTATCTAGTTTATTTTTTTCTATTTTATCTCTTCTATTGCTCCTATGCTTGATTCTTCTTCTTTTAGAACCATGAATCTCAAATATCTAGTTTTGGAACCTTTATTAAGAATAGATGATCTTGAGCTCATTGACATATTCAAAAAGTGTTATTCCTCCAAAATTTTCATGAGTAACAAATTTATGACAAAAATAATAGAAAAATTGATTAAATTAGATGCTTTTACTAGAATCATACTCATGATCTCATCCAAATATTCTTCATCTTCTAAATCTTCTCATCATTCCTCACATTCTAAATCTTATCATGATTCTTTTAAACATTATTCACATTCTTCATCTTCTAAATCTTATCACAATTCTTCTCAACATTATTCACATTCTTCATCTTCCAAATCTTATCATGACTCTTCTAAACATTATTCGAATTCCTCATTATCCAAGTCCTCTTCCTACACTAAGTCTTCAATTTCCTCTTCTTCACGATCTCATTCTTCTTCTACTTCTTCAAAGAGTCTTACTTCTCTCCACAAGATATACCATAATGAGCAACGTGATAATCCTTATGATACCTCTTCCACAAAGAGTGATGCACCCACCTATGATGACTATGATGACTATAATGATAGAAAATGTAGTGATACCTATGATACCTCTATTCCTAAGAGTCCTCCTACTTGTGTCCTTGTGCTTACTAGAAATGGGTCCTCATATTGGAAAGATCATGATGGTGATTCGTATGATTCAAATTTTGAAAGAAAATTTGATGAGTTTTGTAAACAATACCTTGATTATAATCCAGCTACTACTGTTGAGGAATATAAAATGCACCATGCTGATTTGAAATGTAAATATTATAAGAATCTTTCCTCTAGGAACTCTCATGCTAAAAATAAAGATTGCACTCTTAAGAAATATCATGTTAATGCTAAACTTTTGTCTTGTGATGGTTCCCTTCCATCCCCTACTTCATCCAATACCCATACATCTACTAAAGCTTCCGAATCTTTCACAAATCTTTCATTCAACAAAGGTCCTAATACTTTTCATACGGTTCCCTATAGTTGTCATCAAGGGCTACCTCTTAAAGAAACTCAAGCTAACTTTCACTTAGCTACAAATATTTTCAATAATGCTAAACCTAAAGAGCCTAAGCCTTTATGCACTATAACGCTTACTTCAGCTAATCCTTACTTCAGCTAATCCTTCACCATCTCCTCCAAAGTCTTCCATACAATTCCAACATACTTCCTTGTCCTTAGAAGTGGCTCCTTGTCAAGAGAACTTTAAAAATGATAAAGAAAAGAACATAAAGAGAGATCAAGATCAAGAACCCTCCATGTCATCCAATCTTGTTCATAATATCTCTCATTCATTCCATGGTTCTTTCAATCCTTTACGCCCTTCCTCATTCATTCCACCATGTCTTAAATCTTCTCCTAAGCAAGATCGAGCTACTACTCACATCATTGAGCTTATTGATAAACAAAATAACTTTACTACATTTGCACTTTCCAATGATGATACTTCCATTAAAGTTATTAAAAATGGTGTCATTACTTCCAATGTTAAGCCTATTGAAAATCCAAAGCAAAATGATACGCTTACGCTATCCAAAGATCCTTGTCAAGATCAAAGTCTTCCATCTTCTTGTTCTACCATTCCATGTTCGCTTTCACTTTCTACTCTTCCTGAGTCTTTGCAAGCTCTGAACAATCCTATCAAAGAAGTTGCTCCTATTCAAGATGTTCATGATGCTATTGCAAATCTTAATGCTCACTCTAAAGATGCTGATGTCCTTGGTTCTCATATAGATGTTGATGAAACTATTGATTATCCTTTTGCATCTTCCATGTCCATCCTTGGATCTCCTCCACCAATACTAAGGGCTTCATGTTTGTCTTCCATCTTGGGTCCTTATGTCCCTTCACTTTCCCCTTCTAATTCTCTTACTTCATCATCCATTTTGGATCCTTACATCCCTCCATCTCCTATCTTTCCTCAAGATCAACATAGATGCATACCCTTGAATCCTTTTCATCCACCAACTCATTTAAACCAGTCATATCCTCGTTCTTCCATAAGTCTCAAGTATTTTGGAAGTAACTTGAATGTTCAATACAAGAAAAAGAAGAAATATAAGAATCCATAAAAAAAGATCACCATGTCTTCTCTAATCGATATGGGGGCATAAAGTCAAAAGAGATATCTAAGAAGAAAACTATAAGACAAGTATGGGTTCCAAAATCTATCATTCAAGATATTCTCTCTAAATCATCAAAAGGAAATAAAATTTTAAAGGCTATATGGATTCCAAAGTCTCTCTTGAAAGAGTCTAATGTTGAACAAAAATGAAATTGACATTCAAGCTTCCAAAGGCTTCCACTTCATCTTCTTCCAAAAATATTTTTCCATTCCATGTGCTTAAACCACAACCTCTACAAAATATTCATCATATTCCTTCATGAATTCTTTCATTCAAGTTTCCTCCACCCTCTTACCACCCTTCAAGATGTGTGTTGATGTTGATCTTGCCTTCCTTTTCATCTACCCTTTCACAATCCTTCCATTCATTATCCTTCTACCTTCTATCCTTTTTTCTCATTTGCCTATTCCTCATATCTTCCAACCTCACTCGCTTTACATAAATCCTTATCCTCTATTTTTTTCTTCCATTTTCCTTTCTCTATCAGCACCTTTGAGCATATCATTTTGAATCATTGACATATCATGGTTTATCCTTTTAAGGAACATTATCTAAAAAGCTTGTCTTCTTCCAAAAAAAATTAAAAAAATTAAAAAAATATAGAAAAAAATTCAAAAAGAAAATTAAAAAATGATGAAAAAATTAAAAATGTGCCTTGGTGAAAATCTGGAAACAAGCGCCTTGGTAGCAAAAGTAAAGTGAAATAAATTCATCCTATGGTGAAAACTACTCTCTTGTGGTACCTTGGATAAGTACCGTGATGAAAACCTGGCAATCAAGCATCATGCATAGTTCTTCTACATATTTCATCCATTTCATCTTCTCTCTTTGATCTTGACAATGTTGAACTCTACATGAACATTTGGCTATCTTGTGAACTATCTTACGATGATCTTGCTTTCATTCCATTCATGTTTAGCCTTCATATTCATTTTCCTCCATTCATTCTAGCCTTTTGCTATCCTTTTCCCCCTTTGGTCTTGATCTAATAAAAATAGTAAAATACGATGCTATGAAGGCTCTTGACATGTCTACCCTCTTTGGACTGCATCCTTTCCTTCTTTTGCATTATGCTTTTGTGACTTATCCTATGCTAGCCTTTTATTACTTATCCAAATATGCTTTGCATGATAATTTTTCCCTAGCTTGGGTACTCTTGAGGAGTTTGACCTTGAGAATTTCTTCCCTCCATTTCCTCCATCTCATTCACTAGTTTGCTAATTCCTCTTGTTCCCTGCCTTGCTAGACACTGAGACTACACGATGTGATCTTTCTTGGGAGTTTGATGCCCATTCTGTCTGGGGGCATCCTTTGTACATATTTTATGATCTTGAAAAAATACCAAAAAATTGATATATGATGCTGAAAAAATCTTTAAAAGCATAAAAAGTCCTAGAAAAAAAAAATAAAAAAATAAAAAAATAGAAAAAGTGCCTTGGTGAAAACTTGGAAACAAGTGCCTTGGTAGCAAAAATATAAAAAAAAGAAAACAAATAAAAAATCTCCAAGTAGTGAAAACTTGGAAACAGGCACTACATGAGGTCTTTGCACCTTGTCTTTTAGCATGCGCTCTCGACACTTAGCCTTTCTCCATCATGCCTTGACCTTATTTGACTTGGTTTGGAATTGGTCTTTGCCTTTGTCTAGGGGGCATACTTGTTAGCATAGGTCCTTTAGGTGCGTTTGTCTCTTGGGACATTTCACAATAGGTGTTTTTCAATACCACCCCAGACAGTGTTTTTTAACACTACCCTTGCATCGAGTATTTCTTAACACTTATCAGATGTCTTACCCAATAGTCTAAGTATGATGCGATATTTTTTATTGATAGATGTGATAACTAGAGTCTGACTCTATGACCAACACACACACACTTAGACAATCAAATCACTTGAGATATGTTGACTTTATTTTTTTTTGTGTGTTATCTATGAGGATTTCTTTGATGAGTGGTCTCTCCCTAAGAAGTTTTCGATGATGCATAGCTAGAAGACTGAGGGTATGAGAACATGTTTTTTTTTTTATCTGCTTATGGGTATATTTTGTTGATCCTAACTGTCATGAGCATTTATGCTGGTCTTACTTGACACTACGGATTGACAAGGTATTATCCTTGATTGTTTTGTGAGTGCATGTTTCTAGTTATCCTGACTTTCATGTGTCTTGATGATGCAGGAGCATCCTGGGTGTAAGAGCAATCTTGCATCACCCAAAAAAATATTTCTATTTTTATATTCAATAAGGGCTATTTGTGCAGAGCCGCTATTTATGGAAAGTTACTATTTTTGGTAATTTTTGTATGTGCTCAGAATGATCTGATTTCTTTCTTGGAGGTTCATTTTGGTCATATAAGTCTGCCAGTAAAGTTTCATTGCCAGATCAAGTGCATATTGGAAGATATTGAAGATTTTCGGTATTGGTAGCAGGGTACAAAAACTTTGAACTCAGTTTTGAAGGCTTTAAAGGCCTCGGATGAGGTCAAAAATTTGGGTGATGGGCATTTGCATGGGTCAAGCCTGTAGAGTGCTTCGTGGCATTTCTAAAATGGGGTTATAATAGCTGATCGGATCAACTGGTGATGACTTATGGTCTTCGGAAGTTGGGCCACTTGAAATGGCAGAAAATAATTTTCTTCAAAATTTCTGTTCAGGTTTCAAAGGTTATCTTGAGCTGACAATGATGTAATAAAATGTAAAATAAAATACTTCTAATTTTGGTCGGCCTTATTGGCTAAAATTCTGGAACCTTCCCAGGCGGTGGAAAATTGCCTATATAAGGAAGGTTGTATTATTGTCTTAGAATAGTTTAGAATAGTTCAAAATAGTTCTAGGTAGTAGATCTGGGTATTGATTCGAGGCTTTGTCCTACAGAATATTGTAAGGGAATGCTCATGTGGCTTTGCATATTGTAATTCTGAAAGTTTGTAATTCCACATTTGTGGAGATAATAAGAAGCCAATTTTCTGTTCTTGCATATTATTGTTGTTGTTTCTCTATTTCTGTTATGTGTTTGTGGTATTAAGGGGAGCACCCTTCATAGGGTGGTATTAGAGCAAGAGTTCTTGAGTGTGTAAACAGATCACCGACTGTGAGGCAGTTTGCACCAGGACCGTGGTTAGGGTTTCAGTGCGCATCACAAAAATGCCTCCACGAAGAGAATGTGGTGGAAGAGCTGGTACTGTGACACCTGAGGTTAGAGAGCTGCAAAAATAAGTGCGAGCATTGCAAGAAGAGATTCGTAGAGGAATGAATCTTAATGTCAGAGATGAAAGCAAGGATGAAGCCGAAGAAGAATATCAAGAAGGAGAAGCTGAAATTGTAAACCAGGAGGAAGAAAGACTTTTTCGGGGAATTTTCAAGATTGGAAAAAGACCTAAGATTGAGGTTCCTACATTTTCTAGAAATCTTAACCCAGAGAAATTGATCGACTAGATCAATGAATGTGAGGAATATTTTGAGTATGAAGATGTTGAGGATCCTGATAGGGTCAAATTTGCAAAGGCCAGATTGAAAGGTCATGCGAAGATCTAGTGGCAAGAAATTCAGTTGGAGCGAAATAGAAGAGGGAAAGATAAAATCACAAGATGGGATCGGATGGTGGATAAATTGAAGCGACAGTTAATTCCTGTTGATTATGAGCTTGACCTACTAAAGAAAATGCAGAGTTTGAAGCAAGTAGGAAGATCTGTTCAGGAGTATACAGAGGAGATCTATCGACTTCTCATCAGAACAGGTCATGCAGAAGCTGATAAGGAGAAAGTTTCTCGATACCTTAATGGGTTAAGGCCAAGCATTCAGGAGGAGCTGAATTTGGTTCGAATGAACAGTATTGAAGAGGCATATCAGTTTGCCCTAAAAGTAGAGGAAAAGCTGAACAAGAAGTTTGAGAGCAGACAAAATGGAAGAGGTCGAGGTGGATGATCTGGTGGACGGTCATATGGTGGCTAAAATGAAGATCCGAAAAAGAAGGATGAGGCCAGTAGCAGTCAGAATCAGAGAGGAAATAATTCCAATCGTTTTCAGAATCAGAGTAATAGAGACCAGAGAGGAAGAGGAAGAAGACAAGGATCTGGAAGAGGAGGCTTCCGTGGAACATATTTTCACTATGGAGAAGAAGGTCATAGGGCATTTGAATGTCCTCAGTGCCAAGGCATAACAGATAGGAGAAATGAAGGCCAGGCTAGAGTTGCACATGTAGATGAAAATGCCAGATCATCAAATTCTGAAGATGCTGAAAAAGGAGAAACATTGATTAACAGAAGAGTCCTATTGAGTGGTGAGAATGAACCTAAGCAAAGAAGGAGCCTATTTCGCACTAGGTGCAAGTGTGAAGGTAAATGTTGTGATGTGATTATTGATAGTGGAAGCATTGAAAATTTGGTGTCAGAAGAGATGGTGACAAAGTTGAAGCTCAAGAGATAGAAACACCCACATCCATATCGGATTGCCTGGGTACAGGATGACCACAAGGTCATGGTCAATGAACAATGCCTGGTGAAGTTCAAGGTTGGCGGATAGCAAGATGAGGTATTGTGTGATATCATATCTATGGATGTATGTCATATGTTGTTGGGTAGACCATGGAAGTTTGACAGATGTGCTGTACATGATGGTTGTGTGAATACCTATTCTCTGACAAAGGATGGAGTGCGACATAAGCTAAAACCATTGAAGGAGACTGAAGAAAAGGTATGTGGTAATGTAAGGATAACTTTTGTTGATGGAAGAAATTTTCTAGATGGTATGAGGCATGAGCATGTATGTTTTGCTTTAATTCCAAAAGCTGGTAAAGAGGAAGTAGAAGATGTCCCTGTAGAAGTTGCAGATTTGTTGAATGAGTTTCAGGATATTGTATCCGATAACATGCCTGATGGATTACCATCAGTCAGGAAGATCATTCATCAGATGGACTTGATCCCAAGAGTGAGTTTTCCGAATAAGGTAGTACACAGAATGACACCTACAGAAAGTGAGGAGTTGAACAGACAAGTACATGAATTGTTATAGAAAGGATAGATCCGTGAGAGTCTGAGTCCCTATGCTATACCAGTGGTATTAGCACCAAAGAAGAATGGAGAATGGAAGATGTGTACAAATTCTAGGGCAATAAACAAGATCAAAATCAAGTACAGATTTTCATTGCCACGAATGGATGATATTATGGACTGTTTGAGTGGAGCTGTGTATTTCTCAAAGATAGATCTAAAAAGTGGATATCATCAGATTCGGATCAGAGAAGGAGATGAATGGAAGATTGCTTTCAAGACAAAGGAAGGACTGTATGAGTGGCTAGTCATGCCTTTTGGGCTAACCAATGCACTGAGCACTTTCATGCGGCTCATGGACGAGGTCCTGAAATTTTTTTTGGGTAAGTTTGTCATTGTTTACCTAGATGATATTTTGATTTTTAGCAAGACATTGGAAGAACATATGATGCATATTCGTATGGTGTTTGAGAAGTTGAGAGATGAGAAATTGTTGATTAATTTCAAGAAGTGCAGTTTTGTGAAGAAAGAGTTAGTATATTTGGAATTTGTAGTTTCAGCAGAAGGTCTAAAAATGGACCCAGAGAAGGTACAGGCTATCCTTGAATAGCCTACTCCAAGGAGTGCTACAGAGGTAAGATCTTTTCATGGTTTAGCTAGCTTTTACAGATAGTTTATCAGAAATTTTAGCAGTATTTATGGACCCTTAACTGAAACAATGAGAGGGGATAGAAAAGAGTTTAAGTGGACTAATGGGGCAAAAAAGAGTTTTCAATTGTTGAAAGAAAAAATTACAGAACAACTTATTTTAGCACTTCCAAATTTTAATAAGGTGTTTCAAGTAGATTGTGATGCTAGTGGTACTGTAATAGGAGCTGTTATGAGCCAACAAGGTAAACCTGTTGCTTATTTCAGTGAAAATTTAAATGATGCCAAGAGGAAATATTCTGTTTATGATCAGAAATTTTATGCTATAGTTCAGGCATTAAAGAAGTGGAGACATTATCTACTTCCTAAGGAGTTTGTTTTGTATACTGATCATCAAGCTTTGTAATATTTGAATAGTCAAGAAAAATTGAATCAAAGGCATTTGAAATGGGTTGAGTTTTTGTAGAGTTATACATTTGTTTTGAAACACAGGAGTGGAAAGTCTAATAGGGCTGTAGATGCTCTTAGCAGAAGGAAACTATTGCTGACAAAAATGCAGATTGAAGTGGTTGGGTTCAAGGAATTCAAGAATTTGTATTCAGAGGATCTTGATTTTGGTGAAGCTTGGAAAGCTTGTACAGAACCTGTTACTCTAGACAGGACAAAATGGTTGGATTTCATCATCCAAGATGATATGCTATTCAGAGGGAGTCAGTTGTGCATTCACAAAGTTCTATGAGGGAGAATCTCATCAAGGAGAAGCATAGAGGAGGATTGGCTGGACATTTTAGTCATGATAAAACCCTTGGCTTGGTTAGTGAGAATTATTAATGGCCATAGTTGCAGCAAGATGTGAAGAAGTTTGTACAGAGTTGCAGAGTATGTCAGATGGTGAAAGGAGTGAAGCAGAATACAGGGTTGTATCAGCCATTATCCGTACCAAAGAAGCCTTGGGAGGATATTAGCATGGACTTTGTTTTTGGTTTACCAAGGACACAGCGGGGACATGATTCAATTTTTGCAGTAGTTGACAAATTTTTGAAGATGGCACATTTCATTCCCTACAAGAAGACTAATGATGCTGTTCATGTAGTAGAATTATTTTTCAGAGAAGTGGTGAGACTACATGGTTTGCCAAAGACCATAGTTTCAAATCGAAATACTAAGTTTGTTGGATATTTTTGGTAGACATTGTGGAAGAAGTTGAAGATAGATTTGAAGTTTAGCTCATCACATCATCCACAGACTGATGGACAGACAGAGGTGGTGAATAGAAGTTTGAGAAATTTGCTAAGATGTTTGGTTGGAGATAAGCCAACAGGATGGGATTTGATTTTACCACAGACGGAATTTGCATATAATAATTCTGTCAACAGGAGCACTGGTAAATCACCATTTCAGATTGTATATGGAAGTAGTCCAAGAAATGCATCTGAACTAAGAAAGATAGATAAAGGAGAAATAAGTAGTGCTGAAGCTGAAGATTTTGCAGAACACTTGAAGAACATGCATGAGGAGGTGAGGAAGCATATTAACAAGATGAATGCGCAGTATAAGGCTAAGGTAAATGAGAAAAGGAGGCATAAGGAATTTCAGGTTGGCGATGAAGTCATGGTTCATTTGCGGAAGGAGCAGTTTTCGGTTGGTATATATAACAAGTTGAAAATGAAGAAGTTTGGGCCATGTAAGATACTAAAGAAACATGATTCAGGAAATGCATATGAGGTAGAATTGCCTAGTGATCTGAATATTTCACCAGTGTTTAACATTTCAGATTTGACAGAGTATCATGAAGGAGGTGTTGAAGATGAGGTTGCAGCAGCACAGTGGAGTATTCCAGCAACTAGTTCAGATATCAAGGAGATTGAAGACATACTAGACAGTCATGTTGGCAGAAGCACAAGGAACAGGACATATGAAGAGTATTTGGTCAAATGGAAAGGATGACCTATTGAAGATTCATCATGGCTAACAAAGGAGGAGGTTAACCATCTTGGTTTTCCTCTACACACCTAAGTCATGACAGGGTCACTTCTCAAATTATCCCAGGTGTCTGATGCAGGAGCATCTTGGGTGTAAGAGCAATCTTGCATCACCCAAAAAAATATTTCTATTTTTATATTCAATAAGGGCTATTTTGTGCAGAGCTGCTATTTATGGAAATTTACTATTTTTGGTAATTTTTGTATGTGCTCAAAATGATCTGATTTCTTTCTTGGAGGTTTATTTTGGTCATATAAGTCTGCCAGTAAAGTTTCATTGCCAGATCAAGTGTATATTGGAAGATATTGAAGATTTTTGGTAGTGGCAGCAGGGTACAGAAATTTTGAACTCAGTTTTGAAGGCTTTAGAGGCCCCGGATGAGGTCAAAAATTTGGGTGATGGGCACTTGCGTGGGTCAAGCCTGTAGAGCACTTCGTGGCATTTTTAAAATGGGGTTATAATAGCTGATCGGGTCAACTGGTGATGACTTATGGTCTTCGGAAGTTGGGCCAACTGAAATGGCGGAAAATAATTTTCTTCAAAATTTCTATTTGGGTTTCAAAGGTTATCTTGAGCCTAGTATGATATAATAAAATGTAAAATAAAATACTTCTAAGTTTGGTCGGCCTTATTGGCTAAAATTCTGGAACCTTCCCAGGCGGTGGAAAATTGCCTATATAAGGAAGGTTGTATTATTGTCTTAGAATAGTTTAGAATAGTTCAGAATAGTTCTAGGTAGTAGATCTGGGTATTGATTCGAGGCTTTGTCCTATAGAATATTGTTAGGGAATGCCCATGTGGCTTTGCATATTATAATTCTGAAAGTTTGTAATTCCACATTTGTGGAGATAATAAGAAGCCAATTTTCTGTTCTTGCATATTATTGTTGTTGTTTCTCTATTTCTGTTATGTGTTTGTGGTATTAAGGGGAGCACCCTTCATCACTTGATACAAACATAATCTCGCCATATCAAACTTAGGTAATCTCACTACATTATTCATCTTGACCTCCATGTTTTTGATGCCTAGGTGGGATTTCCACATTTCTATCTGATAAAGATCATATTCATATCCACATAGTTATGCTAGTGTGCATTGTATGATCTTACGATGCTACCAATAATGCTTGATGATGCAAATTAGATGTCTATAGGTGTTGTGACCTTGCAAGTTAACCACTTTCATAGTAGCTTGCATTCTTAGGTTCATCATAGTTTAGTTTTTGCATCTTGCATATGGATAGAGCTCTCATTTTTATCATCTACAGACTAGTTGGTCAACTGTGCTTATTTTCTGATTCTTCTTGATCATATCTTTCATTTCTAGTTTTTCATATCACATCATTTTCTATCTATTTTTGGATTCAAAATTGAAATCTGAGTCGCGTTTCCAAGTTTTCTCATTCTTCTACATAGTTGACTGACCTTTTGAGGCATAATTCTTCGATCTTTGATAGAATTTCTTCCTTTCCATGTCTTTCAAACTTCTAGTCTTTCATTCACCCCACTTCTTTTCTTCTAATTCATCACTGGGGCATGTTTTCACTATTTGATGGTTATCCTATCATGTTGCATCCTTTGATTATGATTTATTGTGACTTGATCAGGTTTATCATCTTACTGTTCTCCTCTACCTGATTTCGATTTTGATTCCGAGGGGGTAGTACCTATCAGCTTTAATCTTTGATTCAGCTTTATCATTCAGCTTAGCTTGAGATTCTTATTTTTAGACTTGATTATCACCTAGCAATGATGGTGGTGATTTTGTCTTTCAATTTTTCAGACTTGATTATTGCCTAGCAGTGACGGTGTTGGTCTTGTCTTTCAGCTTTTACTTATCTTTGTCCTGGTGTGTTCCCAAAATGAACACGCATCTGAGTTGTTTTGTGATCCCAAATCGATCTCACATTAGTCAAAGAGGGGCAAATGTATGCACCCTAAAATGGTTGCCTAGACTTTGGGCCCCCATTCAGCAATTTGTCAAATCCCTGAATCAATATTTTCAAAAATCAGCATTTTATCAATTATATCAATTTCCTTGATCAAATCATAATCAATTCAATATTTCCTAAGGTTTGAGCCTTATTTAATTTAAAAGAGAAAAAAAATAAAAATCTTATTTAATTGAGAGAACTTGCTCCCTTTTAATTAATTAAAAATCTCTTTTAATTAAATAATAAAATCACTTTATCCTAAGCCTTTATTTAATTAAAAAAAATTTCTTCCCCTTTTATTTAAATAAAAAATTCTCACTTTTCTGCTTATCGTATGTTGCACAAATAAAATATTATTCTTATTTTATAAAAAGAGAAAAAGTATTTTTTGTCTCATATGGATACTAAAGTCAACTCCTATTTTCCTATTGGAGGATATTTGTGCACAAGGATCAAGTTTCTATTTTTCTCCACTGTTGATTAAGTCTTTTGCTTCTTAATCTCAATGGTCCATTTTCATCTCATTTCTTATAAAAGGAGAGCTCTCTTCCTCATTTGCATTTTAGGTTTTCATGCTAATATTATACTGCAGGTTTTCTAGGTCATTTGGAGCTCTTTTTGAAGACACTCTTGCAATCCAAGCTTTGAAGACTTTGTTGCATCTCATTTCATATTTTCTTTCATAGTTTCATGATAATGACATTCTTAGTGTAGATTTCCTTTTATGCAAAAGATTAATCTCACATAGTCTAAATAGGAGGGATTGGTTACATTTGTTCTTTCCTTTCATAGATTAGTTGCATTGTACTTTCATTTCCATAGACTAGATTACATTTTCATTCTTAGCTTACTTGCATTGCATTGCATACATTTGGATTTCATTAGAGATATTGGTATTGTTTCCCTTGTCTTTGATTTGAAATCTTTCATTGTGTGGTTGACTAGCAAGGTCATGAGCTCATAGCTCTAGCTGAGAGCAATTTTACAAATCTTGCAACTCCATGCATAAAGAGCTTTGGATTGATTTGTGAGGGCTCATTCTTGAGTTTCCTTGCATGCAATGATTCATAGACCCTTGAGTTTCCTCTTCATCAATCAAATTTTGCTTCATTTTCCTACTCAACTCTTTTAGTTTTCTATTTTATATTGCTTGTAACCTTCTTCCTTAAGTTCTCTTCAATAGATGGTTTTTCATGTATCCTTCTCCCCTATTGACATCAATGAAAAATGCTACCTCACTATGTCAACAACAACTTCAATGTCAAAATACACTTTTTAGAAAATACATTCATTAGAGTCCTCATGACTCAGCTCAGAAACACACACTCCCCCATAGAGGAAGTACCAACATCCAGTCTAGAAGAAAGATAAGGCTCATATACCACTAGATGAATGCAACAATTTGCATCACTTCTCAAAAGTAGGCTAGGGCATAACCCCAAGAATACCTCTCATATACTCAAATGTATCCTTAGGCAAAGGCTTTGTAAATATACATGCAATCTATTATTTTGTGCTTATATACTCCAGTTTGACTTCTTTCTCTACAACTTTCTCTCTCACTACATGATACTTTTTTTCTATATGCTTTATCTTAGAATGTAGTACAAGATTCTTAGACATACTAACTGTACTGGTGTTATCATAGTGTATAACAACTAGCTCATCAAATTTTATTCCAATATCCTTCAACATTTATTTCATCCAGATTATCTGATTACAATTGTTTGTTGTTGCTACATACTCTACTTCTATTGTGCTTTTTGAAATAAAATTTTTCTTCTTGCTTAGCCAAGAAACTAATCTTTCTCCAAGGAAAAATGTTCCACCACTTGTGCTCTTTTTGTCATCAACACTCCCTCCCCAGTCTGCATCTGTATATGCACATAGGGTAGAGTCATTAGATTTTTCATACCACAATCCATATTCAATTGTGCCTCTTAAATACCTTAATATCCTTTTTACTACTGCATAATGTGATTCTCTAGGACTAGCTTGAAATCTTGCAACAATTCCAACCGCATGTGATATATCTAGTCATGTATGAGTTAAATATTGCAATCCTCCAATCATATATCTATACTTCTTCTGTTCAACTGTAGGAGTCTCATCTGTGCTAGATAATTTTTGTCCTATTACCATAGGTGTTCTAATTGGCTTACATTTCTCCATTCTAAATCTCTTCAATAAGTCATTCAAGTATTTTGTTTGACATACAAAGATACCATCACTATTCTGCATTATCTGCAATCCTAAAAAATATTTCATCTCACCAATCATACTCATTTCAAATTCAGTCTTCATTTCATTTGCAAATTTATCAGTAGCTTGATCTTCTCCTCCAAAGATAATATCATTAGCAAAAATAACTACAATCAACAAACCATTTTCAATTTCTTTTGTGTACAAATTGCTGTTTGTTGTGCCTTTAGTAAATCCTAATTTTATCAAATATTTATCCAATCTTGCATACCAAGTTGTAGGTGCTTGTTTAAGTCCATATAAATCTTTCTTCAGTTTACATACCATATCTCCTTCATGAGTCAAGGGAAAACCTTCAAGTTTCTCAATGTAAACTTCTTCTTCTAACTCTCCATTCAAAAATGCTGACTTCACATCCATTTGATACACTTTGAATTTCTTATAAGCTGCATAAGCCAAAAACATTCTTACTGCTTCAATTTTTGCTACAAGTGCAAAAGTTTCTTCATAGTCAATTCCTTCTTGCTGTGAGTATCCTTTACATACCAATCTTACTTTATTCCTTACAACTTCTCCTTGTTCATTTATCTTGTTCCTGAATACCCATTTAGTTCCTATTACATTCTTATTTTTAGGTCTAGGGACCAGTTCCCAAGTCTTTTTCTTTTCAATTTGATCTAGTTCTTCCTTCATGGCTTTAATCCAATGTTTATCTTCATAGGTTTCACTAGTAGATTTAGGCTCAATTTGAGAAATTAAACATAATTTTTTTTGTAACTTATTTTGTTTCAGAACTCCTCTATCTATGCTTCCAATAATCTTCTCAACAGGATGATTTCTTGATAGGTTCCTATTAGGTGTTACTGTCTTAGTTCTTGCTTCACCTGTAGGTTCTTCTATGATTTCCTCAATGTAGCCTTCATTCTTCAAATCACTGTCATTTTCATAGAATAGTTCAACATTCTCTGGATCTATTCTAGGATGAAATCCTTCATCTGATTCATACTCAAGCATTCTTTCTTGAATTTTGAACTTTTCATCAACTTTAACATTTGCGCTCTCAACAATAGTCTTAGTTCTCTTATTATAACATCTATAAGATTTTCTCTTCAATGAATACCTAAGAAATATACATTCATCACTTCTAGGATCAAACTTTCCAATGTCATCATCTCTCTTAATATAACATTTGCTTCCAGAAATTCAAAAATACTTAACTGATGGTGCATGTCCAAACCATAGTTCATAAGGTGTCTTGTCTGTGTCTACTTTGATCTGTACTCTATTCATTGTATATACTTTTGTGTTTACTGCTTCTCTCAAAAATATCTTCGCCGAATCATTTTCAAATAACATGGCTCTTGCTGCTTCAATTACTGACCTGTTTCTTCTTTTTGCAATACCATTTTGTTCAGATGTTCTAGGGGCTATAAAATGTCTCTTAATGCCATTCACTTTACAAAAAGTGTTAAATTCTTTTGAAGTAAATTTTCCACCTCTATCTGATCTCAAACATTTAATCTTCATTCTAGATTCATTCTCAACTTTGTTATTAATTAATCTAAACTTATCAAATGCCTCAGACTTTTCTTTAAAAAATGCAATCCACATCATTCTTGTAAAATCATCAACAAGAATCATAAAATACCTTTCTCCATAGAATCCTCTAGTCCTTGTGGGACTGTTCAAATCTGTATGAACAATTTCCAACTTCTTTGTTGTTGTAAACTTCTTACTGGGAAATAATATTCTCTTCTGCTTAGCCATCACACATTCCTTGCACATCATGTTAGTAGGTTTCATAATTTTAGGCAAATCCCTCATTGCTCGTGTAGTACTCACTTTCACAATATTATCAAAGTTTATATGACAAAATCTTCTATACCATAACTAATTGTTATCAATCTTATTAATCAAGCATATCATCTTAGTAGGATTCAACTAAAATACATTACCTCTAGTTCTTGATCTGGTACCAATCAAATTACCATCTTTGTCTTTGATTACACAATTTTTCTCAGTAAACAAAACTTGATATCCCTTATCAACTAGCTATCCAACACTCAAAAGATTATGTTTGAATCCATCCACAAAGTAAACATCATTAGTGTTAGTCTTTCCATCATGAGTAATAGATCCTATACCTTTTATCAAACAAGGTGCATTGTTTCCAACTATAACAATTCCTCCATCATAATTTTGTTAAACTTTTTAAATTTCTTCATGTCTCCAGTCATATGATGTGAACAACCACTATCTATAATCCAATCAGATTTCTTTTCTACTTGAAGAACTAAGGCTTTTTCTTCCTTAAATTCTCTTTCAAAATTTTCTTCTTTTATTGCTACAAATCCTATGTCATCATTCTCATTATCACTTTCACTTAGATATTTCTCCATACTAGCTTCAAAATCTTCATCATTGGCATAATAACATTCTTTAGATCTTCTAGGTTTACATTTCTTTCTATACTTCTTAACTCTCTTAAGACATTTAGATGCAAAATGACCATATTCTTGACAAGTCCAACATTTAAAAATTTTCTTACCACCTGGTTCTCTTTTCACAATCAAGGAAATTCCTTCTTCAATATTCCTATCTTCTTCATTCCTAGATTTGTTGCTGCTAGCATAATCTCCACTCACACTCATGCTTCTTGACAAGGTAGGGTGAATACTCAGTGCGCTAAATGTTGTCTCCATTCTAGGTAGATCTCATGATTGTCTCAAGTTCATATCTGCTACTTCTAATCTTCCAAGAAGAGTTTATCTAGTGAAATTATCAGTGAAAGGTATAACTTTCTCAATCATCTGTGTTGTCTGCTTAAATATAGGAGTCAATGTCCTCATAATTTTTCATATCACTTCATTCTCAGTCTTGATTCCTTCACAAGATTTTATATCTGCAACAATTTCTGACATTCTACCAATATAGCTTCTAACAGATTCATCTTCCATCATTCTTATATCTTCAAATGCACATATCCAATTATGTAGTCTGACTTTCTTTGCCAGTTCATCACCTTCAAAAGTATATTGTAAAGCTAACCAAATTTCATGAGATGTTTTTAGATATTTTACCTGACTGTACTCATTTTCTGGAAGGGCTAACAAAAGTGCTTCTCTAGCAAGTATGTTACACATGAATAGATCTCTTTCCTCATTAGTACATTCTTCAATCTTGTCTTCATCAATGATAGTCTTCTTGCTCTTTGTGATTAACCAATATCCTGGTCCTAAACAAAGTAAATGTGTCTTCATCTTTTCTTTCCAACTGTCAAAGTTCACTCCATCAAACTTAGGGCTTTCTTTCTTGAAATGACTCGCCATGGATCTCCTCAAGTTGTTAAACTTTTCTTTCAAGGACTTGCTGCTCTGATACCAATTGTTAGAAAGTAAAGTCCACCAAGATAACTAAGAGGGTGGGGGGGAGTGAATTGGTTATCAGATAAATACAAATTTTATCACCTTTAATAATTTTAACCGTGTAAGCAATGTGATTAACAACCATAGAAAGATATACATACATAACAAGACAATAACGCAAGATATGTTGACTAGGGAACCTCTTGATCAAAGAGTAAATCTTGGTGGGAATGATTCCCACAAAAGATGCACTAATAGGAAAGTTCCTTGTGAGAGGATGGACTCTATTAGGAGTTTTATGAAATACATTCAATACATATTAGTCCTTTCTAGGAGACTTTGAATCCTTGCTACAAGATTCTAACCCTATTAGGAGTTATGGAAGACAGAAGGACCCACTGTCCAAATAGCTTCAAAGGAAAGATCATTGAACACATTATTCAACTAATATCTATATTATTAAATAGATTAATATCAAAATATTATTGATCTCAACAACTTATCACTTCTCCTCTAACTATGCCAAACCGTACCAACTGCTTCATCAGATCTCAATACCAGATCTCTATATTTCACATATCCTCTTTCAACAAGTATTGCACAATTTCGCAATTCACTTTCACAATCTTACATTCCAACTTACTTACACACTAAAATAAGGAAAAAATTCCTTTCTTTATACCACACTCAAATAATTACAAATGAGTCAGCATACACACTACAAAATAAAATCTTCCACATGTTACATAACAATTCCACAATTACATAAAACTGTCACCTTCCAATTAAGATAACTCTTCACTCATATGAAATCTGACCTTGTTTTCACATCCACATCATAATCATCATGTCTTCATCATCTTGACAACTTTGCATGCTCAGATTCTATCCCGATTAGGAGATATCATCTGATTTCCACATACCGCTACTCAGGAACACTGCCTGAATACTGCTTCCACTGATTTACACATAAATATCATGAATAAATGAATTTCCTTATGCACTCTTAACCATGATCACATGAAACATCATAAATTAAGTCCTCAACTCCACATATCTTGATCTTCAATATCCCACATGCGCTAACACAAACAATGTCTGCTTCTCTGCTAATCTTCTCTAGATCACTGCATTGACATCAATGACAATCACAATCATGAATGCAACAACAAATGCTACAGAATGACTATGAATACCCTCTTATAGGATATATTCATCATTCATTCCTAAAAGTTTACCTAATCTATAGTGACTAATGAAGGTGTGAAAATGAGTGTTTAGATGTTTATATGTTCTCTGGTGATAATGCTGAGTGATTTTGTGATGTTTCTAGAAGGTGATAGTAATTGAAGCTAGAATATATCACAAAATGTAGGAATTAATACTTGAAGTCTATATGGGAGAATTATCCACATTTATTTTCATTTGGTGATTATGGTTTACAAATTTGGATATAATGTCTATTTTGTATGGATTTTGCATTAGTATGTTTTGAGGTCCTCAAAAGTTTAGTTGTTGAAGTTGGTTGTTTTAGTTTTCTGATTATGAGGCTATGAAAAATATGTAGAGCACTTTGCAATACTTTTTAGTGTTTTTTAGGGTGTTTAGTTTAAAGGAAATGTTCAAAATGTTTATGTAGTGTACCATTTCAATTTCAAGTGTTGGTTTTCTTTGCAAGAGTTGTGATATTCCTATTTCTCAGCATTGTTGTTTGTGTTTGTCTAAGGCCGAATCAATTGGTTTATCTTGATTAGATCATAATATTTTTGTCAAAAGAATTGGATTTTGTGTTAAAATTTTTTAATGGATATTATCATGTCATGTTAAGATCTTCATTGAGTTATTTGCATTGGAAGATGTTTTTGGGCCTACTAGTTAATGTACTACATTGTTTATCTACACATTATGTTTGATGCCAACTTTAGAAGATATCTTGTTGTGTAAGACTCATATAAATTGACATAGGAAGATGTGTTGTGATGTATCTGGGTCCCCTTTAAGTCTCAGAGTGAACTACATCTTTTGTAGTTTTTTTGGTGGCCAACTTTGTTTGAAATATTTCTATTATGTGTTTGGTCGACCTAGTTGAGGGTTTTGTTTAGTAAGTTGATATATACAAAAGCGAAGATGTATGACTTAAAGTGTAGATTAATTTTGAATAATGTAGAATCATATAAAACAAACATAAGTGGAAAGTTTAGTTGTGATGCACTTTCATGATAATATCTTTAGTATGGAAAATTTTTGAGGCAGCAAATGTGTGTTGTGTTTGTGATTAAGTTGGCTGCATTAAATAGTGGTTGAAGAAAAATTCATGAGAAAGATATATATTTATTTTAATTCCTAATTAAATCTATGATCACTAGAAGAAAATTTATACTTTTTGATCTTTTACAAATGCGTATCTTGTCCTAAAATAGTGACCCTCAACCTACAAGTCCCTTTTTATATCTTTCTTTAGGATGATGTGTCTCAGCCTACAAGTCAATTGTATCTTTCTCTAAGGTTGAAAACCTTAATGTGCATGTCAAATCAAGAGCAGTGAGATACCCTAGCATTTAGTCTAAAATAATATTGTAATCAGTGATTCATATAGTGATTGTGTTCTCAACGTGGCTTTTTCCATGTTGGGTTTTCCAAGTAAAAATCTAGTGTTCATTTGTATGTTGTTCATTGATTTATATTTCATTGATGTTTAGTTGGTTGATTATAATTGATAAGTGATAAATGCTACTCCCCTTATCAACACAAACACATACAACATAATAGAAAAATAAATAAAAATTTGTAAGAACCAAATGATTGCAAGAACGAGAAACTTGCTTTCTAAATGGAATTACAATATTCAGAAATATAAAACAAACATCCACGTGGGAATTTTCATTACAATATTTTGCAAGACAAAGCCACAATATACATCCTCATACCTACTCTAGATAACCCTATGGGCCTTCATTATATATGGGGAATTTGAACTACCCAAGAAGGTTCTAGAAATTCTAACCCTAAACTTTGAGACTGACCATCCCAAAAGATATTATTATTAATCTTTTATTACATTGGAATAGGCCCTCAAAAAAATTTAGAACTCAAATGAGTTTTTGAAGGAATTTTATTTTCCATCCTAAGTGGCGCAACTTCCAGAGACCATAACTCTTCACCCATTACCTTGATTGGCTATTATAACCCCTTTTCAAAAATGCCACAAAGTGATCTACAAGATTAAGTCATAAAATTCTACTCAAGCCAAGGTTTGACCCCTTTTTAGAATCTATAAATCTTTAAAAATTGAGTTCAAAGTTTTTGTACCCTTCTGCCAAAACAAAAAAAATTCCATATATTCAAAACCACACTTGATCTTGCAATGATACTTGACTTATAGGCTAAAATAACCAAAGTGAACCTCCAGGGAAGAAATTAGAATATTATGAGCTCAAATGAACAACTTGCTAAAATTAGAAAATTTCTAGAAATAGTAACTTTGCATAGAGATAGCTCTTATCCACAAACCATACAATATTTTTGGTTGATGCAAGATTTCCCTTACATCTAAGATGCTCCTGCATCAGATACTCAGGGTAATTTGAGAAGTGACCTTGTTACATCTCAAGTGTTTAGTGGGAAATCAAGGTGGTTAACCTCATCTTTTGACAACTGTGATGAATCTTCAACACGACTCTCTTTCCATTTGACCAAATACTCTTCATGTGTTCTATTTTTTGTGCTTTTACAGGCACAACTATCCAAGATATCTTCAATCTCTTGTGTAGATGAAGTAGTTACTGTAATATTCTATTGTTATTTTGTTACCTCATCCTCAACACTTCATAATACTTTTTCAGATCTAAAATATTGAACACTGGTAAAATATTGAGTTCACTGGGAAACTCTACTTCATAAGCATTTCCTAAATCATGCTTCTTCAGTATTTTGCATGGCCAAACTTCTTCACCTTCAACGTATTATATGTTCCCACTAGAAATCTCTTCTTTCTCAAATGAACCATGACTTCATCTCCAATATGAAATTCCTTATGCCTCCTTTTCTCATCTGCCGTAGCCTTATACTATATATTCATTTTATTAATATTATTCACCTCCTCATATAAATTCTTCAAGTATTCTAAAAAGACTTCAACTTTAGCACTACTTGTTTCTCCTTTGTCCAACTTCCTTAATTTTGTAGCATTCCTAGGACTACTTCCGTATACTATCTCGAATGGTGATTCACCAGTACTCCTATTGAAAGAATTATTGCATGAAAATTTTGTCTGTGATAAAATCAAATCCCACCCCTTTAGTTTATCTCTAGCCAAGCATCTCAACATATTTAAAAAAATCCTATTCACTATTTCTATCTATCCATCAGTCTACGGATAGTTATCTAAGATGAAATTCAAATCTATCTTTAACTTCTTCCACAATGTTCTCCAAAATTACCCAACCAACTTGGTGTCCCGATTTGAAACTATGCTCTTTGGTAAACTATGTAGCCTCACCACTTCTCTAAAAAATAATTTTTCCACATGAACAACATCATTGGTCTTCTTGCAAGGAATAAAATGTGCCATCTTTGAAAACCTATCTACTACCAAAAAAATGGAATCATGCCCTCTTTGAGTTCTTTGTAAGCCAAGATCAAAGTCCATACTAATTTCCTCTCATGGCTTCTCTAGTATAGGTAATGGATAATATAATCCTATATTTTACTTTGTTCCTTTTTCCATCTAACATATTCTATAGCTCTGTTAAAACCTATTAACATACTGTTGCAAATTATAGCCAATAATAATTTTCACTAACTAGAGAAATTGTTTTATCTCGACAATATTGTCCATCCAGCCCTCCACTATGCTTCTCTTTAATGAGATTCTCCTCATGGAACTCCTTGGAATGCACAAATGACTATGTCTAAATAACATACCATCCTAGATTATAAATTTCAACAATATAGTTTTGTCTAGAGTAACAGGTTTTGTGCAATCTCTTTAGGATTTTCTAAAATTAGGATCCTCTAGGTACAAAATCTTGAGTTCTTTGAACCCAACAACCTTTAATCTGAATCTTTGTTAGAAAAATCTATGTCATTTTGAGGGCATCTATAACCCTATTAGAATTTTCACTTTTGTTCTTCAAAAAAAAAGTGTAACTCTGTAAAAAATCAAC
>BSBK01008936.1:0-145000 GCA_027943335.1 Chamaecyparis obtusa
ATATATATATACATATATATATATACATATATATATATATGTATATATATATATATATATATATATATATATGTATATATATATATATGTATATATATATATATGTATATATATATATATATATATATATTATATATATATATATAGATTAAGTGGATATTATGATGAAATTTGGTATTTCTTATCTCTTTGCATTAATGGGTAGTGTCTTGTATTTGTGTGATGAGGTTGCACTAAAATAGGAAGCTCATTATGGATATTTATCTTGGTTTATGTCACGGGTTTTGGTGCACTAATCTTTTGCAGGAAAAGACAAAGTCAGTAGGTAGAGGAAACTCAACATTAAGTGGCTTCATTAAGTCAAGTAACTGCTCTCAAGTTTCATTATGACTCCACTACTTCCAACCAATTGTAGTTGCTATTACAAGATTGAGTCAACCTGATGAGCCGAGTGTTTTGGAGGAAATCCAGCGCTCCTGTGTGCCTATATTCTTGAGAAATTGAATGCAGGTTGTTTCTACATTTAATGTCTTGTTGCTGAAAGTTGTTGTACCCATGATGGGAAGTTCCTAGTTCTTAGGTGTTCTATTTTTCTAGTTGCTTAAATAATCTAGAGTTTGTGATTTTGAGTTAGTTAGATGTGGAAGGAATCCATTTTGTAATCCAAAAGAGAAGTGGATACACCCTGTTATTCTATTATGTACTTATGTTAATGTTTCATGAATGAATATATGACATCTTTAGATTTTCAATCTCTGAGTTCTAAATTTGTTCATTCTTCCATGGGGGCCCACGTGGAAGGTGAGCCTAGTTTCTATTTAAGTAGGGATTGAGCTTTAATTTCCTTGCCGTAGTTATGCACTATTTCTCCTGCAGCCACTGGTAACAGAACCACTGACCGTTTCCTGTAGCATAGATTTACTATTGAAGCATTTCCTTAAGTTCTAGATTAGCTGTTGTTTCATTCCAAGCATAGATTTCCTGTAGCAGTTTACTTGTTTTAGTAGATATGGCTTTGTGGATGAACTAAAGCATAAACCTTGCAGTCACCATCTCAAGTTTCACGTTCCCGGATTGATAAATCTAAATGAAGCTCAACATGATATTCCTAAGTAAATACTTGATGCTACCACCATAGAATAACTATGAAAGGATGTCCAATCCTTGATGTTACTAAGGTATTATTCTGACCAACCACCCTGCACAATATTGGCCAAGTATGGTCAAAATGCCTACAAAGTGGATCTCCCTGAAGATTTAGCCATTTCACTAGTTTTCAATGTGTAATATTTGACAAAGTATAAAGGTCCTATTCCAACAGAGACAAAGTAGGTTACAAAGATTGATAAGGACATCACTAATCTCCCTTTACCATCCAAGGTGAAGGCACATGCAAAGAAAGGTCCTGGATTCAAGGATAAAAAAAGAAAACAAGACATGGAGTATATATGGAACACCTCATCAAATGGAGACATCTTCCTGAATGAGAAGCCACTTGGATTACAGAAAATGAGTTTAAGAAGTTCGGTATTAGTACTAAACTCTTGTCACCAAGTGTGACATATTTCCTTGTGTATAGGGGGAGAATGGTGCAGGAGCACCTAGGGTTAGGCTAGACCCTTAGTTCATTTTTGGCTTGTTGATGACCCTAGCAAGGTCATTGAATGAATAAGGACTCTAAGAGGGTCCAAGGACTGTCTTAGAATTGTGGAATAATCAAAGTGTGGTGTTTGGGCAAGAGTTTCCAATGGGCGACAAGAAATTGCCAAGGTTGGCCAATTTGGGCCAAATGGGTAAATTGACCGTCAAAATGCTTGTAAGAAGTAGAAATAGAGCTAGATAGGCTTAATATTGACTAAGGGGTCATTATGCATCCATTTGGGGTGTTAGTGCAGTGAAGAAAGAAAAAAGTGCAAAAGTTATAAAGTTGTCATTGACAACATTGTAATTTTGCAAAGTTGTCATGACAACATTTGGGGCCAGATGTGCAAGGACCAACCAAAGTGATGCATGATCATCCTGGGGGAGTTAGAAATCCTACATGCTAGAGTTTTTTGTCCCTTGTTTTCTTGATTATAGTGCTGGCTAAGGGGCTTGATCGAAGAGGTGTTTCTCAGTTTCAATGTTGGTCGACGGGCTTGGTCGTAGTATGGATCAGTTGTAGTGTTGGTCGAGGAGATCGGTTGCTTTTGGTGCTCGGTTGACATGTGCTCAACTATGACTAGCTTTCTTGGTTGTTTTTCTATCACTTAATAGTTTGGGCTTGCCGACTGGTGTTCTTGAGGATTTTTTGGGTCAACTTTATGCATTTAATTTGTGTAGCATGTGTTGCATTCTCCTAGGTAGATCTAGATGCCGACATGGAGAATTAATTAGTTGTTAGGATATTTGAGAGCCAACTTGTGGTTTCATTTAATATTTGTTTTGTTTTAGGAGATGACTTGGTTTAGGAGTTATTTCTTTCTTCTATCTGCCTTGTGGTTGAAGAAGTAGCATATAAGAGGAAGTCTGGGGTAGACTTGTAGGGGGTAAAAAAAGAGAGAGAGAAGAGTAGAGATTCAAGTTAGGAATTTGAAGCTGCAAATTTGTGAGAAGAGCTAATGGTTGTGACCTAGGAGCAAGGAGATTTCTTGGTGGCTTGTGAGCACAAGTTTAGATCTTGGAGGTGTTTCTACCAGATTGATGTTTGTTTCAGATCTGACTAGCTAGGGTTAGAGTTTGAATTGGATCTTGAGGGATCTTACATAACTATTACTTTCTTTGTAATTGGCCCTAACCAGGAAGGCCTTACATCCTGATACATTGTATGTAATCAATTATTTTATGAATAAAGAGTTCATATTGTTATCAGATCTTTCTTTTCTCTTGTGATTCCATTATGTGGTTGTTTAGCTGGGGGCTTGGACATCTCCTTTGGAGATTCTCTCAGCCTTACATTACGTAAGGTGGTATCAGAGCTTGAAGTTCTTGAGTGTGTGGACAAATCATCGAGTTGAGTAAGTTTGCACCAGGACCTTGGGTTGGGTTGATCTGATTTGTTGCTTTGGGTTTATGAAGATCTTGGAAGATTCTGAGAAGATTTGACCCTAGGGTGATTGCAGATCTCTGTGATGTTGTAGAGTTGAGGATTACAAAGAAGGTTAAAATAGATTTCAGATCTGAGATGGAATTGATGAAGAATAACATGATCACTGAGATCATAAGGGCTATGGATGGTGTACCTCAAAATGTGGGCACTAAGGGTAGTTATGAGGAAGCTGTTGTAGACTTTGAATTTGCTGGATCTAGTGGAGAGGACATAACTGACTGTGTGGAAAGATCTATGGATGACAAAGCTGACCAATTGGATAGATCTAGAACTCGAATGAAGTTGAAGCATAAGATGGATATTTCTAATTTCTCAGGTAATTTGAATCTTGAAGACGTGATTGATTAGATTGGTGAATTTGAAGACTACTTTGAGTTAGAGGATATTGGTGATCCACTCAAAGTAAGATTGGTGGAGACTAAGCTGAAAGGGCATGTTTCTCTTTGGTGGAAAGAATTGCAGAATGATAGATAAGAAGAGGGTGAACTAAATATCACTAGATGGAGATTGATGGTGACTAAGTTAAAGGCTAAGTTAATACCCGTTGACTGTGAACTTGAGTTGTTTAAGAGATTGTAGAATCTAAAATAGAAGGATTTGTCTATGAAGGATTATATCGAGGAGTTCTATAAGTTGACTATCTAGTCTGGACATAGAGAACTTTCCAAGGAAAAGGTAGCTCAGTATATTAATGATTTGAGATTCAATATTCAAGATGAGATTGGTATGCTGAAGATTGATTCAGTTGAGGATGCTTATTAGTATGCTCTGAAGGAAGAAGATAAGTTGAAGAGAAAACATCAAGGTGGATCCCGAGGGAAGGAGAAACAAGATCACTCAGCGAAGGAAAATATGATTGCTGAAGATGAACCAAAACTTGTTGAGCCGAGGAAGAGGATAGGTAAGGTTTCTTTTAAGGGTACTTGTTTTCATTGTCATGAAGAAGGACATAGAGCTTATGAGTGTTCCCAGAAGACTTGTGATCAAAGAACTTTTGTGGTGAATGAGGTAAAAGATTTGGTGAATGAACCTAAATAGGGAGGGGAGAATTTGCTAGCTCAGTGACAACTATTTGGTAAACAAGTACTGGAACCCTGTCAAAGGAGCAATTTTTTCAGAACTCATTGTAAGTATTCTAGTAAAATATGCAATGTGATTGTGGATGGGGGTAGTAATAATAACCTTATAGCTTAGGAGATAGTTCAAAAACTTGGTTTGAAAAGAGTGAGATATCCTTGTACTTATAGGATTGGTTGGTTGCAAGATGTACATGCTTTGGAAGTGAGGGAGCAGTGTCTTATTGACTTTCAGATTGGCTAGTATAAGGATCAAGTGTTGTATGATATTATGGACATGAGTAGTTGTCACATATTTCTTGATAGAATTTGGTAGTATGATTGCAGGGCTATACATGATTGCATCAAGAATATAATTACTGTTGAGAAGGGTAACATGAAGTTTTTATCGATTCCTTTGCAGAATGAAGAACTCAATAGGAGGAACCTGAGATTTGGGAGCCGAGTTGAGTTGAAGGATCCTAAAAGTTTTGGAGGTTAGTGTGGAGAAAAGGCATGTGGATTGTCAAGAAAAGACTTGAAAAGGTAGAGAAAGAAGAAGTGGAAGAGTGTGCAAGTTGAAGACTTGGAGGATGTTTATGTGAAGAACCAATTTGGGGTTTATGTGTTGAATCCCATAAGATGTTCTTCCAGTCTTTAAGAAAATATTTTTTCACCTGGGGTGTATGATGTAGGAGCATCCTGGGGGAGTTAGCAATCCTACATGCTGGAGTGTTTTGTCCATGTGTTGCTCGGTTATAGTGTTGGTCGAGGAGCTTAGTCGAAGAGGTGTTGCTTGGTTGTAGTGTTGGCCGATGGGCTTGGTCGTAGTATGGCTCGATTATAGTGTTGGCCAAGGAGCTCAGTCGCTGAAGGACTCAGTTTCTTCTAGTGCTTGATCGACATGTGCTTGGCTATGCCTGGCTTGCTTGGTTGTTTTGCTGTCACTCAAATATTTGGGATTGTCGACTGGTGTTCTTGAGGGTTTGTTGGGCTGACTTGATGCATTTAATTTGTGTAGCATGTACTGCATTATCCTAGGTAGATCTGGAGGCCAACATGGAGAATTAATTAGTTGTAAGGCTATTTGAGAGCCAACTTGTGTTGCATTTAATATTTGTTTGTTTTAGGAGCCGACTTGGTTTTGGATTTGTTTATTTCTTCCAGTTGACTTGTGGCTAAAGAAGTAGTATATAAGAGGAAGTCTAGGGTAGAGTTATAGGGGTAAAAAAAAGAAAGATAGAAGAGTAGAGATTCAAGTTAGGAATTTGAAGCTATGAATTTGTGAGCAAAGCTAGTGGTTGTAACCTAGGAAAAAGGAGATTTCTTGGTGGCTTGTGAGCACAAGTTTAGATCTTGTTGGGTTTTTCTACCAGATTGATGTTTGTTTCAGATTTGGCTAGCTAGGGTTAGAGTTTGAATTGGATCTTAAGGGATCTTGTAGAGCTATTACTTTCTTTGTAATTGGCCCTAACCGGGAAGGCCTTATAGCCCGACACATTGATTGTAATTAGTTATTTTATGAATAAAGAGTTCATATTGTTATTAGATCTTGCTTTGTTGTTGTGATTTCATTGTGTGGTTGTTTAGCTAAGGGCTTGGACATCTCCTTTGGGGATTATCTCGGACTTGAACAACGTCAAAAATTTAGTTAGGGTCGGTTCCACCAGTGGAAACATTTAGTTTTATCTTATATAATACCGACCATGGAATTGTCATAAGATTGGTTGGAGTTTTTTGTGAAGTTCAATAACAAACTAAGTACAAATTTAGGACAAATAAACATAGTTTGCCTAGTAATTTGAACAACTACACTTGTATGGATAGAATCTACCATTTCCTTATTGTAGATAGTTAAGTAATATTTGATTTCATGATCTATGTACATAGGTTTTGGTTTTTGTTGAATTTTGTTTAGATTTTCAAAGTTTTCAAGCTTATTGGCTTGTGCACTACTAGAATTAGGGTTTGATCAATAATGGTATTTTCTTGAAATCCCACCATGGGTTCTTCATAGATCTTTAGGATATGAAAATACCCTCATTTTATAGTGTAATATATAAAAATTGGGGTGTGATTATGAAGGTTTCTATTTTGAATGTCTTTCCCTAGGCAAGCTTGTTGCAGCCCGACAAGGAGCAAGACAATGATAGACTAAGTTTTCATGCATGGATTGATTGGAAGAAGTAGTGAAGTAAGTTGATAGCATAGATGGGAGGATAAATAAGACCTTGTGTTCTTGAGAAGGTGTGTTGAATCCATTTGTATGATATTTTCTCAAGAAACCAATTGTTAGTTCATCCTTTAGATAAATATGTCATATTGTGAAAGGAGGTGTAAAGACACCTTGGGCAACCAAAATGCTAAAAATATTTTAGAGAATCCAAAAGGGTATCTTGATCAAGAGATAAAATTGGGGATACTTTACATATTTTTTGAGTTATTAGCCAAAAACCAATGTCAAAGGTCTAATTAGGCCTAAAAGGCTACTAGCACTGAAATATAGGGTTTCATGAGATCGATAAGATCAGTGATTCTAGAAGGTCCAAGATGATGTAAAGAATGGTTGAAATTGTTAATATAAGAGTTCATCATCTCTACATAGTAGTTGGAGAAGCCATGACTTAAAGTGAGGAGAACTTACACTTGTGAGTTCTAGGTGTTTTATTGAGTTCCAAACTTTGTAGTGAGATCTTGAGAAGTGAAGAAGATTGTGAGAAGCTCTCAAGGAGTAGAGTTTGAAGAGAGAACCCTATAGGGCCTAGTTAGGGGTCTTGGGGAGGATTATAGGTGACTCATAGTTGGGATCTCCCTATCACTATCATTTGAAATAGCCCCCTCCAAGTCTGGACCAATTGGTCCAATTTAGAAATAATAGATAAGCCCGAGTTGCAAAATTTTGAAAGGGTAGTAGAGGTCTGAATGGTTCAAAGAGATTCCTCATCCTCCAAGAGGGATGTGTTAAGTTTAAAGGAGTTCCTTCTTTTCTCGTTATGGTCTTAAGAATTACATGTTTTGAGCATGATGCAAGCATGAATGGGAGAATGGTCTGATAAGACAATAGGGGTCACCTTAATAGGGCTTTGGACAAGATGGTGTGAAAACCCAAACATGGTAACTTATACATAAATCCTATCCAATCTGTAGTAGCTACTATTTTTAGTAGCCTAATTTTTATACCAAGTATACTAAATATTGTTATAATCATGTTTCATATTCTCCAAGGGGTCACTAATTTTAAACCTTCTTCTAAAGTTAGCCTAGAAAAATAATTAATTACCCTTCTATTCATGCTTGTTCCCTCCATACTTATCTTGTTTATTTTACACCATATTAAAATCCCCAATGAAGATCCATTTAACATTTGGTAGGTTTTTTTATATCCATTCCCACAAATTGGCCCTCTCTCTGTACTCATTAGGGGCATATATATTACAAACTCCCACCACTTGGTTATTAACATTAAACAAAGCCCATAGGGCCCTATGGAAAGGGGAAGCACCATTATCTTCCATCTTGTTAACCCACTTGGCCCCTATCAGGATATCCACACCTCCTTTACCTCTATCATGTCATGAGTAGATGTAGGTGGCTCTACCCCAAATAAATTTGAGGGTATTATATGCATGGTACCCAGTAGTTTTAATTTCTTATAAACAAATAATATCCTTCTTATGAATCTTGTTACACCAATTCCTAACTATATACTTTATGTCAGGCATTTCTAATCCCCCTAATATTCCAGTTGTGAATTTTCATCATCATAATAACTTGGGGGGGGTGGGGTATTTTTATTTTTACACAATCTATTGAAATAATCTAGGAGCTCTTTGCTCTTGATTTTGTTATTTTTCCACTATTTTTTAGGCTATTACTTATTTTGTATATTTTTCTCTTCTTCTTAGTAACCACTTTTGTGAAACCACTATCTTCCATTTCTTTCTCACTATGTATGGATTTGGAGGGACTGTTGTCAGGGAAGACATTAACCTACTCAATAGAGTGTTTCTCCACAACCTCATGATTATGCTCACTATGGGTGGATTTGGAAGGAATGGTGTCAGAGCATACATTGACCTACTCAATAGAGTGTTGTTATACAACCTTTGAATTATCTTTATTTTTCTCCTTTAATTTGGACAGAGCTACTTATTGTGTATTTTGATTAGGGGCATTATCATCATTGACTTTCTCTCTAGCCACATGAATATATTGAGGTTGACAAGAAAAAGGGTTTTGATTACCTTTATTTTGGATTGCAACATGAATTTCAAAGTCCTCTTCAAAAAGAGGGTTAGAAAGTGATACAAATTTATTCAATAGGGTATCTAGGGTTTTGCTAGGAGTATCATTGTCTGCTATACCAGTATTACCATTTTTATTAGTATTATTGTTACCAACATTGACATTAATAGGATTACCATTATTGTTTGCATTTATGGTGCCAACACTGGCATTACTAGATTAGCACCTTTGAAAGGGCCTTTTTTATTCATAGGTGACTCAATGCATTTTTCAACGAAGGACATTCTCTTTTGTTATGAATATTTAATTTTGAATGGAAACAAGCCCCTTTGTCCCCAAGTTTGACAATATTCCATCTAAATTTTTCACCTTCAACATCCAAGTAAATTTCATTAGGAAATACAATATTAGGGTTGAGAGTAATCATAATTTGAGCATTAAGATGCAGAAAGGTAACCCTAGCTTCTTCTACCTAGAGTACATAACTGAGAGCTTTGAGAAAATGTGGAATAAACTACCAAAATTCAGTCTGGACACCTCTAAGTTCAACCCAGAAGGGTGATGAATAGGTGATTTCATGTTCATCTATACTGTTAGGGGACCACGAGAGAGCTCTGAACATGGTTTGACCAACATCCAATATCCTTTATTCAATACTTTCTCTTGCATAGCGTGAGTTTTAAAAATAAAAATAAAAATCCCTTTTGAACCATACAATTAAAACTAACCGAAATGCCAAGATTTTTTCCCCAAATATTACAAATCCAATCATCCAAAAACTTTCTAGTAGTAGGAAGGAATTTCATATCCATGCATACAAAAAAATAGAAATATTTTTCAGCTTATTTTGCTTGGATTTAATAAAATTTACCATGTCTACATTTGGTGAGAGAGAGAGGGTCTTAACTCCAAGTGATGGGTCTCACCTTCCTTTCTTCTGCCCTCTCCCTCTCCATTGTGATTTTTTGCAGGATCATCACCAACTTCTCCACCTCATCTACGTCCATCGGTGTTGGGTAATCTTCCTCCATGCCCACTAAAACTTTTAACTTCAAATTGTGTCACTTCTAGTAGAACCATTTGTTTTGACATAACTATTTTGTATGAAGGTTTATTCAATTCATTGGGGTTATTTTCAATGTTACCATTCACCACTTTATCACAATCTTTCCTATATTTTCCATCATTATCATCTCTTATGGCCATTAGTGTCAGTAGTGGCTAAGACTCAACAAATCCAAGCCCTAGATCCCACCCATCTTAGAAAAAATAAAGGCACACACAAAAGAACTAGGGATGAAGTGCAAAGAAATAATGCCATGAGAAATAAAGTCCAAGAACAAAAACCAAGACAGATAAACAAGCAAAGGAAAAACAACAAAACGTGGGGCAAAAAATAAAAGTAAACCATGGGTCATAGGGAAGAAAGGCCAGATGGAACCACAAATGCATTACAAAGGAGACACGAGTCCCTCATAAAGCAAGGAATAATCTTTGCTATCCTTTGTACCTGTAATTTGCAGACCCAATCCTCTCAATCTATCTAGATTATCTTTAGTCTATAGAAATATTCAAAATCATCAAACAAAGAATTAGGAGTAAAGATAGAAGTGAATTTAATACTTTTTGAAATCTTGGGTAAGATAAATTAACTATTTAATCTATTAGACTACCTTATTTTAAATAGTGAAATGTTACAAATTGATTTAATTTAGTAATATTATTTAATTGAATTATTCAAACCTTAGTATTTTATCCTTATTAAAATAGACGAAATGATTAATGGTGAAAATTGGATAAATAGAAATTTGACTAAGCTAATGATAACTTAACTGAGATATAAATTCCACTCTTAGTGAAAATTATTTTTAAAGGGGAAATTGCCTCTTAGGGTAAAATTTTATTATTTAATTAATCAAGTAATTAAACGAGAAATCATTAATGGAATTATTATTGAAAAGACTAAATGATGTTTATTCTTTGGTGGAATTATTTTTATATAAATTAATTAATAATCATTTTTGGACTTAAGTGAATCTTGGAAAGGAAATTAAGTTTATTAATAAACCTATTTAACATTTAATTATTATTTAATTTATTTAATGAAAATTAATATTGGGTTAGGTAATAGCTATGTTATTGTGTAGACCTTTGTAACATTTGCGAGGGATGTTGGCCATAGCCCTGATTCCCCTCATTATCGAACTTAGTAACTATTAGATACCAAAGGATTGTATCAAATCCTTCGATGATGTAAACTTGTGGATAACTTTTGTAAACCTAGTAGCCATTGAACTTATACAATATCAAAGTTAGTTAATTAATAATTTTTTAAAACAAAGTTGTTATTTTTTAGCCTTAGAATTTTTGGGCATGACAAATTGTTAGTATCAAGATGACACTGATAGCATGATTACACCATGGAACAAGGAACATAAACAATAAATTCCCACATAATAACATAATCCCTCTATAAGATCGAGAACAACCTACGCCTCTAGTAAAACTTAGGAAACCACCAAACACAAGGAAAAAAATACTAATCTACCCTCTATATTAATAATAATATCTCTACAATATTCAACAACTTTATGAAACCACTATTCAAATATTCCAATGACAAAGAAGGAAACATAACATAATTCGAGATACCTAATAAATAATAGTTATAGAATAAATTTTATAATAATTTTATTTTTTACCATATAATTTAAATAAAGAAAAAATATAATAAACAAAATGAAACAATAATATAACATTAATTTTTAATCTTTTAATCAAACTTTCTAAATAATGCTTTCAAGCTATCTCACCAACTAATTCAACTTATGGAACAATACAATCATATCTATAAGCAACAAGAAGAGAAAAACACAATCATATGTCAATTTTCCCTTCCTACACAAAAATAACTATAAACAATTGCTTCCAAGGCAATACAATTCTCACTCAATTAGATTCATGACACATTATTAATTCATTAACACACTTGTTAATATTCCAACCAGACCTAACTACTTATGACACTTTTTGAATTAAAAATGACATCACAAACTAATTATTAATACATTGAATCAATATATAGTCCAACAAAACTATAGAAATATACACTGATTCCCCAAGTCACTGTTATACTTTGCCTAATACAATGACCTTTGTAATATATATATATATATATATATATATATATATATATATATATATATATATATATATATATATATATATATATATATATATATATATATATATATATATATATATATATATATATATATATATATATATTGAAACTTTAATATTTATATTAATAAAAAGTGGTTCAAAAAGGGCTCCCAGAGAAAAGAACTGGTAAAGAAAAACTCTGGTCATTGCCAATTACAATAAGTAGAAAGAAGTGTATAAAACTCTAGTATTGTAATATATGGTATTGTAAACCCCCAAACATATTGCCATATATTATTAGTGCTATTATAAACCCCCAAACATATTACAAGAGCACCCAAACCCAATACATAAGGGCTCCAAATAAAAGGGAACCATTTCAAAAATAAACTCACCCTGTACATAACACCCAAACTACTTGTTCATGATAGATACATTACATTACAAAGAAGAGCACAAGGCTCATGAAGTAACAAAAAGAATAGCCATATCTGCTCAACTCCCAATGGTATCACAGGAAAGTCAAGCCCAAGAAATCAATAACTTCAAGCCATTGAATTGAACAAAAGCCAGAGAACATTATGTCATCAAAGCATCCATGAGCGAAATCGAGTAGGTACCCTGATCAAAATACAACATCTCGAAGCAACAGGTGAGATCTATGATTAAAAATAATTGATACCAAATTAAGCCATAAGGATCTTAGCCACTTCCAACCATCTAAATCATTCTAAAACCACCATTATCATGGGACAAAAGAAGGCCAAAATTAATACCACACGATCTGAACTATGGATGCCCATGTATAGAAAATCGACCACAACCATAATGCTTTATCATTGTGTGAAACCAAGCATGAAAAAATATAGTATCCCAAATTACCAAGATATTGACATGACCAACCTTTGCTAAGAAATGATATGTAATTTATATTATGAAAACCCCTATAGAAAAATTAGACGAAACATGAATGCTTTACCACTGAAGAAACTCGAGCATATAAAGCTACAAAGAACCCAAAGTAGCAAAAAATAAAAACTTTGGGGCATTGACGAGAAGCAAATGAGGGTCAAAGATAATAGAATATAATCTAAACTAAAGAAGCCCATATACAAATCCAAGCATATAAACTACACCGAACCTAGTGAGTCAAAACATCATCAAGGCCATCCTTAGCAAAAATTTGTAATAAAAATCATGAACAATAAATAATGTCAGTCCATCTCCATATGATCGGATAAGTCCAAAAAATTATCAAAATTCATATCAGCATCATTAAATGCCAGAGATGGAGGAGGCACTGCATATTAATAAATGTAAGGCAAAACATAAATTGATGGCCCCAAAAACTCAATCTACAATAACCAAGTATTATTTTATGTAAACAAAGTATTAATGTAGCCTATGCACAACCAATATAGGCATTCCTACTCGTAAAATCAAGCAAATGAAGACACGAGGAATATCAATATTAACTTCACAATTTAAAATTTGAAAAAAAGCACAATAAAACATTATTAACATCAATACACCAACCATCATAACATCTCATAAAATACCCTAACTATTTTCCAAATGGAATTTTACTTTTCCAATACCATAATACATTACCATAAGAAACTACAGGAAGATACCAATTAGTTTCAAGTAGCTTAATTCACTCCTCCATGAAGGAATACACATCAACCATATATATGTAAGTTTTTTTTATCAAACTACTAGATTAATGCCTATATGAAAGGGATGCATAGCCACTTGTGCCTAGATCACAACCCAATTTCCAACAAATAAAGAAATCAACCAAGGAATATGGCCTAAAGAATAGGAAAATGCAAGAGCTATTTATCATGCCCACATTATGAGGTATTTTCTTAGCAAAAAATTGAATATATTCAAGAGGATATTATCTCTTATTTATTGTTATTAGAGGGGAACCAAATAACGACAAAGAGAAAGGAAAAAAAAAACCATGGGAAGACTCAAATTCACACCCTTTCCAAACAAATAAAGTAAATGAACACTATATAGATTTCTAAAATTGTTTACAAAGATTATATGAGGGAAGTTCATCCATAAAAAATGTACGAAAGTGGACTCATGAGAAAGTAAAAATAGAGAGCCATAGTAATACAACTTATATTTAAGTGCTAGAATGATGAAGAAAATAAAAAAGCATACCTTAATTGAATAAAGAAACAAGAGATGGAATGATTAATCAAGCAAAATTCAGGCCTCTGCCAATCCACCAGCTCAAAGTTGCAAGATAGACCCCCAATTTCCACTTCTCATTTTCTACCGCTCTACTCAAATACCATACAAAATACAAGCCACAAAAAAAAAAAGTGTCCAGCCTATAGTCTCAACACAAGTATAAAATAAAACCAAAAGCCCCTTAATTCTGTGTACAGGCAGTAGAAAGTAACAACCAAAAACCAAGACTGGGCATGTTAATGGAAGGGTGAATGAGGAATGGTTTAAGGATAATAATAACATTAATGATTTATTAACCACCTAAGAGAAATGCATCTAACATATTGTAAATGCAAGAGTAGAGGTAATTCCTAATGAAGAAAAGGAATAAATGGTGCCATAATGAACAAAAAACACATAACATCCTAAATTGAGGAAACAAACTAGAATTTAGAAGGAAATCATTCAAGGATAAATAAAAATAAGACTTCCTATTTCAGACAACCACAATGGCCACTAAACAAAGAATATAACGACTCATTTGCATATCTATACACAAGGTTACTTGTGTACACAAAACATCACAAACCATAATTAAATCATATAATACTAACATTAAAAAAATCATAACTAATCAATATTTAATATTTATTAAAAATATAACAATCATCTTAATTACTAAATTCAATATTTAATTTGTAACATCAGAATAAATAAATTTCATCTTTTACCACAATTTAATTAGTAGTTAGTTTATATTAAAGACACATTAATATTATTAATTCATCGATAGTCAATATAAAATATATCTTAACATACTACAAGGTTAAAATTAGCTATCCCTATAGGTGTACTATGGGTTAGGGGTTAATTTTTGACCAAAAACATGTCCATAACTCAATTATGGCCTTCCAAAAAGTACCATTTTAGAGAGTGGCGAAATTGAGAGGATGTGAAGCCCATCCCTTTCTCCACATTTTTGGTCTACCTCTCATTTATGAGAGGAGACAAGGTGGAAGAGAAGGACTCCAAAGTATTCTCTCATTAAGATGGGTGGGTAGGAAGTTGGTGAGGGTCTCCTGTTTAGTGGAAATTTGGAGGAGTTTGAGGGTTGATTGCCGACTCTCCAAACTTAGAGACTTAAATGAGTTAGTGAGATTTGGGAGATTGGACCAAGGAAGAAAAAGTTAAGGAAGGGAAAAATCTCAACCTCGACTTCATTTTTCACCATTTCTTGGGTCAAGGTTGGTTCTCCTATCATGAAAGACTTTATGTTTTATGTTACATGTGTATGTTTTTTTTTGTAAATCTTCTAGTGTGAAAATCTTGTGTTTCTCTCATATTATTCATGGATTCTCTTGAGTTTATTTTTTATTTTCATGTTTATTTTTGGATGTGCAAGGATATACTCACCCTTGGAGAAGGGAAGAAAGCCTTGAGGGTAAAGTAATGGGAATGCCCAAATAGTTTAGAGTCTCTCCTTGCAAAGGAGAGGGATATGGCATGGAGTATGAGCTCCATGTTGCCATTTTTGTTGTTCTACACATTTGGGGGCCATAAGGGGAGAAGTGCATTTGTGAAAATGGAAAGAGGAAATATATTTTGTAGCCTTGTGAAGGCATTGTTGATCTATGTTATTTTTTATGGCTTCTTCTATTTGGGTTCACTTTCCACCTTCACCCCTCTTCATGGGTCCAAGGTGATCCATTGTGAAAGCCAAGGGATTGAGAAAATTATTGTGGTTTCATTGTTATTTTGTGTGTGTTTAGAAATGTTGCATGTTACCCATCCATTCTTGTTTCCCCAAGCTCGAGAGTGACCTTGTAAAGGCCTAGATTGGGAGGTGAGCTCTCATAGTCAACCTTTTTGAAAAAATTACAGGTTGCTTGGATAAAGCTTGAGGACATTTTCTTCCTTAGAAAAGTTATATGTGGGAGATGTAATGTTTCTTTGAAGGCTTATGGCATTGTTTTAAAAAAAAAAGAACTTGTGTATTTTTCTATTATGTAAATTCTTTTTGAAAAAGGAGAGTAGTAAATATTGTAATTTGCATTGTAAAATTTTTTTAAGGAAAGAAAATGATACATTGAAATATATATTTTTGTAAAATCTGATTTTTGCATGGGATTATTTTGTATGAGAAAAAAAAATTATGGCATTCTTTTGTGTTTTCAAAAAATGGGTATTAGGTTATTTTCAAGTAATGTTTTATATTTGTTTAATGTGAGTTTTAATGTTTCAAAAAAATGTAGTTGCTATCATTTTTGCGTATTCAATATTCAAAAAAAAAAGATTTTAAATTTGTCATTTATTCTTATGAAAAAAAAAGAAATTATGTGTTCATTTGAAAAGCAAATTTTTTTTGATTTCATTACTAGTTTTTGTTTCAAAAAAAATATGTACTCCCATATGCATATCACATAAATAGATAGCATCTTCATTTTAAGAATTTTTCCAATTTATGATTATGTTAGTTATTTATAGTTTTAAATTTTGTTTTATTTTTCTTTAAAAAAATAGAATAAATAATGTTATTAAAAAAAATAACATGCATTCTTTTGTTTTTAATTTTTTTATCTAAATACAATACACACACACACACACACACATATATACATATGTATACATATACATATACACACATATACATATACATATAATAATAAAATAAAATTTAATATTAAAAAAAAAGTTAAAAAAATATATTAGCAAATCAAATGATGTGGTGTGGGGTTTGGGAGGCATTGCTCCCAACCCCACGACCCTTGTAGTCTCCCTTCAAAGGAAGCCATAGTGGCGGCCTTGGAGGCCTGCCAGTGGCGGGCTTGCCATAGCCAGTGACCCAACCGCTAGGTTGTGGCGGCACCGCCACCTAAGCGGCCGCCTAGCCACTTGGGGCTACAGCCAGGGGTAGGGCTACGACCCTCCCCCAAATACAATAAAATTAATTTTTTTTTAAAAGAATGGGGTTTCATTTTTTTTAAACTAGAAAAAAATAGAGTTTATTTAAAAAAAGAAATTTATAACTAGGGTTTTAGAAAAGGAAAGAAAAACAATATAAGCATAACCCCAAAACAAAATCAAATTTTGTAATATACCTCCTTGTGTATCTTGATGGACGTTCTTGGCCTTCAAATTCTTCCATAAACCCTGTATAAAAGAGAAAGAAGGGGATTGAGAGAAGAGGGGGAAGAATAGAGGAATGACATGAATGCCAAAATCCCCCCAAACCCTAATTTTAGATTAGGGTTAGGGTTGAGGAGGAGAGAAGAAGATGGGAAAATGAGACAAGTGAAATGTCTCATTTTTCCTCTTTTTCCCTCTTTTGTTGGAGAAACCCTATTAGGGTTGTTTTAGTTTTTCATTTAATATTTTAAGTGGTTTGACTTTCAATTTCGAAATGACATTTTGTGGGAGATGTTTCTTTTTTTTCCTTTGTCTATTAACTAGTTATGTTTAATTAGAAAACTATAGAAATTGAATTTAATATTTTTTTATATATTGAGATAGAGTATCAACTATATTACAAAAAATTGTTTGAGGGCTTAACTAGCTGTATGTTCATCAACAAAAAAGGTATTATTTTTCTATCTACCAAATACCTATCTATGACATATACATTTCAACAACCAAAAGTCTTATGTTACTTTCTACCAAATACCTATTTATGACACATACATTTCAGGTATTAAAGAACTACACTGCATTATGTTTCATCCCAACCATCAGTGTTGTTTCTATATTTAGTGTTGCCCCACCCATTAGTGTTGCTCCTATGTTCATATATATTCCAACTATCATTGTTGTTCATGTTATCCCATCCACTATTATATGCATCATCCTGGTTAACAACCCTATTTCCTTCATCAACATCTATGTTTTGGATACATGGTTGATTATAGCTTTGTGTTAGGTTGGTCCTGGTATCATTTTCGATTCCCTCTCGAGTCTCTTCAGTGTACGAGGAAGACTAGATGCCATTGTTATATATAATCATTACTCCTTCTCTTACTAGTGATAGGAATATTTCTCTTGGAACTTCAATAATTGTAGTGACCTATGAAACAATGTAAAAATGAGTGAGTTTAATATGAAACTTAGTAAGATCTCTTTTCCTGTCTTAGAAAATCTCTTTGTTTCTCTACTTGTAAATGGTCCATTAAATTTCAACAGTTAAAGAAAACCACAAATTATTCATCTTGCAATAAAATGCTTCAACAAAACCAACAATGACCTCATGCCAAGAAAAATGGTTAAAACAATTCCAAGGAATGGGGTGACCAAAGAAACTTGACTAGATTTTTCTAGCAAATTCACAGTCAAAGAAAAGGTGCCCAAAAGTTTCTGGGTATTTACAAATAAAACAAGAAATTGATTAATAACTAAAATGAGAAATAAAAGACCCAATAGCAAGTTTTTTAAGGAGAATCATCCATCCGAAACAAATAATTTTAGGTTCAACATGTGAGTGCCAAAAAAACTCAAAGATAAAGTGTCATCTAGAACTTGCCCAGTTAAGGTTTCAATTTTGGTTTATTCTACTAATGATCCCTACATCCTCCTTTAACATGTTGTAGATTTTCTTATTGGAAAAATCTATCAACAATTTGCCATTAGTCCATTTAACTTGATCAATCATTTGATTATAATTCAACATTTTGCCTCGAAAATACCTTCTTATATCTTTAGAAATAAGAGTATATATTTTCTTATGAGATTTGGGAATGTTATATTTGGCACTGATATCTTCCCAAGAACCCAATCTCTTATCAATCAATACATCATGTATGAGAGAGATTTCTTTTTTATGCCAAATTATAGTAGAGAAACATTGTGTTAAAGCCTTAGGTTTACCATTCAAATAAATGCCCCACCAAATAGATCTATCCATAATAGAAAATAAGGGGTTTTTCCTATAGCACTCCTTGAGAAGATTAGGGGCTTGACCTGGCACCGTGCTTTCTTAATGGTATGAAAGACATTGGACCCAAAAACTTTAATATCAAAATCTACAAACACCAAATCATGAAGCAGGGTATCCTTCCAATTATTTCCTTTTTTTATGGTCAAAATCTCAATATTATATCTTATAAGACCTTTCCATGGTTCATTGCCTCTCAGGGCTTTGAGAATCCATTTTGAAGCTAGAGAAAATCCTTGTGTCTTCAATTCCCTTAATCCAAGACCTCCCATATTTTTTGGAGCACAACACCAATCTCACTTGACACAATGTCTCTTTCTATTACCAAGACCATCTGACCACAAGAACTCCCTCAAAATCATTTTCTAACTTATTGAAATGTCAATTAGCTAGCAACCAACTGGAGGCCTAGCAAACTTCACGAGAAGAAAGTACTTTTTGAACCACCTATTGTCTCCCAACAATCGACATCATGTGATTTTTCCATTTGAGATGCTTGTTTTCTATCTTCTTATAGATCCAAGCCCACATATCTTTGAATGAGGGATTAATAGAAAAGGGTATTTCCAAATATCTCACAATGGTAGAGGGGTCTGACCATTGCCATTCCCTACCACTTAACCATCTAGGGGGATATTCTATCTACCCCAACATGTTGGACATGTGTGGTGATATTTTGGCTCCCAAAAAAAGACAAAACAATTGCAGTCTTCTAAGATCATTTTCAAAATTATCATCATCCAATTCCACAAAAAGAGAAGTGTCATCAATAATTTTCTCAAATAGAAGCTCATCATTATTAGGAAGATGTATCCCCTTAAGAGGTGGACCGAATTTAGAGGCTTTAAGAATAAAATATAGAGCATCAGGAGCAATGACATATAATGCAAGAGCAAGGGGGCACCCTTGTCTAATAGATATGCTAAGTGGTATATGTTCTGATAACTCTCCATTAACTTTAATCATAGTTGAGGAATATTTGAACAAGATGTTGACCCACTTACAAAAATATACTAGAAACCCAAACACCTCTAACATCTTAAGGAAAAACCACCATGCAATTATGTCATAAGCATTTTCAAATTCTAGGAGTACCATAGTGGCATTTTGTCCATCCATTTTAGCCTAGTGCATATCTTCCCAACTAGTAATTAGGCTATCCAATATATATCTCCCTTTAATAAAACCTATTTGGGTAACTGACACAATATCTTTAAGAATACCACTGATTCTTCTAGCCATTACTTTTGCAATTATCTTGTAAGAAAGGTTTATCAAAGTAATGAGTCTCCTATTCTTTATCTTAGATCTATCACCATCTTTGGGAAAGAGTTTAATCACTCCCCTGTTGATATTATCCCCTAATGATCATGTTTAAAAATCCTCTTTATACACTTCTAATAGTTCACAAGTTATCCATTATTTTTTCTTCTTGTAGAATTATGTTGGTAGTCCATCTAGTCTCAGGGACTTGTCATTGGCTAGAGTCCCTATGGCTTCATCAATTTCCTTTAGATTAATCTTCTGCTCAAGAACCTTGGCCTGGTTTTGAGATACCTTCCTTGGAACCAATTTGATGCATCAATTCATGGCTTCAATTTTTTCATCTTTATGTTCTGAAGAAAACAAATGGTTGTAAAATTCCACAAAGGCACTCAATGTATCTTAATTATTAATAGTGAATCCTCCTTCAACTTGGATACCATTAATATCCTCTCTAATATGTTTGGCTCTGATCAGATTAAAAAAATACTAAGATCCTTTGTCACCATCCTTAATCCATCTAGCCTTAGCTTTGAATTTTCGCCCTTAGATTTTGTAGTTTTGGATTTTCCTCAACTGAGCTTTAGTACTAATGATAGATTGTTCCAACTCTTGGTCATTTCCTTTAGCTTGCAGCTCTGTTTCAATTTTATTGACTTTTCTTTGGTAATGATTTTCTTATTGGTTTCTATCCATAGATTCTTTGGTCCCTATCATTTGAAATAGCCTCCTCCAAGTCTGGACCAATTGGTCCCATTTAGAAACAGTTGATAAGCTTGAGTTACAAAATTTAGAAAGGGCAGTAAAGGTCTGAATGGCTAAAAGAGAGTCCTCATCCTCCAAGAGGGATGTGTTAAGTTTAAAGAAGTTCCTTCTTTCCTGCTTATGGTCTTGAGAATCAGAGGTTTTGAGCATGATACAAGCATGAATGTGAGAATGGTCTAATAAGATAGCAAGGGTCACCTCAATAGGGATTAGATATGATGGTGGGAAAACCCAAACATAGAAGTTTATACATAAATCCTATCCAATCTATAGTAGATTATGTTTTTACTAGCCTAGTTATTACACTAGGTATACCAAATGTTTTTATAATCATGTTGCATATTCTCCAAGCAGTCACTGATTTTAAACCTTCTTCTAAAGTTAGTCCAAAAAAAGAATTAATTACCCTTCCATTCATGCTTGTTCCCTCCATACTTATCTTATTTATTTTCCACGATATTAAAATCCCTAATAAAGATCCATTTAGCATTTGGTAGGTTGTTTGATATCCATTACCACAAATTGGCCCTCTCTCTATACTCATTAGGGGAATATACATTAAAAAATACTACCACATAGTTATTAATATTAAACAAAACCCATAGGTCCCTATGGCAAGGGGAAGCACCTTTATCTACCATCTTGTCAACCCACTTGGCCCCTATCAGTATAGCCACACCTCCTTTACCTCTATCATGTCCTGAGTAGAAGCATGTGGTTCAGTCCCAAATAAATTTGAGGGTATTATATGCATGGTACCTAATAATTTTAATTTCTTGTGAGCATATAATTCCCTTCTTATGAATCTTGTTACACCAATTCCTAACCATATATTTTTTGTCAGGCATTTTTAATCCCCTAATATTCTAGTTGTGAATGTTCATCATCATAATAACTTGGGGGGAGGCTATTTTGATTTTACACAATCTTTTGAAACAATCTAGGAGCTCTTTGCTCTTGATTTTGTTGTTTTTTCCACTATTTTTTAGGCTATTACTTCTTTTGTATGTTTTTCTCTTCTTCTTCTTAGTAACCACTTCTGTGAAACTGATATCTTCCATTTCTTTCTCACTATGTATGGATTTGGAGGGATTGTTGTTAGGGTACACACTAACTTTCTCAATAGAGTGTTTCTCCACAACCTCATGGTTATGCTCACTATGGGTGGATTTGGAAGGAATGGTGTTAGAGCAGACATTGACCTGCTCAATAGAGTGTTGTTCTATAACCCTTGAATTGTCTTTATTTTTCTCCTTTAATTTGGAAAAACCTATTTATTGTGCATTTTGATTAGGGGCATTGTCATCATTGACTTTCTCTCTAGCCACAAGAATGTATTGAGGTTGACAAGCAAAAGGGTTTTGGTTACCTTTATTTTGGACCGAAACATGAATTTCAAAGTCCTCTTCAAAAAGAGGGTTAGAAAGTGATACAAATTTATTCAGCGAGGAATCTAGGGTTTCTCCTAGATTACAATTATCTACTATACCAATATTACCATTTTCATTAGTATTATTGTTACCAACATTGGCATTAATAGGATTACCATTATTGTTAGCATTACTGGTGCCAACATTGGTATTATTCTTAGCACCTTCGAAAGGTCCTTTTTTATTCATAGGTGGCTCAACAAAATTCTTCTAGGTATTTTTCAACAAAGGACATTCTCTTTTGTTATGACCATATAATTTATAATGGAAATAGGTCCATATATCCCCAAGTTTGATGATATTCCATCTAAATTTTTTACCTTCAACATCTAAGGAAATTTCATCAGGGAATACAACTGTTACTATAACTGATGGTGATAATGATGAAGACCGACCAAGATCAGAAGAATACAAGATAGTAGAAAGGTTAGATCAGTTACTATCTTGTCATTAATGTCAAACAATTGATTTCTGGTTTATATTATGCTGCCATATCATTTAGTATATGATATAAGTTGAATGAGTTAAGAAGAAGAAGAAATGAGATGTTGTGAAGTTGAAAAACTTAAATGGATGACTGATACAGATCAAAAAATGCTAATATTATGTTGATATAATTGTTTTCAACCTAACATATGATTATATCAAGTTAGTAAAGCATGGTAATGAAGATTTGTCAAGTTGGTAAGGAAAACTATTTTGGCTACTGAGAAGGAAAAGTCACTTGGTAAAGAGAGAAAGTAATTTGGTACGAGTAGAGTATGTTTTGTTAAAGATAAAGGAACTCAAGTCACCAAGCATAAATTTTTAGGCACCAAGAAAAGTTAACCAAAATTCAAATTTATCCATCGAGAAAGGCATATAAATTAAATATAGTGATCATAATGACATTTAATGATTAGCTATGATGAGCTGGAAGGTTATGATGATAAGAAAAGTTAGTTAGAGAGATCTATGATTAGGAAAATTCAAGATGATGATCTACAACTTAGATCTAAATGGTTAAAATAGAAGGAACAAGTTTTAAGAAAGTTCAAGTTTTGAGATGAAGAGAAAGTGTGTTACCGAGATCCAGATACAGTGAATAAGTTTATGAAATGAATTGAACAACTAAGATTGATCAGAGGAAAATGTAATAGAGGAGATTAAGAGGAGAAATGAATTCTATATAAAGGATGGATTTGTATGGACAAATGACTAGAAAATGGAAGAGTTGATAAGTCACCAACTAATGCAGTGAAGAAGGAACATAGAGGTTTTGAGTCAAAAATAAGAATCTGATAAAGTGTTGAAGCCAGTGGAAAGTGAAGGATTGAAGTGAAGATAGAAGAGTGCACAAATGATTTGGTTATGCAAAGGTAGTTGTAAGTTTATAGGTCAAATTATTTATTATTTCTTATTAGTATTTGTAATAGGGAAATCTCTTAACAGATTAGACCTAATAGTATTATTGTAAAATCCTTGCAAAAGGTAACATTCTAAAGAGTGTTCAAAGTCCTTTTACCAGGCCACTCCTAATAGGTTGAAGATCTTAATAGATCTTAGGTAAATCCCTTGATTGGGTCACACCTAATAGTGTGTATTGTAATCTTTAACTGGATTGGCTCTTAACCTATAATACTTCAGAAGAGTATTTTCTTAGTGGGTAACAATTCTCATAATGGTTTTTCTCAAAGCTGGGTTACCATGTTAAATACTAGTGTTACATGTGATGAATGATTTATTGATTGTTAAAGTTTATTTACTATTGTTGGTAAATAGTAAATTATGTTTAACCGAGTTAATCAGAGAAAAGTTCTTAAGGTTGAATCAAGGATTATTGATTCACCCCCCCTCTCTATAATCCAACAATTGGTATCAGAGCCAAGTACTCTAAAGAGATAAGTTTGAAAGACTTGAGTAAAAGATCCAAAGATGTATAGGAGAGACATACCCAAGCTAAACAAGGAAAGTTTCTCTACATGGAAAAGTAGGATAAGATTGTATTTATCTAGGATTGGAGAATCTGCACTGAATCTTTTGGATAATGAATACACTCCACCACCTCACGGACCCATGAAAGTTGATTAGATGAGAGAAAATAAGGAACACAACTCGGTAATGATAGAAATTATTTCTTCCCTAGCCGATGTTGAATTTAATGATGTTAAGGATTGTTAATTCAAAAGAGATGTGGGATAGGCTTACACTTATTTATGGAGGAGATCAACATGTACAAAAAATATAAGGTTGATAGTCTCAGAGGAAAGTATGATGAAATGAGAATGAAAGATGAAGAGAACATTACTCAATATAGTTGCAGAATCTAGGAAGTTGTTAGTGCCACTAGAGGCGCTGGTGGAACATTGAATAATGAGTAAGTGGTAAGTAAAATTCTAAGAACTCTTTCTTCCAAGTATGCTGTTAGAGTATCTACTATTCAGGAATTGAGATCCATACCAAATAATGTTGTTACTCTTGAAGCCTTAATCAGTAAGCTGACTACATTTGAGCTTAGAAATTATGACAATAGTCTACTGACCATTGAAACCACCTTCAAATCATTTGTGAGTATTGGAACTTCAAGAAGAGAAAGAGAGAATCATAGTAATTCATATGGAAATGAATATATCAATATCCTAATCAAAGAGAAAGAATAAGAGGATTTGGAAGCACTTCTGGCTAAGAGACTATCGAGAGGTAAAGGAAAGTAGAAAGGAAAATTACCCTTGAAATATTTCAATTGCAATAAGATTGGTCATATTGCATCTAGATGTCCTCACAATGATAGGAATGATAAGAATGAAAATACGGACAATCGAAACCAAAGATTTAGACACAACAAGGAAAAAGGTAAGAAGTCTTGCTACCTAGTTGAGGAAGGTGTAACAGATGATGAATCTAATGATACATAGGAAGCATATGAAGTTGTCTATGTTGTTGTAAAGGAAGACTTAGATGAAGAAAAGTATGAAGATGAAAAAGAACTTATTTCTCATGTAAGTAAAATTGACCCATGGATTATTGATAGTGGATGTTCACGTCATATAACTGGTGATATTGATAAGTTTGAGAACCTAGAAGAGTATGATGGAGGATTTTTCAGATTTGGAAATGATGCTCCATGTTCTGTTAAAGGTAAAGGATCCAATTTATTGAATGAGAAGATGATATGTAATGATACATATTGGGTTAAAGGTCTAAACTACAATATTTTTGAGTGTTTCACAATTGAATAATACTGGCCACCAATTGGAATTTTAGAATAGAAAGGTGAAGATTTATGGTACTGATAGAGATTTAATTGGAATTGGTGAACAATCAAAAGGTAACCTATTTTATCTTGATACTACTGCAAAGAGTTGCTTGTTTTTTAAATTGAAGATGCATGGCTATGGCATAAAAGACTCTGTCATGTAAATTTTGATAACATGATTAAAATGAGTAAAAAGATTGGAGTTAGAGGTCTACTAAAATTAAGGAAACCTGATAAAGTGATGTTTAAGGAATTTCAGATTGGCAAGATGACCAAAGAAAGTTTCTCAAGCATGCCTTACTCATCAAATGATATTTTTGAATTAGTTCATACTGACCTTTGTGGTTCTATGAAGATACAAAGCTATTATGGAGATCAATATTTCATTTTTTTTTAATTTATGACTATTCAAGAATTATGTCTGTTATGTTTCTAAAAGAGAAGTCTAATGCATTCCAAATGTTTAAGTGGTATAAAGTTAGAGTTGAAAAGGAAACAAGTAAACAATTGAAATGTTTAAGATCAGATGGAGGAGGTGAATTTATCTCTGATGAATTTACTATCTTTTGCAATGAAAATGGAATCAAAAGAAAAGTATCTACATCGAGGACTCTAAAACAAAATGGTATAGCTGAAAGAAGAATTAGATCTATAGTTGACTGTGCTATAACATTGTTAATTGACAAAAAGGTTGTACAAACATTCTAGAGAGAATCCATAAGTACTGATGTCTATACACTCAACTAAGTACAGTTGAAGAAAGGCACAAACAAGACACCTTATGAACTCTAGTATGAGCATACACCGAATGTAAGTTACTTTAAATTTTTTGGAAGTAGGTGTTATATATTGAAAGATGCTAGAAAAGTAAAGTTTCACTCAAAAGGAGATGGAGGTATATTCATAGGATATTCATCAAAGAGAAAAGCATATAAATGTTTGATCAAAGCTACTAATAAAATTGTTGAAAGTGAAAATGTGAGGATTGATGAATTTGTAGAAAGGAATGAAGAAGATGGAAAAAATGAACCTGAGGATTATAAAATATTATTTATGTATAGGAAGGTAATTCAGTTGATTCAATCAAGCTTCAATAAGAAGAAATTGAGGAGAAAGATGAGCATCCATCGAGAGATGAAACCACTAATGAACAATCTATCAAGCTTGTATTAGAAAAATATGTGAGAAGACACCACTCACCGAGTAAAATTATTGGAGATAGGAACACATGAGTCATGAAAAGAAGTAAGTTAAAAGATAAAACATGTTTAATTTATGAGTTTGAGCCAAGATTAGTCAAGGATGCACTAGGAAATGAAGATTGGATGAATGCTATGAAAGAATAAATTGATCAAATTGAAAAGAAAAACACTTGGTCACTAGTACCGAGTCCTAAGAATAAGAATGTGATAGGAACAAAGTGGATTTTTAGAAATAAATACAATGAGAATGGAGATGTGATCAGAAACAAAGAAAGATTAGTTTGTAAAGGGTATGCACAAGAAGAAGGTATTGAATATGGTGAGACATTTACCCCTATTGCTAGATTAGAGGGTGTAAGAATATTACTTTCATATGTTTCCTATAAAGGATTCAAATTTTATCATATGGATGTTAAGTCTGCATTTTTAAATGGAATTCTTGAAGAAGAAGTGTACATTGAACAACCTAAAGGATTTGTTTAGAATTCTAACAAGGACATGGTATGCAAACTACATAAGGCACTCTATGGATTGAAGCAAGCACCTGAGCATGGTATGAAAGACTACACTCATATTAAGTTAAGATTAGATTTCAAAGGACAAATTAACAACAATTTACATTTGAAATGTGATAGTACTGATAAGATTTTGATTGTTGAGATATCTGTTGATAACATTATATTTGGAGGAAATGAGATAATGTCTAAGTCATTTTATGAAGAAATGAGAAAGGAATTTGAGATGTATATGATTGGAGAGATTAAATTATTTAATAGACTACAAATTCAACATGTAAAGGATGGGATCTACATAATATGATCAAAGTATATCAAGGAGATCCTAAAAACTTTCAAAATGGAAGAATCAAAACCAGTTGGTTCATCGATGGCTACTGGTTGTAAATTATCAAAGGAAGATGACACAAAGGAAGTAAATGATACACTTTATGGATATATGGTTGGTAAACTACAATATGTTGTACACAGTAGGCCTGATAGTGCACATTCAATTAGTATTGTGGCAAGGTTTTCTGCCAACCCAAACGAGACATATATGTCTGCAGTTAAAATGATATTTAGATATCTGAAAGGGACTGAAGATTTTGGTCTATTATACATAAAATGAGGAGATTTTGATCTCAAGGTATATACTGATGCTGATTGGGCTAGAAATATTGATGATAGTGTTAAGAATGGGAACACTGAGGGGGGGGGGGGTGAATCAATGTTCTACAATTAATATTTTTCTGCTCTTTAAACTTAGCTCAATTACTTAAGTATTGAAATGAATAGTAAAGCAAATGAAACATTCAACCATAACACATAACACAAGATATGTTTATGGGGAAACCTTGGCCAGAGGAAAACCCCGGTGGGAATTAATACCCACAAATAATTGTACTAATCTTATGAACCTGTTAATGTTCCTTTGCCCTATTAGGAGAAATATTTACAAAGCTGAGTACAATGACTCGATTAAGAGTTTGATAGAAAAAACCCTGTTAGGGTGTTAGGGGTGGAAGGCTCACTTCCAAATCTCACTGTTCAATGAGGAAGGCTACAACCTTCTGGTTATTAGATACACACTATATTTGTAATGGTGAACTACTACTTTGACACTACTATCTGATCAGTTCCTTTTGTGCGCTGATGCTCTAACTTCTTTTAGAGCTTTATCTCATACTAACTAAACTTGCATACATCTTCTCTTCTTTCTATCTTCCATGATCTATATCTCTTCTCCATATACAAATACAAAAGTGCATATCATATATATACATGCTGACTGGGCGCAACCAAAACTAAATACTGTGTCGGCCTAAAACCTAATACATACAATGCTTCCAAGTTAATTGGATCAAGCATGTTTACATACAATGATATTAAAATGTTTACATCATTATTAAAATAGGTGCATAGCCTTTACAAGACAAAATGATACAAGCTAAAAAAAAAACTATCTGTCGGCTGCATGCTCTGTTATGCTGTGTCGCTTATTTGCTAGTGTCACTTAGACTTTCTGTAACTTATCCATACTATCAAATATGACCATACATTCTTAGAATTATCATATTAGAATACTCAAAATCTTATATACAAGGGCATATACCAAAAATAAATCATACACACGTGCACCAATGCTCTGATCATCAGGTGCTTCTCTGTCTGCTTTGTCTTCCATACTTAGCCAAATTATGATCTTCTAAGTTAGTGCGCTGACTAAAAAACTTCATATGACTTTGTTGCCATAATGAAAACATAAAACTTAGTCATATGTTCTAAGTAAAGTCAACTTTCCAACAATCTCCCCCTTTGTCATTAATGGCAACAAAGGAATGTAGTGAAGTTACTAAACTTAACTTATACAAAAAACTTGCTAACAAACTGCACATCTTCTTCTTCTTCTCTATACACTACTATCTCATTTATACCATATATACTACTTTGCCTTTGACATTAATAAAAAACATTCTTAAAAAAGGAAAACTTCAAGTACTTATAAAGAAAATACATCCGAGTATGCAATCTGAAGGTTTTTGATTTCTTACTGCCAGAAAACCTTGAGTGCATCAATTGTCTAAAGATGGGTGCATAATGTATATGTTAGCTTCTCCATCTTTTCTAACTTTGTGCATGGACCTTGATCATATGTCATAATTGTAGCATCTATCTACTTGATGTTCTGATTTAGTACATCTAGAGAGGGCGCTAGTGCATTTCTCAGCTATGCTTGTCTAGCCCTTAATTTAGCAATCTCTTTTTCTGCCTTCTCAATTTTATCCATTTGTCCTTGATAGACATTATTGCACATGTTTATGTCTTGAGATGGATCTTCCATTGATTTTATTATTGCTACCATTAGATATTTTTCTTCATGAATTTTCTTAGAGATGTCTGTAGTTAGTTTGTCCTTATTCATGCAGTCAACAATTATCTTCCTTCCTTTTGCTGCTAACTCTTTTAGCATTGCTTGACCAATCTTTAGAGAATTAAGGTCAAGTGAGAAATTGCTTATCAATTCATTAAGCCTTTTCTTGATATATTTCTCTTCTGCAATCTTTGATGCTGATTCTTCTAGACTTGAGAAATTTTCTTTGAATCTTGACAAGATGGTGCTGACATCATCTACTAAATGAACACTAGTTGCTTTCTTATTCTTAGGTAGTAGATTATTCAGTATGCTGACTGATTCAACAAATCAAGGATTTCTTATTACTTGTTTTTCTTTGGCTTTCTCCATATCCAATACACTTATCTTCATCAGATCTTCTTCTCCCCATGAGTCTAGGCTTGTTGTATCAGGTGTCAAACTTGACAACAATGATATAGATGACTTAGGAGTAAGAAGTGTGCTTTCCATGAATTCACTCTTTACCTTCACTAGGATCTCAATAGAGGGCTCTTCTTTTTCAACTTCCTTCTCTTCTTCCTATCCTGTTAAGTCCTCAATTTGGACTTCTTCTTTTTGTATAGGTGATTCTTCACTGCATAAGATCTTAGCCTCTTTAGTAATTACAAAGGCTTCTTCAAACTTATCTAGATCTTTATCTGTCACCGCCATGGATATTTCAACATTATCAATTATAATTGTTTCATCCTTATCTTCATCCTTGGGCGCAAAATCTTGTGGACCTGTCATAGGTGCATTTGGGATCTTAGATTCTTTTTCTTTCTTGGAGGGAACTTGGGTTGTAGACGCAGTAGGAGGATACATTTATCTTTCCAAGAACACTTTTTCAAATGCCCTTTCTGTCTCCTTTGCAACCAACTCATAATCCTTGTTCATTATCTGTAGAGTTTTGATTTTTGTTCTTAGATGTGGCTTAACCAAATCTAACAGTAATATCTTCTCTTCTAGTGAACACACAAGGAGGTTTTCATTAAGTGTCTTTTCTCTTATTCTCATGTCCTCTTCTATGGCTTGTCTTTTCAAGAAATCCAAAATGTTCCACTCATGATCAGGAATAACTATCTTAAGTTCCAAAACTGAATTTTTGAACTTAATCATATGTTTGATAATCATAGAAGGAATCTCTGATTTTTCAATCTCATGATACTTATCATAAAATTTTTATATTTGATCTATCCTTCCTTCATCAACTACTCTAGTTCTCAAGAATTCTAGATTCTATCTAAATCCTACCTCGGGAAGTGCTTGAGTGTTCTTTCCTTTGCTTCTTGTTTTCCTTGAGGATGGGTGGCTTGTGTCAGTTTGTTTCTTCCTTTTAGACATCTTTCTTGGCTCAGGAGGTGGAGTGGACTCAAAATCAATTGTAGTTGTGGGCGTGGAGGTGCTGACATCAGTCTTACTCTTCTTCTCCTTGGGATCATTAGATTTTTCTATTTTGATTTCAGAAGATGAGGGTGCACTTTCAAGTTGCATGGAAATCTTGGCTTCCCTTTCTTTATCTAAGTTTGATTGGGTAACACCATGAATTTTTAGAATGTCTGAGGTAATCTTAGAGGCTTTTCTATTTTTTGCAACACTGTATAAGACAAAATCAACTTGTATTGTCTTTTATTCATAAGTTCCCCATCTAGGTTCATTGGAATCCTTAGGCGCTAATAGGAGGACTTGTGCATAGCCTTCCAAAATGTGCTCATCAACTTCATAGCCAAGTGGATGAATCCACTTTGTCCTAGTATCAATTGCTTCCATACATGTAGTGCCTGTTTCCACCTTGAAGAAAATGCTCTCCTTGTATTTATCTACTATCTTTTTAGGTATCCTATACCTTCTTTGCATTTTAATTCTAAATGTCTTAATCTCCAATTCCATGTAATACTTTAGGGTGCTCTCTGATGTTGCCTTGAATGAGATTTGAGGCAATGTAGGTGTGCTCTTGTCTAGATATAGATCAACAACCTTACCAACTATATGAAAGTACATGTGGATGCTTAATGACCCAAATCTGAATATTTTTCTCTTATCCTATTTAATGGCTCTTATGTTGTCTAACAACTATGTGTGCAAGATTTCATAGAGGTTAAACTCTCCATTTTCTTTTACTATCCTTATAGCTACCAGAATAGTGGCTGCGGATACACTATTCACTCTGTTTGCATGCTAGAACTTATAACCAAGTATCATAGCCATGAGTTTGATATCTTTCTCTTTTATGGGCTCAATTTTCATGCCACGCTTATCAATCCTAGACTTACATGCTTTCTCTACTCGTTTCCTGACATCTTTTCCTGATGGAAGAATGGCACCAGTCTTAGAAAGTTCAGTCATCTCATGAATGAGATTAGTTGTTATGAGAACAGGGACTTCTCCAATCCAAAATAAGTCATCATGAATTCTACTAAGCAATATCTTAATCCATTCAAACTCATAGAACTCATACGTAGTTGCATACTCAATGATAGGGTTATTTGTGAGGTGTGCGAATTCATCCTTGAATGAAAAGTCTAAATTAACCATTGTTTATATGTGTGACGTTATTCTGTCTACCCCTACAGGATCCTTCTTACAATAGGTGTAAGCAAAAATATCTTCAACATGCATAACTCCCATCAGAGTTCTAGAAAATGATCCTTCTAAATCATCTAGCACTAACTTAAATGGATACTTCTTGAATACATATCTTTGCCTTTCTACGACATCAAAGACTACTGGAGTTACTATTACTTACTTGCTTCAATGCTTAAGTAGGGTTTCTAAAATGATGTGTTCGAGCTAGGATTCCATAACAATTTTAACACTTCTTTGCTAATGAAATAACTTCAATCCTTCAATACTTTTTGCTATGATCTCATGTGCTTTTGAAAGACTTGATCTTGATTGCAAAAGTGAGGATAATAGATCTTCGGTGACTTATAAATCAAATTTTTTTGCAATTAATGCTTTCTGCATTAACACGGGTTGTAATAGTGAATTCAATCTCCATTCTTGCTATTAATCAGATTGTGCGATCTTGCACTCTAAATCAAGTAGCCACCAAAACACTAAAACCAAAGGTGCATACTCAGAGGGTGAGTATACTAGCCACACAGGGGTCTAGAACTTATCTAGGTCCCCTATGATCATGAGGGTCATTTATCTAGAAGTAGAAGGTGCATCCATTATAGATGCATCCACTACTTTGTCATTGACATTATCTTTCTTTACTTCCATCTTGCACGCATCTTCTATAGCTTTCACAAACTTGACTTCTCCAGATTCATCCAATATTGATCCTTGAGACTTATTAGGTCTTTCTTGACTTTGCACTTGTGATCTACAAAACTTTAAGATGTGTCCAACCTTGTTACAAGAGTGAAAAATGACTGGAGGCCTTATATTCCTCGGTGCATTGATGTGAGTTACCATGTTGCATTATCTAGCTGTGTGATCATTGTAATTGCATATCTAACATATAATGTTTTGAGGAATTCTAGAATTTTGTTGTGGTTGATTTCTCTGATTGTGTTGTGTCTGACTTCTTTGATTTGATCTACAATTCATAGCTCTATGACCAAATTTATTGCATGAATAATAATAACCATTGAAAGGTCTTACCTCTTTACAATTTCTTGCTATATGTCCATGCTTGTTATAGGCATAACAAGTTCTATTTACTATCTTGCGTTAATCTTTAGGTGGTTATGCTTTAGATTCAGTATGAATTTTAGTCTTCTTAGCTTCTGTAGATTCTTCTGGTGCTTTCAATCTTTATTGCATTGCATTGATATGAAATTGTGCTTCATTGAATCTAATACCACTGGAATCTCCTTTTATCCTTTGTGCATAAAGCTAAGAATCTAATAGATCAGTACTTGTGTGCAATTTGTCAATATGGTTCTTTGCTTTTATTAACTCAGATTCCGTCTTTTTCTTGATGTTTTCTAACTCCAAGATTTTCATGTTTTCTTGCATGACTTCTTCATCCAACTATTTGTTTTCTTTGATATGTTCTTCATAGGCTTCCTAATTATTAGTTAACTTTTCATCCAATTCTTCAATCTGATCCTTTAGAGATGTGTTTTCTTCATTTATCTTTTTGACCATTTTTCCCAAATCATTGTTTGAACAATCTTTCAAATATTTTCTCAGTTTCTTGATGAATACTTGTGAGCCACTGACCTTCAATTTTAGTTCTTCAATTTCCTTTTCAGCTCTGTCAAGATCTTCAAGAGCTACTTCAAGATTTTTCTTGAGATGTTTCATTTCAGCTGTATCCATGATCTCCTCAAGTGGTTAAACTTATCTTAGAGGACCAAAGCTATGATACCAATTGTTAAGAATGGAAACACTGAGGGGGGGGGGGGGGGGGTGAATCAGTGTTCTACAATTAATGTTTTTATGCTCTTTAAATTTAGCTCAATTACTTAAAACTGAAATGAATAGTAAAGAAAATGAAACATTCAACCATAACACATAACACAAGATATGTTTACGGGGAAACCTTGGCTAGAGGAAAACCCCAGTGAGAATTAATACACACAAATAATTGTACTAATATTATGAACCTATTAATGTTCCTTTACCCTATTAGGAGAAGTTTTTACAAAGCTGAGTATAATGAATTGGTTAAGAGTATGATAGAACAAACCTTGTTAGGGGTGGAAGGCTCATTGCCATAGCTCACTTCTCAATGAGGAAGGATACAACCTTCTGGTTATTAGATACACACTATATCTATAATTGTGAACTTCTACTTTGACACTACTATTTGATCTGTTCCTTTGTGCATTGATGCTCTAACTTCTTTTAAGATTTATCTCATACTAACTAAACTCACATACATCTTCTCTTCTTTATATCTTCCATACTCTATATCTCTTCTCCATATACAAATACAAAAGTGCATGTCATATATATACATTTTGACTGGGTGCAACCAAAACTAACTACTATGTCGGCCTAAAACCTAACACATACAATGCTTCCAAGTTAATTGGTGTATCATCTTAAAATGGAAGCACTTCCATGATAGGAGTGTTTAGACCTCTGAGTAAGTGGTTTGGGGTCATATTGGATGCCTTGAATTGGTCTTTTCTTTGATCTAGCTTTCTCCCCACTTTCCACTTCTTTTCTACTTCATTCTAGGTGAAATTAGGGTTAGGATATTAAGGATTCTCTTGAATTTCCCTTTTTCATAGCTCTATTTCTAGGTAGGATTTAGAAATGGATCCTCTTGGCCTTCATCATGATAATCATAGGATTTTATGTCTATCATTGACATTCTATTTCGTTATGGTATTAGTTCTAGGTTTCTAGGCATCCCCGGGACCTCTTGACTTGGTTCTAAGTCAACCTGGGACCAGGGTCAGGATCAAGTTAAAACTTGACTAGGTTAGGGTTGAGGTTGACCCTAACTAGGTTAGGGTCAATCCCAAATTTGACCCCTTCTTTCAAAATTCCAATTTCTAGAATTTTCGGGCTTCGGGCTTTCGGGAGATTTATTTTCCTGCTTTCGGGTCGACCATTTCAAGTTTTGGGATGGTAAATCCTTTAATTTCATTTAATATAGGTATATTTTCTAAAGGTGAGGACCTAATTGAGATTTAATTCTCCAAGGTGGCCCCTCTAGAGGAATGTGCCCTAGATCACTATAAAAGGAGGCCTTCCTCTCTCATTTTCACATCATGTTTTCACATCTCATCCTCAAGCAATTTCTCTCAAGCTCTCAAGGTGATCAAGCAAGCATCCATTCAAGCATTCAAGTCTTCTTCTCCATCCAAGTTCTCCATTGAAGATCAAGGATTCAAGCATTCAAGCCATTGAAGGGATTTGGTTCAAGCATTCAAGATTTATCATTCAAACCCTAGATCTAGCCATCATGATGGTGTGATCTTCCTTCAAGGTCCTTTGTTAATCTTCAAGATCCATTTCATTCTCTTACCAAGGTGGATTCCAAGCATACAACCATGGAGGTTTGATTTACATTTATTGTCATGTTCAAGCTTTCATATCAATATACTTGTTTACATTTCAAATATAATTGCATATCTATTGAATTGCATAGCTTCATTGTTAGATCCTTTTCTACTACTTGCTAGCATTCTCCATTTCAATTTCAATATTAAGGTTGATTCCAAACTGGGGTTTGACCAAGGAAAACCCCCCGTACAACAAAAAACCCCCATTTTCTTGCAAGTATAGGTGCAGAATTTCAGATTTGAGAGTGAATTTGGATACCCTTTTCGAAAAACTTCCGAGATTTGCGAATAGAATTCAAATCAGACTTCAAATAAAAAATGTGGTATTTGACCTTTTATGAGGGTCAAACCTGAGCTAAGCCATCTTGAGGAAAGATTTATGGGTTTTCTCTATCTCAGCATTTCCAGTCCAGGATAGGTTTTAGATTTTCTCGAAAGTGTACACAGACATCAAAATTCAACATTTTCCAGATCTGCCCTAAGTTGAGGTTAGTATTTATTATTTCAAATTTCCAAACATAATCCTCCTCCATAGGGAAATATTGGATTTAATCTCTCTCTCTCTCTCTGCCATATTCATCCACAAATTGATTTGATTGTGTATTAACCTCTAGATTGATCAAATCAGATCTCTTCTTTGGGGAATTTGGGTTTTGAGAATAGATCTCATATTTCCCCTTCTACATCTGAATAGTGGTGAATCCATTTTACCTCTATTCATTTTGGTGAACCTAACATACTTACTCTCCTTTCTTTTGTGGATTTAGATTCTCTATTGTGTTAGATTTGTGGTTAATCTTTTCTTGCATTAAGATTAGGTTTATTTATGCCCTTGCATTTATATTTCAGAAATGCAAAAAAAAAATTGCAAAATTCCTTTAAAAATACAAAAACATTTACATTTTCATGCTTTTAGTATTCAACATGTATGATTCTTGTTTTGATTACTTTGATGAGGCTTTTTTTGTTCAAGATGATAGATACCTTAATGAGGTACGTGGAAGTGAGGATGAAAATTGTTTGAATGAGATCTCCATCGATCCTATTCCTATTTCATCCTCCTCCACAGCCTCTTCAATTGACCTTTACAAAGATGAGTTAGGGATTGATGTTAATTCTTCTCCTAATATATGTCTTTTCTATGAGCCTACTTTAGAATACAATTTACCTTCTTTCCCCTCTAGGGATCAAGCTTTACTAACTTATGGTACTCCTACAATGCACTTTATGGATAGGGATGATAATCCTCCTATTTGGGATGAACCTTTGGATTTGTATGTTGATTACTCTCTTCCTCATGAAACCATTATGGATAATCCTCCTATTTGGGATGAACCTTTGGATTTGGATGTTGATTACTCTCTTCCTCATGAAATCATTATGGATAATTCTACTTTTTGGGATGAACCCTTGGATAAAGACATTGATTTATCCCCTCCTTGTCAAGAATTTTTGATACAAAAGGATGACATATTCTCTAAAACACACTCCCCTTATGTGAAAGAAGATGACATTATAGATTCTCCACCTCCATTTAGGATTCCTTCTAGTGATGAGGAATTAGTGGAGAAAGATATGCATTCCCTTAAAACTCTTCCTCTTAGTTGTGATCTTATGGAAAATCAAGATCCTACCTCACATCATTCTTACCATAATATTACTTATATCTATTCAAATCCTTTTCCAACTGTGGTTCCAAGTGTTCCTCCAGTTGTGTCTTCCATTCATATCACTTCCTACACTTTTACTAGTGTTCCTAATCCTCCTAATCATAATCCTATCTTCCCTAAACCAATTCCTAATTCTTCATCTTCTATTCCTAGTTGTTCCCATGCTTATGTTGAGGTTCAAACTATGGTTCATGATTTAGATGTGCAAATATTATTCAAAGTACCTTCTCCATATTATCCGATCCATAAATATAAAAGAAAAGAAATTTCTCCTTTGAGATTTCTTCATAATTTTACCCCTCACTCTCTTCTCTCCTCTAGACTTGGGGGCAAGAGGTATATTTATTCCTATCTTTTAGAATCCATTATGAGCTTAATTGGTTATGTTTTCATGGTATGTATTATGATAGCCTTTCATCCATTGCTCTCTTCTATTATTCCAGATATCTTTTATAGGACATGTTTTGCAAAGATATCCCTTGCCTTTCATCCCTGGGGGGCAAGGTACCTCTTCCTTTCTCTTTGTCTAGGGAGTAGCTTTCCTTAGCTTAGTGGTATTTGTTTATATTGCAATATTATTTCATCATATTGATAGATGTTTTGACTATGGATAACCTTCTTATATGAGAATTTTTTGACCTAAGTCATCACTTCTTCTCTATGTTGCAAATTATGTTCTTTATAAATTCTCACCCTTGCTTTGGTGTTAGAGTTGTTTCCCTCATTCCAAAGATTCCTTTTTCCTCTTGTTTGTAGGGGGCTTTATGATTGAATCTTTGTTCCCATTTGTTGACAGATGATATTTTATCTAAAGCACTCCTCTTTGGTGGGGGTCTTGTTGATAAGATCTCTTTCATTTGAGGATCCTTTTCCATGAGTGACATATCATTTTCATGATTATCTATATTCTTGGATGTAGGGGTCAATATCCCTCGCTAAGAATATGGTATACATTGTTGTAAACTAGATATCTCCTTGCATGGTGAAGTAGGTATCCTCTTTCATCTTTGTTCCTATACTTGGGGGGCAAGGATGCCATTCTCTTCTGTCTTTCTAGGATTCACCTCTTTCCTTGGTTAAGAAGTATTTATCTATTATGGGACATTCAATCATAACATGAAAATTTTGGTTTGCATTAAGGATCTATGTCCTTGATCATAACCTATTTTATTGTTTGACATTGGGTTCCCATGGTTGATATATCTCTCACCTTGGAAACTGAGCAGTGTGCTATCCTTCATAGGGGTTACTTTCTTTTCACTTATTGTATGATATCTCTTTACATTTGTCCCTTCCATGGCCTCATAGGAGCTATGACCTTCTTGGCTTGGATTGAGTGTTGTTTGTGGATATTGTCTTGATGTTGAAGGAAGACTTTATCCTTGTTCTTTTTCATTCCTTAACATGAAAAAATAGTATGTTTTTTCCATATTAAGGAGGGGGGCATATATAGGGCCTCCCTTGTACTATAGTTTTTTATTTTTAAATGCTAAATCTTGGAAGGTAACACACATAAGTTGTTATATCCTAAAAAGACACGCATTCATATCCTAAATCTTCTGATGGTAACACACATAAGTTGCTAAATCTTGAGGAGACATGCATTTTTCAAAATTTTCAATATGCTAAATCCACTGAAGGTAACACACATAAGTTGCTAAATCCTAAAGGGACATGCATTTCTAATTTCAAATATGCTAAATCTTGGAAGGTAACGCACATAAGTTGCTAAATCCTAAAAAGACACGCACCTATATGCTAAATCTTCTGATGGTAACACACATAAGTTGCTAAATTCTGAGGAGACATGCATTTCATATTCATAGTGATACAAGAAGGTGGATCTATGGGTATTCCAGAAGCCGTCAGAAGATGCATTACACTTACAAGCATAGTTTTTGGGTGAACCTATTGGGCTTTCCCTCCAAGGTGATTCACAGTAAGGTGGGCATCTTACTGGGCGAGGTAATCACTTTCTCCTTTCTCTCTTTTCTGCTTTCATGCTAGTAGGAGAAGATCACGAAGCTATGCTATTTATAGTGTTGCTCTTGTCTTTCTTATGTAAACATTTATGCTTTTATGATAGCTTTCCAAATATGATATTAGCATAAGGAATATTTCTTAGTGAGGTTTCTTATGCTAATTGATTTGGGTTATTTAGTGCTAACCCTTGTTCTTTTGGTTTTATTGTTTCACACACTCGTGTGTGTATGTTGAGTTAGAATCTTTAGTCTGGGGGCTCATGCCTTTAGCTAAGTGTTATTTTATCTCTTTGCAAATCCACTTGGATCTCCTCTTTCTTCTCCTTTACCAAGAGTTTGCATCGAATCCATACTCTTGCTAAAGTGGGGGCTTAATGTATCATCTTAAAATGGAAGCACTTCCATGATAAGAGTGTTTAGCCCTTTGAGTAAGTGGTTTTGGGTCATATTGGATGCCTTGAATTGATCTTTTCTTTGATCTAGCTTTCTCCCCACTTTCTACTTCTTTTTTGCTTCATTTTAGGTGAAATTAGGGTTAGGATCATAAGGATTCTCCTGAATTTACCTTTTTCATAGCTCTATTTCTAGGTAGGATTTAGAAATGGATCCTCTTGGCCTTCATCATAGTAATCATAGGATTTTATGTCTATCACTAACATTCTATTTTGTTATGGTATCAGTTCTAGGTTTCTGGGCATCCCTGGGACCTCCTGACTTAGTTCTGAGTCAACCTGGGACCAGGGTCAGGATCGAGTTAGAACTTGACTAGGTCAGGGTTGAGGTTGACCCTAACTAGGTTAGGGTCAATCTCAACTTTGACCCCTTCTTTCAAAATTCCAATTTCCAAAATTTTTGGGCTTCGAGCTTTCGAGAGATTTATTTTCCCGCTTCCGGGTCGGCCATTTCAGGTTTCAGGATGGTAAATCCTTTAATTGCATTTAATATAGGTATATTTTCTAAAGGTGAGAATCTAATTGGGATTTACTTCTCCAAGGTGGCCCCTCTAGAGGAATTTTCCCTAGATCACTATAAAAGGAGGCCTTCCTCTCTCATTTTCACATCATGTTTTCACATCTCATCCTCAAGAAATTTCTCTCAAGCTCTCAAGGTGATCAGGCAAGCATCCATTCAAGCAGTCAAGTCTTCTTCTCCATCCAAGTTCTCCATTGAAGATCAAGGATTCAAGCATTCAAGCCATTGAAGCGATTTGGTTCAAGCTTCAATATTTATCATTCAAACCCTAGATCTAGCCATCATGATGGTGTGATCTTCCTTCAAGGTCCTTTGTTCATCTTCAAGATCCATTTCATTCTCTTACCAAGGTGGATTCCAAGCATACAACCATGGAGGTTTGATTTACATTTATTTTTGTGTTCAAGCTTTCATATCAATATACTTGTTTACATTTCAAATACAATTGCATATCTATTGAATTGCATAGCTTCATTGTTAGATCCTTTTCTACTACTTGCTAGCATTCTCCATTTCAATTTCAATATTAAGGTTGATTCCAAACTGGGGTTTGACCAAGGCAAACCCCCCATACAATAAAATGCCCCATTTTCTTGTAGGTATAGGTGCAAAATTTTAGATTTGAGAGCAAATTTGGATACCCTTTTCGGCAAACTTCTGAGATCTGCGAATAGAATTTGAATCAGCCTTCAAATAAAGAATGTGGTATTTGACCTTTTATGAGGGTCAAACCCGAGCTAAGCCATCTTGAGGAAAGATTTATGGGTTTTCTCTATCTTGACATTTCCAGTCCAAGATAGGTTTTAGATTTTCTTGAAAGTGTACACAGACATCAGAATTCAACATTTTCCAGATCTGCCCTAATTTGAGGTTAGTATTTATTATTTTAGATTTCCAAACATAATCCTCCTTCATAGGGAAATATTGGATTTACTCTCTCTCTCTCTCTCTCTCTCTCTCTCTCTCTCTTCCATATTCATCCACAAATTGATTTGATTGTGTATTAACCTCTAGGTTGATCAAATCAGATCTCTTCTTTAGGGAATTTGGGTTTTGAGAATAGATCTCATATTTCCCCTTCTACATTTGAATAGTGGTGAATCCATTTTACCTCTATTCAATTGGCTCAAGCGTGTTTACATAAAATGATATTAACATGTTTTCATCATTATTACAATAGGTGCACAACCTTTACAAAACAAAATGATACACGCTAAAAAAAAAACTATTTGTCGGCTGCATGCTCTGTTTTGCTCTGTCGCTTATTTGCCAATGTCACTTAGATTTGTTGTAACTTATCCATACTATCAAACCTGACCATGTGTTCTTAGAATTATCATATTAGAATACTCAAAAGCTTATATCCAAGGGTGCATATCAAAACTCAATCATACACACGTGCGCCGATGCTCTGATCATTAGGTGCATCTATGTCTGCTTTGTCTTCCATACTTAGCCAAATTATGATCTTCTAAGTTAGTGTGTTGACTACAAAACTTAATATGAATTTGTTGCCATAATGACAACATAAAACTTAGTCATATATACTAAGTAAAGTCAACTTTCCAATAGATAGAAAAATCACAAGTGTCAGAGGTTTCTTTTTAGGAGAAAGATTAGTGACATGGTTAAACAAGAAACAAAGTTGTATTTCACAATCTACTGCCAAAGCTGAGCATGTTGTTGCAGCTATGAATTTTTCTAACATTATGTGGATCAAATAATTATTTGAATGTATGCAAGAATGTTAGGAATGGGAACACTGAGAGGGGGGCTGAATTAGTGTTCTATATAATTACTTTCTGAAACTTGAAACTTAACTCAATAATTTAAATGTAGAACTAAATATTAAAGCATGTAAAGTAATCAACATTTAACACATAACACCAGATATGATTACGGGGAAACCTTGGCCAAAGGAAAAACCCTGGTGGGAATTAATACCCACTAATAATTGTACTTATGTATTATGGACCTATTAATGTTCCTTAGCCCTGTTAGGAGATGTCTTTACAATGCTTAAGTAAAATGACCTTGTCAAGGGTCAGAGCCTGTTAGGAGTCTTTTACAATTAAACTTGTTAGGGGTGAGGACACACTATCCTAGATTTCACTGCTCAAGTGGTGAAGGCTACAACCTTCTGGATATCAAATACACACTATATCTACAAGGTGAACTATCGTTGTGACACTACTTGTCTGATTAGTTCCTTATGTGCGCTGATGCTTTAGCCTCTTGTAAAGATCTACAAAATTCTAACTACTCTTTGCATACTTCTACTGTGCTTCTATTAACTCTATATCTCATGCCATGCTAAAATACAAAGGCACATGTCTTATTTATATGCACATACAAAACTATTTACTTAGTTGGCCTATAACTAATTACATACAACGCTTCCAAATGAATTGGCTCAAGCATGTTTACATATAATTATTTTTACATGTTTATAACACAAATATAGTAGGCACATAGCCTTTAAAAAACAATAATATAACAACTAACCAAAATACTAACAGTCGGCTACATACTCTGTTATGCTCAACCACTCACTGTCTGTGTCACTTCAACTCAATGTATCTTCATCATACTAACTCATCTGATCATGCACTCTTAACCATAGCTTACTAACACAACCAAAAGGTTATCTTTTAAGATGCATACCAAAACTCAATCATACACATGTGCGCTGATGCTCTATTCATCTGGCGCTTCACTGGCTGTCCAGTCTTCCATACTTAGCCATGTATCTAATCTTCTAAGTTATGCGCTGACTCCAAAACTCCATATGACTTTGTTTCCATAATGAAAAAACTAAATCATAGTCATATACATTACTATAGTCAACTTGCCAACAATCTCCCCCTTTGTCATTAATGGCAATAAAGGAATATGGAAAAGTTACTTAACTGTATCTTACACAAAAAATTTCTAACATATACTCTATCTTACAACTCCCTTTTTATTATATACGCTACTCCCCTTTATATCATATACAATGCTCCATATTCTCCCTTCTACTATATATTGTACTCTCCCTTTTACATTAATGACAAAGGTGCTAAAAAATGAAACTTCATGTACTTACACTGAGAGTACATCAGGGTAAGCAATCTGAAGGTTTGGAATTTCTTGCTACCAAAATGCCTTCAATGCATTTACTATTTGGAGATGGGTGCACAAATCATAAGTCAACTTCTCCATTTTCTCCAAATCTCAACTCAGACCTTGATAATATGTCACCATAGTGGCATCGATCTCCTTGATATTCTAATTTAGCACATCTAAAGAGGGCACAAGTGCATGTCTTAACTGTGCTTTCCTAGCCCTTATCTTGGCCATTTCTTTCTTTGCCTTCTTAATTTTGTCTAACTGACCTTGATAGTCATTTTTACACATGTTTACATCTGAGGATGGATCTTCCATTGATTTCCTTACTATTTCCATCATTGATTCAGCTTCCTAAATCTTCTTTGAGAGATCTCCAGTTAATTTGTCTTTATCCATACAGTCAGCTATTATATTTCTTCCTTTAGCTTCTAAGTCTTTCAGCAAAGCTTGACCAACCTTTAAGGAACTAAGGTCAAGTGTGAAGTTACCGATTAATTCAATAAGCCTCTTCTAAAGATATTTTTATTTTGCAACCTTGGATGCTGATTCTTCTAGGCTTGAGAAGTTTGCTTTAAAGCATGTCATAATGGTGCTAACATCATCTACTGAATGAACACTTATTAGTTTCTTATTCCCAGGCAGCAAGCTATTCAAAATACTCACTGATTCAATAAATAATGGGTTCCTCATAACTTGTTTCTCCTTGGCCTTCTCCATTGCTAGCACATTGATCTTAATCAGGTCTTCTTCTCCCCATGAATCTAGACTTGTTGTGTCAAGGGTCAAACTTGACAATAATGATATTGAGGGCTTATGGGTAAGGAGTGAACTTTGACTAATATCAATTAACTCAGTCTTTACAATCATTGGAATTTCAATAGAGGGCTCATCTACAGGTTCATCTTTCTTCTCTTCATCCTCTTTCTCCTTTTCTTTTTCCTTCTCCTCTTCTTCTTCCTATCCTATTAGATCCTCAATCTACACATCTTCTTGCTGCTTAGGTGAATTATCACCGCATAGTATTTCAACCTCTTCTATACTTACAAAGGCTTCTTCAAACTTGTCCAAGTCTTTATCTATGGCCACCATTGATATTTCCACATCATAAATCATAATTGTATTATCTTTTTTTCCAAGCATGGGCGTAGACTCCATTGCATCAGTAGACACTGTCACTGTATGCACTGAATCCTACAGACCTATTATAGGTATTTTAGGGAACTCAGATGCTTTTTTTTCCTTAGATGGATCTTGGGTTGCATGCACAATAGGAGGATACATGTGTCTACCTAGGAATACCTTCTCAAATGCCTTTTCTATTTCCTTAGCAACCAAATCATACTCTTTGTTCATGATCTGTAGAGTTATTAGCTTTGTTTAAATGTGCGGCTTCACCAAATCCAACAATAGTGTTTTCTCTTCTATTGAACATACAGGGAGGCTTTCATCCAGTATTTTCTCCCTTATTCTGAAGTCTTTCTCAATAGCCCATCTCTTTAAAGAGTCTAAAATGTTCCATACACTATCCAGAATAACTATCTTAAGTTCCAAGACTATCTTCTTGAACTTAATCATATGCTTGATTATCATGGAATGGATATCAAATTTGTCAATCTCACTATATTTATCATAGAACTTAGATATCTGGTCAATTCTTCCTTCATCAATTATCCTAGTCCTCAATACTTGTAGATTCAGTCTGAATCCTACCTCAGGAGGTGCTTGAGTGTTATTCCTTTGATTTCTTGTTGTCCTAGAGGATGGATGTCTTGCACCAGTTTGCTTCTTCCTCTTAGGCATCCTGCTATAATCAGGAGGTGGTGTGGACTCCAAGTTAATTGTATCTGTGGATGCATGAGTGATATCATCTGTCTTACTCTTCTTCTCCTTGGGATCATCTTTTTTCTCTATTTATACTTCAGTAGAGGGTGCACTCTCAAGTTGCATTACAATCTTGGCTTCCCTCTCTTTATCCAAGTCTTCTTGTGTTACACCATAAATCTTTAGTATCTTAGAGGTGATTTTAGATGCTTTCCTCTTGGTCACAACACTATTCAAGACTGCATCTACTTATCTTGTCTTCTCCTCATAGGTACCCCATCTTGGCTCATTAGGATCCTTGGGCGCTGATAGTAGGACTTGTGCATATGATTCTAGAATATGTTCCTCCACTTCATAACCAAGTGGATGGATCCACTTAGTCCTTGGCTCTACAACTTCCATGCAAGTAATATCTGTCTCCACCATAAATAATATGGTATCCTTGTACTTCTCTACAATGCTCTCAGGTATCCTAAACCTTCTTTGCATTCTAATTCTAAATGTTTTTATTTCCAAGTCTATGAAGTCCCTCAAGCTACTCTTTGATGATTCCTTGAAATATATTTGAGGCATTGTGGGTAGACTCTTGTCAAGGTATAGATCAGAGACTTTGCCAACTATATTAAAGTACATATAGATGAGGAGTGATCGAAACTTGAATATCTTACTCTTATCATGTTTGATAGCCCTGATATTATTCATCAACTGTGCGTGCAAGATATCACACTAGTTGAAGTCTCCATCTTCCTTCACTAATCTGATAGCTATCAAAATAGTGGTTGCGAACATACTATTTACCCTGTTTGCATGTTGAAACTTGTGACCCAGTATCATAGACATACGTTTGATATCTTTCTCTTCAATTAGCTCAATGGTCATCTCGCACTTATCACTGCATGAACTACAGGCTTGCTCAACCAATTTCCTGACATTCTTGCCAGTGGGAAGGATGGTGCTAGTCTTAGGTAGTATTATCATCTCATGAATGAGATTAGTAGTTATTCTAACAGGGACTTCTCCTATCCAGAATAGGTCATCATGAATTCTTCTTAGTATGATTTTAATCCATTCGGATTCATAGAATTCATATGCTATTGCATACTCAATAATAGGGTTGTTATCCAAGTGCGCGAACTCATCCAGGAATGTCTTGTCTGGATTCATTATTGTCTCTAAATGTGACCTTATTCTATCCAAACCTACTGGTTCCTTTTTGCAATAGATATATGCACGTATGTCCTCTACATGCATAACTCCCATCAGAGTCCTAGAGAATGCTCCTTCTAGGTCATCTAGGATTGACTTGAAAGGGTGCTTCTTAAAAATGTATCTCTTCCTTTCAGCAACATCAAAAATAACTAGAGTAGCCATAACTTACTTGGTTAATTGCTTCAAATAGGTTTCCAAGGGTTTCTAAATTGTCATGTCTAAACTTGGGCTTTGCAACAAACTTAACTTTCTTTTGCTGAAGAAATCAACTGTAATCTCTCAATACAAACTACTTTGATCTCATGTGATCTCCAAAGGCTCAAACTAGAATGCAAATGTGTGAATAAAGGATCTTCGGTGACTTTAAAACAACTTTTTGCCATTAATTATTTCTGCGTAAACACATAATGAAATAGATAATTTCAATCTCCATCTTTGCTATCGATCACGAAGTGCGCTCTCACATATAGCATCAACTAGTCTCCAAACAGTTATATCCAAAGGTGCATACTTTGAGGGTGAGTATACTAGCTGCGCAAGGATCTAGAGCTAATCTAGCTCCCCCTATGACCATGAGGGTCATTCATCTAGAAGTAGAGGGTGCATCCATTATGGATGCATCCAATAAATAATCATCAACCTTATCCTTCTTTACTTCTGTCCAAATCAAGCTTGCATCTTCTGTAGCTTTCACAAACTTGACTTCTCCCGATTCATCCAGAATTGATCCTTGAGACTTATAAGGGCTTTCTTGTCTTTGCGCTTTTGATCGAAAAGACTTTGAGATGTGTCTAGCCTTGTTACAAGAGTGAAAAATAACTAGAGGCCTTATATTCCTCAGTGCATTGATGTGAGTTACCATACTACACTGTCTAGCTGTATGACCATTATAATTGCATATCTAACATGTAATGTCCTAAGGACTTCTAACATTCTACCATGGATGACTTCTCTGATTATGCTAAGTATGAATTCTTTGATTTGATCTATAATTCATAGCTCTATGACCAGAATTATTGGATGAATAATAGTAACCATTGAAAGGTCTTACCTCTTTAAAATCTCTTGCTATGTGACCATGCTTGTTACATCCATAACAAGTTTTGTTTATTGGCTTGCACTCATATTTAGATGGTTCTACTTTAGCTTTGGTATGATCTTCAGTCTTCTTGGCTTCTGTAGATTCTTCTGGTGCTTTCATTCTTCCTTGCATATCATTGATTTGATTTTGTGCTTTATTGAATCCAATACCAGAGGTATATCCTTTAATCTTCTATGCATACAACTATTATTCTTTTAGATCCTTGCTTGTGTGCAATTTGTCAATATGATTCTTTGCTTCAGTCAATTCAAATTCTGATTGCTTCTTGATGTTCTCTAACTCCAAGATTTTCATGTTTTCTTTCCTCAGTTCTGTTGGAAATATTCAGGAATTAACCAAGTTACTGAGAGGGGAGGGGTGAATCAGTAACTTCAAATTCTCTTCTAATTTTAACATGTATTTTACTTTTAACCTTTGCATACAGAAAGCATGAAACTAAAAAAGCATTCACAATAAGGACACATGGATTTGGTTACCCAGAAACCTTCCAAAAGAAAGTAAAACTGGGGTGGGGATGAAACCCACAAAGCTTTAATACTGCAGAATAAAGTTGGCCGGTTAAGGCTTACAATTTGATCACTTCCGATGATCTGCCCTGTTAGGAGCAATAAGGATTGCTAAATCCACCCTGTTAAAGGATTTACAAACATACAGTGAAGTATGCACTCGGTAAAGAGATTTATACAAAGACTGTAAAGTCTACCCGGTTAAAGGATTTAGTACTGATTCACTTGTTAGAATGAAACAGTAGATCTCTGCTTTGCAACTGGATTGCTGAATGAGATTCGCTGATGTACTGATCACCTTCTGTGATGAATTTGTCTTTTCTGTATCTTATACTTCTGAAGCCTTCTGCAATTCACTTATTTCTGCCTTTGTTACTCTTTTATATATTCTGTATCGTATATTTTATTACTTGTGTCTATTGTTTATATACAGATTTCAAACAATTAATTACAATTACAATTTGCACAGTCGGCTTGACAAATAAACATAAGTGCTACTAAGTCGGCCCAAATATGGTTACTCGGTTCCTTCACACTGACTCGGTGACTTTCTGATACTCGGCGTCCACTGCATTACTCGGCATCGTCATGCACTCGGTAGAAGTGAAGGCACGGTTCATACTGATCACTCGGTAGGCATTGAACTCGGTAAGCATTGGTGACTCGGTAGACAAGATGTTACTCGGTTTTCATTGTCTGCTCGGTTTGCACTGTCTGCTCGGTTTGCACTGTCTGCTCGGTTTTCACTGTCTGCTCGGTTTGCACTGTCTGCTCGGTTTGCACTCAGAATGCTAATAAGTGTTGTCACTAGTGGCAATACTGCTTAATGCCAACAATCTCCCCCTTTGGCATTAGTGACAAAAACACTTATTGGCCAAAATTTATATACACCGAATCATGCTGAGTAAATTTTGATTTTTCAAAATTTGTCTTTGTTATAGGGCTATATACATTGTCTCCCCCTTTCAATGTGCTAACTGATTCTTATACAAGTCTATACAGTATACATCTCTCTCCTTCTATACATATCTCCCCCTTTTTGACGATAATGCCAAAGGTGCATCCAAAATTTATTTACAGAGAGAATCCAAAATTTGATAAGAAATCAGAATGTACCTTCATTATTAGTGCCAGGGTTCTGTCCCAACTTTCTTGCAGAATCTTACATGTTTGTATGGCAATTTGGATTTCTGCAGAGAGTTCAATCATGTGATCTGCTATGGAGAACTGATTGTCATGAATCAATGTTCTGGAATGTTCAATGTGCTTATACATTGTATTCATGATGGGAAGGATCATGTGTTGGATGTCTAGCAGTGTGGACCGGATCCTTGAGTCTTCTTTCAATAGATCAGACTGCATATTAGATAGATGTGAAATTTTCATGTGATGAGCAGAGCTTGAACTTGGTTCAAGTTGCAGCTTCTGTATGCTAATCTTCATATCCTCATCCATTTTATTCATTTTATTTTTGACATCCTTTGTGAACTCGGCAAAATTGCATAGTCTGGCCAAAAGAGAGGTAGCATTCGAATAAATAGACTCTGTGTTAGACAAAACTGAAGATAATTCCACTTGGTTAATAGCTATGTGCTGAGCAATGTGCTCAAGCACTTTATTGTTGAATCTCTTCTCGGCTCTTTCAACTAACTTCTCTGTCCCGGATGAGTCCTCATTATATTTCTCAACTGCTTCTGCCAATTGTAACAAAACATGCTGGGAGGAGTCTACTTTAATGCCTAATGCATCAGACAAAATGTCCTTAGCATCCTTGATGATTTGATACTCCTTGTCTCTCTCCTCCTTAAGCTTCTTTTGTTTTGCTTTCCTTTGGAGGATCTCACCTATATTCTGCATCTGGTCTGCTGATAGATTTGCAAAATCCAGAGTAGGAATCTCTATCTCTTCGTCTAGGTCTATATCCTCAACTATATTTTTACCCAAAAATTTTATACTCGGTAGAGCCTTAGGATTATCTATACTCAATGCTCTTGTAGTGGTGATAGTAGATAAAATAGGGCTGGCTATTGATACTGGTATACTTTCTACTGGAGAACTTACAATATTTACACTTGATGATTCAAAAGCTGAAAAACTTACTGGTACAGGAGACTGCAGCTCGGTAGAAGAAATGGTAGCTGCCTCTGATGTTGCTAGGGATGATTGGACAAATGTGGAAGTTGTCACAACCATGCTTGAAGGTGTCTCTGGGCTGGATGTAGAGACTTTCACGGGAGAGGTAGGAAGGGATGCAATGACTTCTGCTGCTATCCTTACAGTATCATCTACCTCGGTGTCTTCTTCTTGCTCATCGCTGTCATCTTCAATATCCTTTATAATTACAGTTTCAATGCTCGGTTGGTGAAGGTGGTAAATGTTCTTCCATGTGGCTTTTGTAGCCTTCACAACCGATTCAATATTGTTGATCAAAATCAAACAAGTATTGAACTTCAGTGTCATTTTGTTTTCATTCTCTTTTAGTGCCTTCTTCACTTCATCATTGTTCAGGCTCGGCATCAACTGTCTTAGGTTTTGATCAAATATGTCTATTACAGTTTGCCTTGCATTGCTCCATCTCATTCTTATCGGATTCAATAGAACTGCAGGAACCTGTGGGGTAATTTCTTCAGGAGAGTATTTCCACTGTCCCATCTTCTCAATAAAAGCATCTTCTATTTCCTTCTTCTCTGCTTCCGATCTGGTTTCATATCTCAAGGATTTTATGTTACTTACTCCAGATCCTGATCCATCTCTGAAGAGTTTGAGCTTTTCTTGAAGGGTTAGAGGAGGCCTTTTGAATACTATGTCCTTATCTGCCTTTTCTGCCTTGTCTGCCTTTCCTCTTGTATTTCTCCTTGTGAACACAGCAGTGGGAGGCACAGATGCCTTAGTGATAAAAACTTTTCCTTTCTTCTTTGCAGGTTCTGGTTCCTCTGTTTTCTCATCCTTTTCCTCTTCTTTTTCACCTATCTCTTCTTTTTCTTCGGTTATCATTTGCATTTTAGCTATTCTTTTCTTTCCTTTGTTTACCGCCTGTGGAAGCTTTATGCTTAGTTCAATTCTCATCTTAGCTTCATCATATGTTCCAAAATATGCGGCTTTGGGATTGATAGGCTGATTTAGAAGTGCTTCAATAATGTTCTTGGTTTCATCAATATTTACCTCATAAGGAAGAGGTTTTGCATACACAGTTCTTGGTTTAACTGCTTGAATATACACATTATCACAATCTACCATAAAACAGATATCATCTTTGTAATCTTCCACCAATTTCTGTGGAATCCGGAATCTGTCATTCATTTTCTCTTTGAAAGACTCAAAATAATTATCCATGATGCTTTCAAAGTTTTCACCCATTTCTGCGATGTATTCATTAATTTCATAAAGTACAGGCACATCTTTTCTCCATACAACTTTTCCTTTTGAAGGGAAGAATTTCTGAACATAAAAGAATAAACAGACTATCAAAGATCCAAACTTACATGGATTGTTTTTGGAAGTTTTGATGCTTTCCATGTTCTTGTTGAACTGTTTCAACAATAAGTCTGCTAGGTCAAATGTCAAGTTGTTTTTGACCACTTTGTATGCTAGGTCAACAGCTTCACATGAGACACTGTTCTGTCGACTAGAACTGTAAATCTTGTGTGCAATGATATGTGTACCAAACTTCAGTTCGGCGTCGGTAATGCTGCTAACCTTCATGCCTCTACCATCCCACTCGGCTAGGGTTTTCTTCTCTAGTTCCGTCCGACCTAGGGTTTTGGTAGTTTTCGCTTTGTTCAATATGGGAAGACCGGTAACATGATGAATCATTTTCCTTGTGATCTCAATAGGTTGCTCAAGCCAAATCTTGCCATCGTGTACTCGGCTGAGAATGTACCTAACCCATTTATCTCGAAAGTTTCGAGGAAGATGTGCAATGTGGACTAAACCCTTATCTTCCAGATGTTTGTGCTCGGGTTTCAAAGTACCATCCACACATAGTTCTTCACGCACAATGTCTAGTTCTAGGTTTCCCATTTCTTGAATAGAACAGTTAAAATGATTACGGATATCGTTGATAAGTAGTACCTTAGGAGGAATCTGAGATTGAGCTCCGTTCGGATCTAGGGCGGCTGCAACTGCGGGCACGATCTTAAAATCTGGTGCTTTCCACTCCCCTTGGACTAACATGTCTGATCCTTTCTTCGCTGAGGTGCTGGATGATGCCATGGTAGCTCACAGAAAATTCCTTTCGCAAGAGTATTAAATCACCGGGTTGCCCTTGAAGTTTTCTGCTCTCAGAGTGCTTAAAGATTCGCGGTGAAGAATGAGTTCGATTACTTGCTTTTTGTTTAAAATTCTGTCATTAATGCTCATTTCAAATTAGGGTAGGAATTCTGACAGACTGTCACCCACCAAGAATTAATTGCTCGGTAAAGACTTCGCAACTCGGTGAACTCGAGAATTCATAATGCTCCGACCTCGCTCGGTAAAGACTATACCGACCTCACTCGGTGAAGATTATACCGACCTCACTGGGATCTCACTGCATCTTGCATGCTGATTTAGACTTTTCTTTTAATTTCGGTTCTGGAACTGTTTGAGATTGATCTATGAGAGTACAGTTCCAATGCTTCCTTGGAAATTTAGTCTGAGTCGGTAGAGCCATCCATTCCAATACTTGGACTGGATTGCTCGGTAGCTTTAGGAATCCATTTTTGTCTGACCTGTTTCCTGACCTTAGTTGCTTCATTCTTCTTTCCTTCTTCAATTTCACTGGCATTCATGCAGTTTCTGGCTATGTGACCGAGTTTAGTGCATTTGAAACATCTTATGGTAGTATCTCTTTTCCTTAGATGATGTTTTATGCAATTCATGCCAATGTGTCCATATTCTCCACAGTAATGACATCTACACCAGGTGTTGTAGTCCCATCCAAACATTGCTTTCACAATTTGTTCTGCTGGATTAAATATCTTGGATCTGCACTCGGATGCCTTGTGACCTTGTTTGTTGCACTTGTGACAATTACCTCTGAATCTAGGTTTTTCCTTGCATTCATTTGCTTTATGACCAGGTTGATTGCAGCTATAACATTTTCCATTGAATTCTGCTTTTTCATTGTTCCAGCATTTATTTGAAGTATGTCCTATTTTACCACAATGATTACAAGTAGGTTTTTGATTTCTTTTAGTACCTTGCTTAGAGGATTCGCCTTCTTCTTTGTATCCAAGTCCTGCTTTTCCTTTTTGCCTATGAAGATTTCGTTCATACAGCTGATTCAAGTCTTCTTGACTTTTCAGCATTCCTTCATTGATTTGTTTTTCAGCATTTAGGTCATCCATCAATCTTAGATTGATTTCCTTTTCAGATCTTAGTTCTTCTTTTGTGTTTTCTATTTCTGAACTTAGATTTAGAATTTCTTCATTTGTATGAGAGATCTGATCAATTAGGTTTTCTAGCTGAAGGGTTTTGTTTTGGACTTCAATGTTTCTTTCATCTAATTCATCTTTCAACTTGTTTTTCTGTTCCAAGATCTCACAGAATCTTGTAGAGTGTAGTTCTTGTTCTCTTTTCAATTTTCTCACTTCTTCCTGCAGAGACCCATTCTTTTCTAGGAGTTCTTTGATAGCATTGTTTGCTTCATCTGAGTTATTTGAGGGAAGAAGATCTTCAATCTTTTCTTCAATGTAATTCTGATCATTCATCTGATTTGCAAGTTCCTTCCTTCTTCTTAGGGATTGGGAAAGATGTTCTTTTGCTTCTTTGAGTTTAGCTATGGCCATTTCCAGATCTAGCTTTTCATTTTCAATCACCTTGTTCAGTTTGAATACCTCCATTGTTCCTGGATCTTTGCTCAAGCTAGTTAAGCTTTGTCTTGAGAACCAATGTAGCTCTGATACCAATTGTTGGAAATATTCAGGAATTAACCAAGTTACTGAGAGGGGAGGGGTGAATCAGTAACTTCAAATTCTCTTCTAATTTTAACATGTATTTTACTTTTAACCTTTGCATACAGAAAGCATGAAACTAAAAAAGCATTCATAATAAGGACACATGGATTTGGTTACCCAGAAACCTTCCAAAAGAAAGTAAAACTGGGGTGGGGATGAAACCCACAAAGCTTTAATACTGCAGAATAAAGTTGGCCGGTTAAGGCTTACAATTTGATCACTTCCGATGATCTGCCTTGTTAGGAGCAATAAGGATTGCTAAATCCACCCTGTTAAAGGATTTACAAACATACAGTGAAGTATGCACTCGGTAAAGAGATTTATACAAAGACTGTTAAGTCTACCCGGTTAAAGGATTTAGTACTGATTCACTTGTTAGAATGAAACAGTAGATCTCTGCTTTGCAACTGGATTGCTGAATGAGATTCGCTGATGTACTGATCACCTTCTGTGATGAATTTGTCTTTTCTGTATCTTATACTTCTGAAGCCTTCTGCAATTCACTTATTTCTGCCTTTGTTACTCTTTTATATATTCTGTATCGTATATTTTATTACTTGTGTCTATTGTTTATATACAGATTTCAAACAATTAATTACAATTACAATTTGCACAGTCGGCTTGACAAATAAACATAAGTGCTACTAAGTCGGCCCAAATATGGTTACTCGGTTCCTTCACACTGACTCGGTGACTTTCTGATACTCGGCGTCCATTGCATTACTCGGCATCGTCATGCACTCGGTAGAAGTGAAGGCACGGTTCATACTGATCACTCGGTAGGCATTGAACTCGGTAAGCATTGGTGACTCGGTAGACAAGATGTTACTCAGTTTTCATTGTCTGCTCGGTTTGCACTGTCTGCTCGGTTTGCACTGTCTGCTCGGTTTGCACTGTCTGCTCGGTTTGCACTCAGAATGCTAATAAGTGTTGTCACTAGTGGCAATACTGCTTAATGCCAACAAGTTCTTCATCCAGTTGCTTATTTTCTTTGACCTATTCTTTAGAGGATTCTTGATTGTTAAATAGCTTTTCATCCAAACCTTTAATCTGATCCTTCAGAGATGTGTTTTCCTCATTCAAATTTTTAACCATTTTCCCTAAATCACTATTAGAACAATCATTCAAATCTTTTCTTAGTTTCTTGATGAATACTTGAGAACCACTAACCTTTAATTTCAGTTCTTCAATTTCTTTCTTAGATCTTTCAAGGCCTTCAAGAGCTTCTTCAAGATTCTTCTTCAGATGTTTCACTTTTTCTGAACCTATGATCTCCTCAACTAGTTAAACTTGTCTTTAGAGGACCAAAGCTCTGATATGAATTATTAGGAATGGGAACACTAAGAGGGGGGGGGGGTGAATTAGCGTTCTATATAATTAATTTCTGATCCTTGAAACTTAACTCAATAACTTGAATGTAGAACTGAATATTAAAGCTTGTAAAGTAATCAACACATAGCACATAACACTAGATATGATTACAGGGAAACCTTGGCCAAAGGAAAAATCCTGATGGGAATTAATACCCACTAATAATTGTACTTGTGTATTATGAACCTATTAATGTTCCTTAGCCCCTGTTAGGAGTTTTCTTTACAATGCTTAAGTACAATGAACTTGTCAAGGGTCAAACCCTGTTAGGGGTCTTTTACAATTAACCCTATTAGGGGTGAGGACACACTATCCTCGAGCTCATTGCTCAAGTGGTGAAGGCTACAACCGTCTGGATATCAGATACACACTATATCTACAAGGTGAATTGTTGCTATGACACTGCTTGTCTGATCAGTTCCTTATGTGCACTAATGCTTTAGCCTCCTGTAAAGCTCTACAACATTATAACTTCTCTTTGTATAATTTTTCTCTACTTCTATCAACTCTATATCTCATGCCATGCTAAAATACAAAGGCACATGACTTATTTATATGCATGTACAAAACTATATACTTAGTTAGCCTATAACTAATTACATACAATGCTTCCAAATGAATTGGCTCAAGCGTGTTTACATAAAATTTGATTTACATGTTTATAACACAAATACAATAGGTGCATAGCCTTTACAAAACAATAATATAACCGCTAACCAAAATACTAACATTCGGCTGCATACTCTTATGCTTTTTCGCTCACTGTTTGTGTCACTTCAACTCACTATATCTTCATCATACTAACTCATCTGACCATGTGCTCTTAACCATAGCTTACTAACACAACCAAAAGCTTATCTTCTAGGGAACATACCAAAACTCAATCATACTCATGTGCGCTAATGCTCTATTCATCTAGTGCTTTATTGACTGTCCAGTCTTCCATACTTAGCCATTTATTTGATCTTCTAAGTTATGCACTGACTCCAAAAGTCCATATGACTTTGTTGCCATAATTACAACACTAAATCATAGTCATATACATTAGTATAGTAAACTTGCCAAAAAAGAACATATTACTGATCTAGTTACAATTTATTGTGATAATACAAGTGCTATTAACATATCAAAGAGTTTGGTGATGCATTCAAAGACAAAGCATATACCTATCAAGTATCACTACTTGAGATAACAAGTATAAGATAAGCATGTGATATTGGAGTATGTGAATCCTAAAGAATTGATAGCTGATATATTTACCAAACCACTATCGAAGAATGCTTTTGAGTATCTTTGAGGTAATTTTGGGGTTCTTACCCTATCCAGTTGGTGCAGAGGCACCTTGACATCCGACCAAATTTCATAAGATTGACACTAAGTCATTTCAAATTGTATTAAATTGCATTACAATGTACCCAAAATGGGATTATATGATTTGTATAACCAAAAGACAAATAGAATACAATAGGTTATTAGGTAGGTGGATGATTTTATAACTCTCTAAACATCTCTAATAAGGGAGAGCAATGTAACTGAGAAGGGGGAATAAAAGAGAGTAGAGTACGAGAGATAGAATAAGGGAATTGTGAAAAGAGTTGGGCTCTCTGGCCTCCATCCAGAGAGCCATCTTAATGTGTATTCATCTAGATTTTTAATGAAAAGAATTCTTATGGAATAGATGTATGATCTGTTCAGATTTTGTTGATACTGTGTTTCCTTATGTCTCCTACAGTTCAGTTTCTTTGAGTCATTTTATTATTTGAAAAGTTGATGTTTTGTGCAACTCAGTTTATGGTTATCGACTTTTGATTTATTGTATGATAAAATACATTAATGATATGTATCAGGTTCTAACTTATTGATAATCAATATTTAAATAAGTTTGTTGAATCTGATTTTGTTCACAGTTGAAATTATAGAGTTGTTTTGATTTGAATCGGGTTGTTAAGACAGTCCCGAATGGAATAGTGGAAGCCATTTTATTTGATAGAGTATTGACAGAGAACCAAGTATTAAACTCTTGAATGGTTTTAAGTTTATAACAGTTTTTCAAGAACCGTTATACAAGTCTTGTGGTGGCTACAAACTATCGGAAAGGTGGTGGAGCTATTTGAGTGTTTCTTGGTCAGTCAATGACAAGTAGAGTATCCAAGTTTGGGTATCGGGTTCTTTTGGCATGTTATGATTTTGAGTTGGAAGTTTCAAATTTTGATTAGAAGGAATGGTAATGGTTTAGAAATTCACATATGATAGTCCCTTTTTGAGAGGCATATCTTGAAAACCAACCGTCGGATTGGACTTATTTTTTTATATGTTATTGTGTGAGTGTTTTCCACCTTCATGAAATTAGGATAATCAACTAAAATTCTATGAAAATACAAAGTAAATTTAAACTAAGAATTAAAATTAACATCCATGACATCTCATGGTTCTCTATCCAAGCTTGGTAAGTAGAGCTCTCAGCCTATTCTCTACTAGTGACAATCCTAGAATGAGAAAAATGATGATACAATGCCTAATATAGGTCTCCATTCTCCAAATTGATAAAAAGATTGATTTAAATGCTTATGATATGCTATCAACTCTCACTATTTGCTCTCAAAAGCTCTTAATTGCTCTTAATTGCTATGAAAATGCCTATAGTGATGATGCTTTGCAAATGAATTTCTAAGATATCTTATGCTCTCAAAATGACTCTTATTTATAGTAAAATTCCAAGGGTAAGGGCTAGAGTTATTTAATTGTGATTTAGCCTTGGTCGAGTCAAAAAATTTGAAATGTTTTGGGGGGGCAATTTAAATGATTGTCTCAAAGGTTTGAACAAGTAGACAAATTTGAGTGGTTGAGATTCAAAGTTGAAAATGTGTGATTGAGATTCAACTATTTTGGAGTGATCCATGTGCATTTTTTCTCAATTCTTATTGGTTGCTCAAATTTTTTTGAAAGATATTAGGATTAGTTAAATTCCATCAATTAATTAAATTACCCATGTAAGGGAATAGGTTCAATTTGATTTTTTATTTAAAACTATACAATTAATTGATTAAAATCAATTATATAATGTTTTTGATCCCTTTAAGCTTGTATTTAATTATTTGATGTCATGATTTGATTTTTCCTTTTATTTCCATGATTTTGTCCAATTTTGATTAATAAATGTCCATTTAAAATTGATTTGATCCATTTTGATGAGAATTAGAGCATTTGGTTAAGATTTTGCAATTTTGATGGTTCTAAGACACTTGCCCAGTTTTTGGTGTCTACAAATGCCCCTCTTTGGATTAATGTGTGTAGTGCATTGATTCAAAGAAAATTTCATGTCCTGATCACTAATTTGATACTTGATTGATTGATACAAAATTGATTTGAAACCTAATTTAAAACTGATAAAACCTAATTTGAAGAATGATGCCACATGCCCCACTGATAATAGTTCAAAAATTTTAATGCCCCAAATTCGATAATGTTTTATTTGATACTCTTATGATGCCCCCCCAGAATTGAAAACAAATTGATCACTAGATAGAAAAAATATGATAAAATTGATTGATAATACATCCAATTTGTTTTCATTTCTAAAAAACAATGATGATAATGAAGGTTCAACAAATGCCCCAGTTTGATAGATATTTGATGACAAAAGCTATGATTGAGAAAATGTTTTTGATGGTTTGGTATCGTTTGATGTCAGTCATAATCACTGGGTTGATGTTGTATTGATGTCAATCGGATAGGATAAAAAAATTGATAGTAGAACACTGATAATTCACTCTCAAGACATAGAGACACGAACAATAATTTTCCTTCCTCACGATCTAGAGTTAGGAGATTTGATATGCTCAAGAAGAGAAAATAGATGATAGGATAACTTGATTGATGTTAGATGATCAATTGGATGATTTGACTGATTGATATTTGATACATGATATGATTATATGAGAAGATTAATGGTGGGAGGCTGATAGATAGGGTCATTTGATATGAATTGGGTGCAGATGTAGATACATGTAATGAAGAGAATTAGGTTGCCCCTAATTGATCTTGAGATGATTGATTATGGATCTCCTCATTTGATGACTTTGTATCATGTTTGATTTATGTCCATCAGGACTTTGATGTACCACTTTGTTGATGACATTGTCTCTTTGATATACAGTTTTGATGGATCTTTGATGTTATGGACACTTATATGATTATTGAATTTCCTTGATTCTCGTGATGTGTTTATGTGAGATTATCTTGATATGCAGTTCTAAATGATGTTTATGATGCATTTACTTTTGATTATGCTATAAATGCAATGCATCTTATATATGATATAGATAGATGGATGCAAATGATAATGTAACTCTGGTATGCTTTCTGTATTTCCATGTATGGATGCAAATGTTTATTATGGAAAGTATGGATAATGAATGCAACTATGTTTTTGATTTTTTGATGTATTCAATTCTTAAAATTCAATCCTTAACTAAATGTATGCAAATGATGAATGATTAATGAATCTTTTTCTTTTTCTCCTTTTTAGATATAAGGATAATGAATAATGAGTAATGCTATGAATGAATGCAAAATATAATCTCACATTATTGATTGGACCCAAGGATAAATTGTTGAATTGACTCCCCAAAAATGATTAATCAAGATAATGAATGAACTAAACCCCCTTTCCCTTGGAATAATACCTCCAAACCAATGCACTTAATCTAACATGAAAATGCAATGCAATGCAACTATTGTCACTAGATTTTAGCAAAGAAAATGCCATTGAGAAATATTTTCATCATTGAGCATTGTGGGACCGGAAAGAAAGTATGACCATCACTAACTACATCATGATGATATGAATACTTCTCTTTATCTCTTTTGGTAACCCTTTAGGAAACTAGTACAACCCTCACTAGTTGAATGGCCAACTATGGGAGTATGAATGCCAGTTTCAACAGATTCAATGTTGCAATTGTATTTTGGTATTAAGATATGGAAGATCTAAATAGCCAAGGTATCCATTTGCATAAAAAAATAAAGGTCAACCCTCCACCCTATATGAAAGTCCTCGATGGTTCTTTGATGACCATGTCGTTAGACGAATTCACATAAGTTGTTGAATCTTCCTCAAGACAGTCACTCAGAAAAAAAAGAAATATCATCTCTCCATTATCGCCAATCTAGTTGAAACATCATCGATTAGCTAAAAAGATACGATAAAAATTCAATTCAATACTGATCATCTAAAAGCTTCAAGTGTTTTGCAATGTATCAAGATTTTCAAAAAGAATTTCCAAACATTCTGATCATTTAAGTGATGTCAATTTTTTAATCCTGAATAATAAAGTCAATGAGGGCTCAAGGATCAAGTTGTAGGATCAAAATACTTGGTTATGAACAATGATATCAATCAAAGGTTCAACAAAAATCTCTCTCTTCTTCTAAAGCTCTGATAATTCCCTCTCTGATATGTGACCGAAAATAGCACTATGGAATTAGTTGGTACCAAAAATACAATCCTTTCCTACACCCAAGTGATAAATGTGATCGTGTGACAAAATTAAGGCAATAGGAAACCTAAAATGCAATAATGTAGCTGAAAGGTTTTATTATGACTATGCACAAATGATGGATGCAATGAAGATTTACAAGTGAGATGATGGAAATGCAATATGTACACATACAACTAGGAAAGACTTAAGGGAACAAAAGGCACTTGATTGCCAAGTTTTCACCTTTTGGGTTTATTGCTCTTTTTCTCTTTTTTCATTTTTTTTCTGCCAAGGTGCCTATTGCTAGGTTTTCACCAAGGCACTTTTTTCCTTTTTTCAAATTTTTTTCTTTTTTCAATATTTTTTATCTTTTTGATTTTCTCATATACAAAAGTGATGCTTGAATCATCGGATACACACTTGTTTGATACTCTTTCTTCTGATACTCTCTCATCTGATTAGGTATGAAACCTCTTTAAATGAATGCTATTAATGGGTTCTTGTAATTCTTCTCCATCACAATTAGCTAATTTGTAAGCCCCCATTCCAAAAGAAGAAACAATGATGAAAGGACCAAGCCAATTTTCTTCCCATTTACCCTTCTTTTCCCTTTCTGCCTGATTTTTAGGGTTCTCCCTTAGCACTAAATCACCCACTTGAAAGACTCTTGGTTTAATGTGCTTATTATAGTTCCTTGAAATCCTATTTTGATAGAATTTCAAATGGTCATAGGCTTGTGTTTGATGTTCTTCTGACAATTCCAATTGTTGAAGTCGGGCAATCCTATAATCGTCATCTGTTATTAATCCTTGCAATGATACTCTTAGGGATGGGATTTCAATCTCCAAAGGTAAAATAGCTTTAGCTCCATAAACCAATGAGTATGGTGTAGCTCCTGTAGGTGTTTGGATGCTAGTTCTATAAGACCACAAAGCTGGGTTGATTTGTACATGCCAATCTCTTCCTGATTTATTCATCAATCTCTTCAATATTTTAAGGATATTCTTATTAGTAGCCTTAGTTTGTCCATTTCCTTGTGGATAATAAATGGACGAAGAGTGATGGGTAATATGAAAAGTATCACAATGTTCATCCACATTCGTGTTCTTAAATTGTTTTTCATTGTCAATAATTAGGGCATAAGGAATACCATATCAACAAATGATGTGATTAAGGATGAACATATAGATTTATTTTCCTATAGCAGTGATCAAAGGAATAGTCTCTACCCATTTAGTGAAGTATTTTGTAGCCGTGATAATGTATTTGTGCCCGTTAGAGGAAGGTGGATAAATGATGCCAATCAAGTCAAACCCCCATTGGTAAAATGGCCAAGGTGTAACAAAAGGATGCAATTCTTGAGCTGATACATGTATCATCACCATGATATTGACATTTTGTGCATATCTTAACAAATTGACAAGCGTCCTTTTCTAAGGTTTTCCAAAAATACCACATGTGAAGGATCTTCTTAGCTAACTTTAAGCCACTTGAGTATGATCCAAAAATTCCCTTGTGAACCTTTGGTAAAGCTACCTTAGACTCTTCTTCTTCTAGACACCTAAGCAAAGTTCCATCAAGACCCTTATGATACAATGTGTCTAAAAGGATAATATAGTGAGTCGATTGTCTGATGAAGTGTCATATTTGGGCTTGGGATTGGTCTAAGAGTAATACTTGGTCTTTAAGGTATGTGTAAATAGGGTCGTACCAAGGTGAGTCATGTCCATCAAGTAAAGAAATAATTTGGGTATCAAGAAGATCAAATTCTAGTTTTGCTAACTCTTCCACCAAGAATTCATACCTTTCATTTTGATCAAGTTTTTGGAGTAATGAAGCCAAGGTCGCCATTGCATTGACAACTCTATTCTCCTCTCTTGGAATTTTCTCAAAAGTTATCAATACAAATTATTTTTTCCAAGCATTAATCATTGTCTTTGTAAGGCATTAAATTTTCATCTTTTTTGTTCTACTCATTATTGACTTGATTGATCACTAATTGAGAATCACCATATACTTGTAACTCGGTAATATTCCATTCTAAAGCCATCTTGATACCAATGACTAAAGCTTCATACTCAGCTATGTTGTTGGTACATGGGAATAATAGCTTGTATGATTTAGGAATAGTATACCCTTGAGGGGTAATCAACAATATGCCAGCTCTGGAACCTCCTTGTGTGTATGATCCATCAAAGTACAATTTCCATGTCTTAGCTTCTATATTGACAATTGCTGCATCAGGAAACTCCACTTGAATAGTATGTGTAGAAACCAATGTATTTTCAGCTAAGTGATCTGCTATCACTTGTCCTTTAATGGATTTTCCATCCACATATTCAATATCAAACTCACTTAATACCATGACTTATTTTGCTATTCTTCCCGTTAAGGCAGTTTTGCTAAGCAAGTATTTCAAAGGGTCAATTTTTGTAATGAGCTTCACTTTGTGCATCAACATGTAGTGTCTCAATTTTTGAGAAGCAAAGACAATAGCTAGGCATGCTCTTTCCATGAAGGTGTAGTTTAATTCATATTTAATCAATGTTTGGCTCAAATAGTAGATAACTCTCTCTTTTCCTTGATCATCTTCTTGTGCCAAAAGAACTCCTAAAGACCTCTTAGTTGCTGATATGTACAATACAAGTGGTTTTAATTTGATAGGTGACATTAGAATTGGTGGATTGATTAAGTGATTTTTAACAAAGTAAAGGCCTTGTCACATTATTCATCCCATATAAAAATGGTGTCTTTGTGGAGCAATCTAGTGAATGAGTGACACTTTTCAGCTAGTTGAGAAATGAATCTCCTTATTGATTGAAGTTTTCCTTGAAGAGACCTCATTTGGCTAATGTTCTTAGGAATTTCCATGTCCATGATTGCTTGAACCTTTTCGGGATCCACTTCAATGCCTTTTGCCAAAACTATGTAGCCTAATAATTTCCTAAATTAAACACCAAAGGCACATTTTTTTGGATTAAGCCTTACTTTAAATTGTTCCAAGCGTGTAACTATCTTTTCCAAAATTTTTAGATGATCCTCTCTTTGATGTGACTTAGCCAATATATCATCCACATAGTCTTCTAAAAAGGTGTGCATCATATCATGAAAAATGGTGGTCATTGCCCTTTGGTAAGTAGCTTCGACATTTTTGAGGCCGAAAGGCATTACATTCCAACAAAAATTTCCCCAAGGGCATGTGAAGGCTATCTTTTCCTGATCTTTAGGTGCAATCTTAATTTGGTTGTATCCACTAAAACCATCCATCAATGAAAACATAGAGTGACTAGCTGTTAAGTCCACTATTGCTTCTATGCTCGGAAGTGAGAAGTCATCTTTGGGACATGCAAGATTTAGATCTCTAAAGTTCGTGCATACACGAATGGATTTGTCATGCTTGGTAACTAGTAAAATATTTGATATCCATTCCGCATAAGCAATTGCTCTTATGAATCCCACCTTTAACAATTTCTCCAATTATTCTTTAACTAGGAGAGCTATGTGTGGATGCATTTTTCTCAACTTCTGCTTGACAGGTTTAACCCCTGGTTTAACATTCAAGTGATGCATGATGAATTTTGGATCTAATCCTGACATGTTAGCATAGGACCATGCAAAATTCACTTGCTTTTCTTGGAAAAATTCAATGAAATCCTTTCTCTCTAAAGGTGTAAGTGAAGTTGCTAAATGTATGAATTTGGGCTCTAATTCAGTTCCAATGTTGACTTTCTCCATTGGCTCTATGAGAATTGGTGATCTTTCTTCATTATGTGCTGGAAAGGTATCCAACCTCTCTTCCTCGAGTGCCACAGTTGGGTTTTCACTATTGGAAACATCTTTTATTTTTACTTTTCTTGGTTCTAGTAATGCCACATGGTGGTTTTCACCACTAGAACTCTTCATTTTTTTACCTTTTTTTCTTTTTTTCTTTTGGATTAAGAGGTTGGATCCCTACCCTTCTCATCATGTTTGGATCAAATTCATTGGTGGAAGAGAGCTCAACCACATTGAGGTATTGTGTCATTGCTTGGTCATTGGGAAAGTATAGTAAGTCACTTGATCTGGTTAAGTCCCAATCAATAAGATCAGGATGCATTAAGGATAAAGATTCATTTGGCAAGTTGTCATTGGTTGGGTTTATGGACATGACCTTGTTATATGGTTCATACATTGTATCATTAAGTTCAATAACATGAGCTTGCTCAAGATGATCCATGGAAGAAGGATCGAAGTCCTCTTCACTTGAGTCCTCTAAGACTTCTTTGGGAAAGAATACATGTAGGTTAAACCTAAAATTTGAATCACCCTCCCACGAAGGTACCCAAGGTTCACCTACCCACAGATAATTGTGTGCTTGACCTATGTTAGATTCTTGTGGATCGGTTTGCATGTAGGTAGGAAGTATCTCCAGATCTTCACTATCTTGAATTTGTTCTTTAGGACCATTAGTATAAGAATGCACTATGAAAATCTCTTTGTCATGGCAAGAGTCTTTGAGTAAAGAATCCCATTCATATTCTCTAGAATCATCACTATCAACATCAGACTCTACCATGTTTATTCATTCATAACAATCATGCATAAGACTAGAACATTCTCCTTTGTATTGATAACCTACTCTTGATTTTTAGTCTTTTGATCTCCAAGAAGGCTCAATAGGTTCAAGAAAACCTCTATTTCTTATACCTAAGGGTCCTCTTCCCTTATATCCCATTTTTTTCATAATTTCAAACCCCTTTCCATATTGTTCAGTTTGAATATTGATGTGTTGAATGTTTTCCACATGATTGTTTGAAGCATCACTGTCATCTTTGTATAACCATTGCAGAACCTCATCATCTTCTTTCTCAAATGCTGACTAGTCACTCTCTCTTACAAAATGAGAGTTGTATTTGTGAGGAGGATGCACCTTAGAAGGTTTTCCATGTGTTTTTGGAGAAGTAGGTAAATCAAATAAGGAAACAAAATATTCCCTTACTACTTTAGAACCGATTCTACATTGTTTTTCAAATGTGTGCATCATCTCACTCATTTGTTTATATTATTCTTCTTTGGCTTTGTCTTTCTCCTCTTTGGAAGGTTTTGAAAGTTCCACCTTTGGTGTGGACATTTTCCCTGAATTCTTATTTGAACTTGGACCCTCATAACTCACTTTTTCCTTTCCCTTAGTCGATGTAGTGGAGTTAGCTTGAATATGGTTTGGAATAGAGGTAATATTTGGTGTTATCTTAGGATCATCACCTTTAATTCCTTCAATGGTAGTATTTGGAACGATCCCTTCACTATTATAAGGAATAAATAATTCATGAAGAGGCTTCAATGTGTTGCAATATTGAAAAGGATTTGAATCCCCTCCAATTGTGATTTATTCACCCATGTGTGGAAATTTGATGCATTGATGGTATGTAGAAAGAACCACTTGCATCTTGTGTATCCATGGCCTCCCCAATAAGATGTTATAAGTTAACTTCATGTCTAGGACTTGACATGTGGTGTCCTTTTTGATGGGCCCAACTTGAATAGGTAAAACAATCATGCCTTTTGAAGATCTCTCCTCCTCATCATAAGCTTTAATGGTAATTTTCTTCTTAGGACCAATAGTAGATTTGGATAAACCTAAAAAATTGACCAAGTTTAAAGTGTAAATATTTAGACCAGCTCCCCCATCTATGAGAACTCTCTTAACCCTATGTCTTTGAATAAGAACTTCTATATGCAATGACAAATTCTGAGGATGAGTGATGGACATAGCATCTTGATCTGAAAATAAAAAGACAATGTGGTGCAATGAGGTGTCCCACCATGTTTTGAAATTTTTCTTCCTCCAAGTTAATAGGAACATTAGTCTCCAATAGGGCTTTTTGCAAGATCTCCTTGTGATTTGGAGATAATTTCAACAACTCTAAAATAGAAATTTGAGTTGGAGTCTTTTGTAATTGGTCCACCAAATTATATGGCTTTATTGTTGTAGATGGTTGTTTAGCCACAATACTTGATTGTGTAGGACCAATAGGTTTAGGATCAACCTCTTGTAGGGTAATCCTTGAAGTTTTCCCCCTAGTGATAGCATAAGATGTTTCTGCTTTGGGTTGTTCCTTGATTACAAAAACATTGAAACCATGCTCATGTCTAGATAAAGTATTGATAATGTTATCATAATGAGGAGAAAAAATGACATTATTGTTGCTTTGCTTATTCAAATTGGAAGATTCACCTTTCTCATGGTTATAGAAAGGCTGCTTAAATGCTATGTGATCTCCATTGATCTTAGGCTCTTCTATATGAATCAAACCATTGTAAATTAAATCTTGCACCATATTTTTCAACTGCAAGCAATCATTTTTTGTATGTCCTCTATTTCTATGGTATTTAAAACAACTAGACTCATTCCACCAAGTGGGCTTGTTTTGTGGTTCATATGGTTGAGCTCTAGGTAAATAAATAATCTTATTAGCCATGAGATTTCTCAAAGCATTCTCAAGGGGTTCACCCAAAGGTGTGAATGTCCTCTTGGGAGATGGTGTAAAGAACTACCTAGACTTATTAGCCCCTTGATTGTTCCCAAAGTTGTTATTATTAGAATTGTTGTTGGAAGGCACTTTGGGAGCTTGACTTGCATTATTCACTTGAGTAGGTATTCTCGTGAGAGTAAAGGGAGTGACTTTCAAATCATTAGAGTCAACAACCCCATCATTAGCCACACCTTTATTTTTGTTTCTCAACCCAAATCGGTTATAGTTGTTAGTAGAATTCTTATTTTGATTATTATTGTTGTTGGAGGTATTGTTGTTGTTGTGATTCTTGTTATCTTTTTACAGCTTTAGTTCTCCACTTTTAACCAATACCTCTTCTGTAGTCACTCCATTTTCAATAAGATCTTGAAAAGTCTTCGGACATTGCATCCTTAACCGATAGTTCATTTCATTACTCAAGCAATTTATAAAGATGTCCATCTTTTCCTTTTTCGGTACACTTTGAGGGTATCTAGAAAATATTGTCCTCCATCTTTGCAAGAAAAGTAGGAATCCTTCTCCCTCTTTTTGCCTGGTGTTGCATAAGGTAATCATATATGGTGCATTGCATGTTTTCCTTTCTTTTTTGCATGCATGTCATGTTTGATATTATATGAATAGTGTGTTACAAATTTAGAAGACAACTGTTCAAAAGTTCGAATGCCCGAAGGTAATTTTAAAATCCATTCCATGGCCATGCATCCTAGACTTCTAGGAAACAATCTCATTAAATAAGTAGTGTCATGCATGAATTCTAAGCTTAATGCACAAAATTACCTTAAATGATCTTGGGGATCAGATTCTCCTTTTTATTTGTCATACTTAGGAAAGACAACATTACTAGGGAATGGTATCATGATTAAACTCTTGTCAAATGGGAATGGACACAATGCCTCTATTGAAAAGGGTTTTGGAGCCCCACTTTTCTTTATTGTGTCCAATTACATTTGGAATAACTTAAATTTCTTGTTCATGATATCAATCGGATTATCATCAACTTTCTCCTTCTTAAGTTGATTGACATCATAGTCATGAGGAAGTTTAAGACCCTTTTGGGCTAGGTCTAGAAAACACTTCTCCTTATCTCTTTCTAATGATTTTTCCATGAGCTTCATGAAGTATGGGCTTTGTATGGCTTCATTAACCTTTTCATCGGTTGCATCATCAACAGTTGGTTCACCATTGCCCCTATTGTTATTGTTGTTCAACCCTTGATTGTTAGGGTCTATTCCTCCTCCATTGGTGTTATTTGACCCTAGATTGTCTGGGTCAATGCCTCCTCCATTGTTGTTGGTTTGATCTAAACCCGAGTTGCAAAAAGGTGGAAACATCATGTTGGTTTCTTGGAGGGGTTCTTGTGGTATGCTTGAAGAGGCAAATGTATCACTTAGAAAATCAAATTCCTGCCTTAGATACGTTCCATCTGATTGAAAGGTTTTCTTTATGTAATGAGATCAAGTTAAAGTCAACATGAACATAAATCTCTTTAAAAATAGGCTCTTATCTCACTTTCTTGTGGTCTAATCCTTACAATTTTTTTCAAAAATGTTCAAAATCAGGATTTTTGACCAGGCTAGATATTGGAACAGATAGAAGGTCCAAAAGGGTACTCAAATATGAAATCAATTTTTTTTGAAACCCCCAAGAAATGCTCTTTGTTTTCCCTTTTTTGCTTTTGGGCGTCACTTTCCAATGTTTAGGTGTGACTTAACACTTAGTACATGGTTACTAGAATATTCTTAAGTGGCACTCTGTAGGTCAGCAGGTGACTTTTCTTTATTAACATGTGTTTCTTTACTTTTTCCAGGTGTTTCTTAAAATTTCATAGGTGTGACTTCCTTATTGACAGACATTTCCTGAATAGTCACAGGGATGACTTTGCTATTCATAAGCGGGTTTTCTCTATGTGCAGGCGACACTTTGCAGACCAGTTGTAAATTTCAAATTTTAAAAGTTGTAAGATTAGGTATGTAGAATATTCTTCGTTGAAAATGAAGTACAAATGCAACACACACATCAAATTTGTACCATATCCCTAAAAACCACACTAAAAGTGTATTTTCTCGGTCATTTTTCACAAGCATGAACAATAATATCTTCCAAGCAATCTACCTAGAGTTAGATTTGGCTTTTAAACATGTTTGGCTCTAAAAGACAGATTACTACTTATCAAGATTTTATTGAACACCTCTGTTCTAAATCATGTCAAGCTCTTTTACCCACTTGCGGGCTTGGCACACGTACAAAAGAACAATTTAGCGCAATCCAAAAAGGACTACTAGAGGAAGTGAAGAACACTTGCACACAACCTAGTCCCTCTCCTATTAAGGAAGAATGTATTTGTTTATAGTGGGTCGGATAGTATCATGAAAAAAACAATTGTCTCCCACTTGGATCGTTCCCTCTCACCGTCCTCGTAAGGAAATTCTTGGGAGACATGCCCTCTAATGCTCTAATTTATCTAACATGTATAGAAAAATAGGAAATCAAATTTAGTCCAACAAGTTTGGGAATTTGGTTCACTTAAAAAGTGAAGAGCATATCCCTATTATTGTACCTTGTTCCAAACACTTCAAGAAAATTTTGTTCTTTTTCAACCTCTTGACAAAGAGGTTCTTAAAAATGAAATGTTTGGTTAATTCCCCATGCCTTTCTTTCTACCAAATTAAACTCACACTTTTGGCTTTTTGATCCACTTCGAAAAATGGAGAGCATATGCCTAATGTTTATTCAATTTGGATGATAGAAAGGTTTTTCTATTAATCTAGATCCAATGAAAAGCCACAATTTAAGAAAAGAAAGCTTGATGTGAAAAATACCTCTTTTGTAGCTACAAAGGCTAGGCGCTTTTTTGAGGTTTTTGGCTATTTTTTTGCTTACTCACCTAGTGGCTATCGTTGCCGCTCTGGATACTCCAACAAAATTAGTCAACACAACCACACAAAGTGAAGGAAACCAAAAGAACAAATTGAAATGCAAATAAGTGTTTTTGACAAGATTTTTGCAAAGAAAATTTCAACACCTTATCACAAATAAATCTAGTTCAACGTAGGAAATTTCAATTTATATGCACCCAACACTTTAATGTAATGCTTGTAAAGCTTTTCTTGAAATTCAAAACTATCTAAGATTTTCGTAGTATGAATCTCTTTTTGATGTTTGATTTGAGTTCTTACCTCTTTTCTTTCTTGTGTGACTCTCCTTTTTGGTTTTCATACCTTTTTGTGTTTTCTCATCTGCAGGAAAAACATAGACATAGAGTAAGAAAATAAAATTTAATAATCTGACAACAAATTTAGATAGAAAATGCTAGGCATCATTTATCAGCTAATAAGCATCAAATCAAAGCTAGCAGACATTATTTTAAAAATCACAGGCATCACTTTCCAGTGACTCAAGCGACTTTTAAAAATTACGAAGCATTAAAGCTAGTGTAAATTGCGTGAGATAAAATATGCAAAGCGACCAAGTACAACTAGTAAGCGTCAGTCAAAAACTAGTAAGTGTGACAAATGACTATAAATTGCATAAGATAAAGCATCACAGGCAAAAAAGGACAGCTAATAGGCATCAATTCTTTGATCTTAGGCATCGATTTATGCTCTTAGGTGTAATACTTTATCACACAGGTGTCAGAAGAAGAAAATGACAGAAGAGAAAGAATCTCTCAGGCGTCAATTAACTACTATCAAGTGTTGACATAATGCTCAAGAGCATCATTAAATCCTTCGTAAATGACACTTATCCTATTTTCTACAAAATTCATGTAAAAGTGATGCCAAAAACACACAAAATTTGATAAAAATGATAGAAATGAGGCTCAAAGTCCCACGGTGGGTGCCATTTGTGCATGAGTGTTTTCCACCTTCATGAAATTAGGATAATCAACTACAATTCTATGAAAATACAAAGTAAATTTAAAATAAGAATTGAAATTAACATCCATGACATCTCATGGTTCTCTATCCAAGCTTGGTAAGTAGATTTCTAAGCCTATTCTCTACTAGTGACAATCCTAGAATGAGAAAAATGATGATACAATGCCTAATCTAGCTCTCCATTCTCCAAATTGATACAAAAATTGATTCAAATGCTTATGATGTGCTATCAACTCTCACTATTTTCTCTCAAATGCTCTCAATTGCTCTTAATTGCTATGAAAATGCCTATAGTGATGATGCTTTGCAAATGAATTTCTAAGATATCTTATGCTCTCAAAATGACTCTTATTTATAGTAAAATCCCAAGGGTAAGGGGTAGAGTTATTTAATCATGATTTAGCCTTGGTTAAGTAAAAAATTTTGAAATGTTTTTAAATGGGGGGACAATTTAAATGATTGTCTCAAAGGTTTGGACAAGTAGACAAATTTGAGTGGTTGAGATTCAAAGTTGAAAATGTGTGATTGAGATTCAACTATTTTGGAGTGATCCATGTGCATTTGTTCTCAATTCTTATTGGCTTCTCAAATTTTGTTGAAAGATATTAGGATTAATTAAATTCCATCAATTAATTAAATGAGCCATGTAAGGGAATACGTTTAATTTGATTTTTTATTTAAAACTATACAATTAATTGATTAAAATCAATTATATAATGTTTTTGATCCCTTTAAGCTTGTATTTAATTATTTGATGTCATGATTTGATTTTTCCTTTGATTTCCATGATTTTGTCCAATTTTGATTAATAAATGTCCATTTAAAATTGATTTGATCCATTTTGATGAGAATTAGAGCATTTGGTTAAGATTTTGCAATTTTGATGGTTCTAAGACACTTGCCCAGTTTTTGGTGTCTACTGTTGTTAATAACCAAATTAAAGAAGACTTCCACTAGAACGATCGAGCAAAATTTTACTGGTTTGAAAGTTAGGAAAGACTGTGTATGGGTCTATAAAGAGGATCTCATGATTGAATATTTTAAATGTTGAAGTGTGAAGGATTTGTGTTTTGCCTCTAATCAATGATTTGAAGAGATTGATATTTGGAATGTGCAGATTTAAGGGAGTGAGAACGTAGTTTAGAAGTGTTTAATGAATCCCATTACATCACCAATGTTCACTAAGGAAAGATGCATGCTACATCAATTCAAGTATTCAACATAATATCTATCTTGTGAGTTGATGGTAGTGTTCACTCTTTAGGTGAACTATGAAGTTGTGAAAATGATTATGGCTGCAATGAGAATTAAATACATTTGAGGTATGATTTACTATTTGAGAAAAATTTTCAGGAATTTATGTCTTTGCCATTGTTGTCAAAGAGGGAGATGAGATTGATGAATAACATAAAGAGGGAGAAGACTACTATGAGAAGATTACTATTGATGATCATAAAGAGAAAGATGGAATTATTAATGTGTTGCAATGTAAAGGGAGAATAAAGTAATTGATTATTGAGATAGAATATCAGAAAAAGAAGTTGTCAGAGAATATGTACAAAAGAAGATCAAGTACAACAAAGGAGAAGTTACAGCTCAGAGGGAGTACAAGAATGACAATAAAGTGTTACCATTATCAATTGAACATTGAATATTGTTAGCATGTTGCCATTAATGCCAAAGAGGGAGATTTTTACTATAAATGATGGTGATGATGATGAAGACCAACCAAGATTAGAAGAATACAAGATGGTAGAAAGGTTATATCAGTTATTATCTTGTCATTGATGTCAAGCAATTGATTTTTGGTTTATATTATGTTGCCATATCATTTGGTATATGATATAAGTTGAATGAGTTAAGAAAAAGAAGAAATGAGATGTTGTGAAGTTGAATAACCTAAATGAGCAACTGATACTGTACACGCTTAAAATTGTCCCATAACATTATAATTATTTAATTATTTCTAATATATTCTTCTTGCTTGTTTAATTAAATTTGGCTCATTATTCTATAGTATTTACCCCTCTTGCAAGTGTATTAAATTTTATTTAATAAACTTTCCCGACATAAACTCTTGTTAAATAAATTCTAATTTATTTAAATCCCTTCACATTCTATTATTCTTCTAAACCTTGATTAGTTTAATTTTTTAATTAAATTAATCCTATATCTGAACCTAGATCCTACCCTACACACATCACTCTCAACAAATAGACCTATTTCTTAGTTAACTAAGGTTAATTAAGCTAATTCTTGGATTCCTACACCTATTAGCCTTAATTATTTTCTCACACGTGTGAGAAAATTTTCAAAAATTGTCTTTTCAAAATAATCCAAAAAAGCTCCAACAAGGTTTCTTACAATCTTGATGACACCTCTCACAGATTCTAAAAATATGAAAGTGGACCTTTTCTCTCACACCTTCTTACACATGTGTACTTGAAGTAGAAATTAACCCATCACATCTCAAGTTTCTCACACATGTGTGAGAAAAATTGGACTCTTGCATGGATTATGTGTCATCCATGTGGCACCTATGTGGATGCCACATATGATCCACCTCACCCCAGCCCTCTAAAATACTATAGATAGGAGCCTTGCCGAGATTAAATCATCCATCATTTGCATTAGAGTTATTATGCTAGTATTATTTTAGAGTTTTTCTTGCATTTATGTTTATCTAACATGTTTGGTAGCTCCTTGCATTAACTAAAGAATAGTTTCATGGTAGTTCATAGTTATTTTCTTCATCCATATTGAATGCTTGATGCTAGTTCTTCATAACTAGTCCTTGAGCTTATTCAATGCCATTTTCATGGTAGTTGGAAGTTTCATTTTTGCATTTATCATTTGTTAATCATAGTGGGATTTGAATATTGTGTTGGGAGAGCACACCCACATATTCTCTAAGAGCTAAAATCAAGAAAATCTTGGGTGCATTTTCTTATTGCTCATCGAAGGTTGTGGAGAAAGCTTCCTAGTTGGTTTTTTACAAGTTTCATTAAATGTTAAGTTTATATTGGATTAACATGTTTTTCTAACATTTGAATGTTTTATCTTTCTCCCAATAGGAAAGATTTCATCACATACATTTTTGGCACGCTCGATGGGATCCACATCCATGTCTAAATTCATTTTTCTTCCATCTTTCTTTCATTTCTTGTAGCTCTCAAAAATTGTCACGCTTTGGCATCTGCACCTTGGAACTGTCATCTACACAGTTTGGCGTCTGTGCTTGGGGACTGTCATCTGTGCCTAGGATTAAAATTTTTAACATTTAAAAGTGTTTTTTTGAAATATTTTGCATTTTTAACTCTACGTTTCTGTTAGAGCACTATTTTTATAGAGTTAAATGCTGGAAAAATTGTTTCAAATTCATTTTTAATCCTATATAAGTTGACTTTATTTCTCACTGTCATCTATGTAGGTTCTCTGTTGGTGCCTGCAACTGTACTCGATCGTCTGCGCTACTAAAAAACTATACTGCAAGCTGTCAGGTATAACTTTTTGTAGTTTTTTATCTGCACTTTTTTATACCGTCATCCATGATTTTGACTACCATCTATGACAATTGACTATTGTTTGTGTAGATTATCGTCTATGACCTAGCTTCGTCATCTATTCTTTTTCTACTAATTTGTCTAGTTTTTTGTAGCACACCGAATATGAAGATTGAAAATTCCAAAACACTAATATTGTGTGTTGTAAGACGTTGATAGAAGATTCATACAAACTAATCACATTTTTGTTTTATAGGTTGTCTAGAAGATACAAATAAATATTGTGTCTTCACTAATTTGTTTTTTTCTTAGGGATTTAACGAAGGTTCACTTGTAGTGTTTTGCTAAGTGGTAGGGGATTATTCTCTTGTATTTTTGAGACAATCAGAAACCTAGACCTATTTGGAATTATACTTTAAGGGACCTTGGAAAAGAACAAAGTGTGCTTGTTGTGTTTGGGATAAAACCACGTTGGATAGGAGATTATGCTCTTTTCCCCTTGAGGGAAAATCAGAAATCTAGATTCCTTCTATGGCCAATCAATGCATTTTCATTTAATCCTTTAGATGGGCCTGTTGACAAGGTAAAAATCTACTGGGAATGACCCACGTGAGAATGAGGTGTTAGTCCAGTACTCCAACTCATGTTAATAAAATTTTATTTTGGGGTTAAAGCCTCAGAAGCAAATGCTATTGTTGGATTGGAGAGATAGGGTATTGAGAGGGGAGGGGAGAATCAGTGCCCACAAAACTTTCACTTCTTAAACCTTAAACAAAAAATAGTAATAACCTTGCAAATAACTTGTATCCAATGCATGTATAATTCATTCATTCAACTTGTAAAAGTACATAACATGAAATCAACAAGATAATCATCACATAACACAAGTATTTTGGTAATGCAAAAACCCTTGTTAGAAGGTAAAAACTGCGGTGGGGATGACACCCACAAATTCTTTACTACTGCAAATAGAAAAGGTTTTCCTGTTAGGGATACAAGTGGTGATCACTTTTGGTGATCTTACCCTGTTAGGAGTAACATATTAGATCGATTAGATCTACCTACTGATAAGATTTTAACAACACTACTTGAGTGTGCACTCAGTTATGAGATTTACAAAAAGACTGTTAAGTATACTTTGTTAAGAGATTTTACCAAAACTCTATTACAATGATTAGAAAATAATAGGTATCTATCTGCTAATGAAAACTCTATATTTTCTAATACAGATTAATGAAATACTGAATATATATCACCTTTCTATGTGAAGATCTCAACTTTGAATTGCTCGGTAGCCCGATCTGATTTTGCTCAATTTGATTATCCTTGAATACTATTCTGCTCTATCTATCAACTGATAATCTTGAAGTTGGCTAATGCTTCAAGTGCTTCTTCACTCATACATCTCCATAGTTACATCAAAATGATGCAAAATACAATTATATAGCATACTGCTTTGTGCTGCTTACAAAATTAGGTTACAATATCTTAGAGAAAAACCCTAAGATCTACGATGTACAAAAATAACCTAGATCAAACAATTACATAAGATCATTACATTTAATGAATATCTCAACAATAAATTATCTTTGATCTTGGTAAAACATTTTGTGATTCTGTTGTAACTGTTTGCATAGATAAATGTGCCATTCCTGATTCCTATGCCATTTTCTGTGATCCTCAGTAAACACTATATATACTACTCGGTAATTACACTGTGCTCGGTATCTAGTTTTCTTGGTGTTTACTATGCTCAGTATCAGTGTCTGATGCTCGGTAAAACTGTTATGTGCTCAGTGTAAAGACTTAACCGACTAGCTTGAGATGCTTTCTTTTACTGACTAGGTTAACATAGGTAAATGACCGATGTCTTTGATACTAATGACAATCATTAATGCTCAATTAGAGATAACAATCTCCCCCTTTGGCATTAGTATCAAAACTCAAAATGTATATAGACAAAATATCTCAAAAATATTTCCTATCTTCACCATATTCATAATCAACAAAAATTTGTACTCTCCCTCGGTGCATGCTCTTGGTAATGTGTAGTATACTTAGCATTTTATATACATATTTGGCATATACATGTTTTCCCCCTTTTTGATATTAATGCCAAATAAGAATATGTATACTTACAGCTTATGGGTTTTCTTCAGTGACTCCAAGAGGTTTTCCCATTCCTCTTTCAAGTTGGTGAGAGAAAGATGCTCAAGACCGACTTGTGCATGCATATCAAAAATGTTGTCCAACATAGAAATTTTTGGTGTTGCAACAAGTGTTTGTGCCTTCTCAATGTGCTTCTCAATTATTTTCAGGTACGGAAGCAATTCGGTCTGAAGCTCAGTGACTTGATCACTTATTGTTTCTTCCTATTTTCTAAGGTCTTCTCTTAACTGTCTGAGTTTTTGAACTTTCAAGATGTGCTTTGCAAAAGCTTAAGGCTCGGTTAAGGCTACCTATGCACTGATATGAATTTCTTGTTCCAGTTGTTTGATCTTTTCACTGACCTCGATAGTGAAATTTTCTACAGTGCATAGCTTGATCAAGATTTGACTTATTAATTGAGTAATAGACTGAATATTAGTTATTACCTCTGATAGCTTGATCTTATTAATTGCCACTTCTTGGCTGATCCTTTTTGCTAGTTTATGCTGTATTTTTTATTCTTCCCTCTCTTCTATCCTCTTTTCTACTTCAATATCTATGGCATTTATTTCCTTAGTTAGTGCAACAAGTTGGTCCATTATGGGAGTATCTTCATTTATTTTGACCTCAAGTACTACCTGTTGTAAGATATCTTAGACATTCTCTAGTATCTCCTTGCTCTTGCACTCTTGCCTTAATTTTTCTTATGCAGCTTTCATTGTACACAATTCCCCATATTTACTCAGTTCTTCAGGGCTAAGGGTCCTGGGGTCACATTTTGGTATAACAATGATTTCATCTAAAGTGGCCAGCCCTTTTCCTTTATTCTTTTTCTTCTTCTTCTTCTCAGGTTCAGTAGGTGAAATTTTAACAAGAGGTACAAGTGCCTTTACTTCTGTACTTGGTGTAACTTTCTTAGTTGACACTGTATCATCCTTCTACTACTCCTTAGTAGTCTTTGTGTTAGTTGATTGTGTTGGAGCCTCTGATGTAGTGTCTGGTGGGGTGACCTCAGTTACAGTAGGATTTTCCTTATCCTTTGATTCTTTGTCTGGTGCCTCTTTCTCTTCAGGCTTGTTTGATTCTACTGGTATTTCTACTACTTGTTCCCTTGTTGTATCTTGTGGTTTCTCAGGGTCAGAGCCTTCGAGTTTCTCTTGAGACAAGATTTCAACTACTTCCACAAGAATAGGAAGCTCCCCCAGTAATGATGTGAAAGCTAACTTGGTATCTTGACCTTCATCCTATGTGATGTCAGGTGCTATGTTCACATCTTCATCCTCATCTTTGTCGTCAGGATCACCATTAGTGATGTCCTTAATAAGTACATCATTGTCATCTTTCTCCTTTATTTGGATCACTACTAGATTTGGTGTATCCTGTGAACTATCCTTAATTTCTTTAGCAAGTGTTGTATCAATTACCTCGATAAATGATACAGCTAATTCTTTTTTCTTCTTTTCTATATCATCATCAATAAGTATTCCTTTTCCTTTTGACTTTGGTCTCTTCTTAGATAGATTAAGGAATTAAGTCTTCTCATTTTTCTCTCTTACTACAATTAGTGGAGTCCATATGAGTTGGCTAGACTCATCAAAATCTACTAGATTTTCATCTAAAATTTGCATAGCCCGACCTTTTGCATTAAATCTCTTGGCATAAGTATCCATATATTCTTTAATTTCATTAAGAGAGAAATTAGGTGCTGCCTTAACTAGGGATTATTCCCTCATCTTCTTCTCCATGTCCAAGGTGTATGACCACTTTTGGTTTATTTTTTCTTCAAGTGCCTTGGACAGTGGTTATCCAAACTTTAATGGAACTTGTTTAAAGCTTATCATCATCTGGATGATGGCATCCTCAATTTTATTATGATCCTCATTTGACATACTGTCAAACTGACTAAGCTCAGGAGCTGTGAGTTCTCCATTCTCTATGATGTCAGTAGCAACATCATCAATAGTTCTATCCTTGTTACTTACAACCTTGAATTGACTTGTGTCATTTTCATTTTCTTCTTCCTCAAGGTCTTTCTTACATCTTATTAGTCTTCTTATTTTCCTCAGTGCCTCAACTACAAACTTGGGTCCTCTCTTTGTATAAGTTTTAGTCAGTGTAGTTGCCTTTGGTTTTGCTACCTTCACAGCTCCCTTTTTCTGTGGTGGTGAAGTTCTAGTTGCTGACCTTGTTCATGCACATGTCTGCACTGGAAACTACTTCTTGTTAGGAGTAAGAGTGGGAGAAACTGGTATAGAATCTTTTTCTTTCTTAGACTCAATTTCCTCACTATCATATGGTTTGTCAGCCAATAGTAACTGACCTTTGATTGTAGGTTCAACTGGTGACTTGTCAGATGAGTCAGATACATCTCCAAATTTTTCAGTTAAAACTTTCTTCATTTTCTTTTCTTTTCTTGTTATTTTGCCGATGAAAAGACCTATTTTTATTCTTGATTTTGCTTCTTCAAAGGTTCCAAACCTCTCAACCTTCTTGTCCTTCGGTAAAGCCAATAGAGCTTCAGTAGATTTCAAACTAAAATCATGATCTATCTCATAACCCATAGGAGCTAGCCATTTTATCCTTGGCTCAACAACTTTAATCATTGTATGGTCGGTGTCAACTAGAAAACATATATCCATCTCATACTTCTCGACCAGTGAACTTGGAATCCTGCTCCTCAGATTCATCTTAATCTTAAATTATTCAAAGTAATCATCTATAACATTATTTACATTATCTCCTAGACTTTTCATTATATCAAAAAATTATGAAATGGTCAGTGTGTTGGTAGGCCAATCTATGTGACTGATAGAAGGAAATTTTTTTTGGAGATAGAAAAATAAACATACTAGCAGTGAACCAAACTTACAGTTGTTGGACTTCTATGACCAAATTATTTTCATAATCTCTTCAACCTGTTTCAGGAGTAGCTTGGCAAGGTATATCTGATGACCCTTTATCATTTTATAAGCCATATCCATAGTACTACATGGTACACTATTCACTCAGCTTGATTGATAGAATTTATAACCTATTACATGTGCTGCAAACTTAACTTCTAAATCCATAATAGAAGCTATCTTTAATGCTCAACCATCCCATGCTGTGCTGGTGTTCTTTTCAATTTTAGCTCAGGAGGAACTACAGAAAGATTTTTCTTTATCAATCGTAGGATACCCTATAACCTTGTGAATAATTCTCTTGGTTATCTTAACAAGACTATCCAGCCAAAATGTTCCCTCATGATATTGACTTAATCCTAATCCATTTGTTTATGAAGTTCTTCAAAAAATTTAGGGCATTGGTGAGTCCAATTGTCTCAACCTATTTATGCTCTAGTTTCAACTTTGCATCTTCACTACAAAGTGCCTGATATGAAACATACATATTGAAATCTCCTATTTCTCCAATTTTGTAGTGACTGTACGATAAGATATCTTCCACTAGTAAAACCCTAGGTGGGATACTTGAAAAAGTGCCCACTAAATCCATTTTCAATGCAACTTCAGGATGTGACTTGTAATTAGGTTCACTATAGTTTGTTGACATAATAAGATTAACTTCCTCTTCTACAACTTTAGAAGTACTCGCAGTGGATGCCATTTCAACAAACTAGGTTTTTGATAAATAGTGAAGAATGTGCTCGGTAGGGGTTCCAACTTACTGAGAATATGTTGGAGAATGTGCTCAGTTTGATCTGCAACTTCCTTGAATGATCTTGAAAGATTCTTTTCTTGAACTTGCTCTCTAAAATAATCGCTCTCCGAAATCACTTTGTGAAAAATGAACTTAGTCTTCTGTGTATTTATAACATTTTTTGATTTCTTGCTTAAAACTTTATGTCATTAATGCTTGACCTACTACCAGCTTGGTGATAACTGTTAACTCAGTGACTACTACAAATTTCCATCAGCTCGGTTAACACATGATTACTCACTTGGTTGTTACTGATACTCGGTTAACCTTGAATAGTGATTACTAACAAGTAACCTTTTGCTCGGTCTAATTTTTACTGACTATATAACTTTGATAGCTCATAACATATAAACCATAATGCATCTTAATTCATGTAGATTTGGTATGTGCTCATCATATTTAAGGAGCTGCATGTAAAATATGATCATTTAAAATGTCAGTCCCATACATATCTATATCACCTTAAGTAGATGTACCGATATCACCCAATCCAGTGGATGAGGTTTCACCGACAACATTACTTGACTTAGCATTCTCATTAGATGCCTTTCTCCACATGGTGTTTCTAATTTTCATGATATTTGCAATAGTGTTTCCACTCTCAAATACATGTCCTTCTTCTGGTGCTTGGTCTCTGTAGTCCTTTCTTAGATGAACGACCTTATGACAATGTAAGCATGCCATTCCAGTGCTTTTCTAGCTTCATGATTGTCCAACCCATCTTTTTTTGTAACAATTTACTGCTATATGTATATACCTACCACATGTAATATAGTTAACCCATGTATTGTAATCCTAAACATATGGATTACCTTTTCTCTTCGGTTGATATGGTTTCTTCTTCTATTTTGGTGTCCATACTTGCTTCATCTTAGCTTTGCATTCTTGTGCAGTGTGTCCAGTTTTGTTGCAAGTATAGAAGAGTTTCTCCATTGTAGTATTGTTAGCATTCTTATTTAGTTTTTCTCTACACTCATAAGCTTGGTGACCAAATTTTCCACAATAATAACAGTAACCATTAAACTTAGGAGTAACAGGAGGTTTACCTTGTGCTTTGCTTCTGTAGACATTAGAAGTGTGTCCCAGTTTTCCACAGTGATAGCATGGCAGTGTCTTAGGTCTTTGACTTTGATTGTTGTTCACTTGTTCTACTTGCTTGGATGATTCTCCTTCACCGGTATATCCTATTCCATCTTTACTTCCAAACCTTCTTTGATTAGTCAGAAAATCATCAATCTTTTTGGAATGGTCTTCAGCCATTTTCATCATTTCATTGTGTTGCTTTTGAGTTTTTATTTCATTTCTCAGTCTCTCATTCTCTTCTTTGAGTATTGCAACATCTTTAAGTCTTCTTGACAATTCTCCATTTACTTGGTTAACTTCCTGATTCACAACCATCATTTGATTAGATATATTAAGGTGGTGCTGAGTGAGTCTTTGTATCTCAGTTTCCTTTGCTTGAAGTTGTTTAGTTATTTGTCTTCAGTCTTCAATAGCTAGATTCCTTTCTTGCTCAGCCTGTCTGGCATTGTTTATTACTTCTACCATTCTCACCATCTGGGATTCCTGACCGATTTGTAGTGCTTTCACTTGTTTGCTTAAGTGAAGATTCTTTTTAGACAAATCAAAGATTATACTTTCAAATCCATCATAAATACTTCCTAAAATAGATCTAATGTGATCAAATACATCATCAATATCTTCTTCATGGTAACCAATCTCATTTTGCAAAAAAACTAGGTTCTTCCTTTCAACCAGTAATTTCTTCAATCCATCCTTGGCTTGCTTATACTGCTCAACAAACATTTTCATTTGAATCTTTTGATTCTCTTTTATTTTATCCAACTTATATCTCTCCATGACTAGATCTTTACCCTTCAGTGGTTAAACTGTTCAATAAGAGAACTACGCTTTGTACCAATTGTTGGATTGGAGAGATAGGGTACTGAGAGGGGAGTGGTGAATCATTGCCCACAAAAATTTCACTTCTTAAACCTTAAACAACAAACAGTAATAACCTTGCAAATAAATTGTATCCAATGCATGTATCATTCATTCATTCAACTTGTAAAAGTACATAACATGAAATCAACAAGATAATCATCAGATAACACAAGTATTTTGGTAACACAAAAACCCTTGTTAGAAGGTAAAAACTACGGTGGGGATGACACCCACAAATCTTTACTTCTACAAATAGAAAAGGTTTTCCTGTTAGGGCTAAAAGTGGTGATCACTTCTAGTGATCTTACCCTGTTAGGAGTAACATATTAGATCGATTAGATCTACCTAGTGATAGGATTTTAACAAAACTACTTGAGTGTGCACTCGGTTAAGAGATTTACAAAAAGACTGTTAGGTCTACTCTATTAAGAGATCTTACCAAAACTTTGTTACAATGATTAGAAAATAACAGGTATCTATCTACTAATGACAACTCTATCTTGTTTGATATAGATCGATGAAATACTGAATAGATATCACCTTTCTATGTGAAGATCTCAACTTTGAACTTCTCGATAGCCTGATCTGATTATGCTTAATCTAATTATCTCTTAATATTGTTCTACTCTATCTATCAACTGATAATCTTGAAGTTGGCTAATGCTTCAAGTGCTTCTTCGCTCATACATCTCCATAGTTACATCAAAATGATGTAAAATACAATTATATAGCATACTACTTTAGGCTGCTTACAAAATTAGGTTACAATATCTTAGAGAAAAACCCTAAGATCTATGATGTACAAAAATAACCTAGAGATCAAACAATTACATAAGATCTTCATTGCATTTAATGAATATCTCAACAATAAATTATCCTCGATCTTGGTAAAATGTTTTGTGATTCTATTGTAACTGTTTACATAGATAAATGTGCCATTCTTGATTCCTATGCTATTTTTTGTGATCCTTAGTAAACAGTGTATATACTACTCACTAATTACACTGGTGCTTGGTATCCAATTTTCTCAGTGTTTATTGTGCTCAGTATTGGTGTTTGATGCTCGGTAAAACTATTTTGTGCTTGGTGTAAAGACTTAACCAACTAGCTTGAGATGCTTGCTTTTACTGACTAGGTTAACATAGGTAACCAACCGATGTCTTTGATAATAACAATCATTAATGCTCAATTAGAGATAACAGATATTTGAGCTTATACATGATTGTCACCTAACATTTAGTAGGGCTTCACAGTCTAAATCATGTTTACGTGACTACTTGTGTCAAGGTGCTATGTGGGGCTATATGTCCTAGTCGTGCTTATGCATACACAAATGGTATGTTTGAACAAAGATCCTTACTAGAAGCTATAGAATAGTGGCCACCTAGTTCACCTTTAAAAGGTTGATAGTCTCCCCAAGACACTCACCATATCGAGCCCCCTTCAACATTAACACTTTGATAATATGACATCATGATTGGAGTCATTTCATGTTTAGTGATGGCCATATTTTGAGGAGTTTTTGGGTGTGTTCCTAAGTCAGTGAGAAAATATTTTCAATCTCATCCAATATCCTTCTAGGGATAAAAATTGTGCTTGTTACTTTCATTGCAAAACAAACCCATACACTTAAATCCTGCAAGGTTGTTTTGTCCCTTGTAGGTCCATTTTCAACAAACGTGCTTGTAATCCAAAAGTTTGATGTATGTGTGAAGATCAATTCTTTCCATTGAACAAATTGACCAAAATCAAATCAAATATTTGACTGATCAAATTTTGTGAAAAAAATTCTGAATCCTGGATTGTCATCTCTAACCTGGTTTTGTCATCTCCATAGATTGACATCTCTAACCTGGTATTGTCATTTCTGCAGATTATCATCTATGTCTGAGAGAATTCATCTCCATCTAAAAATAGTGAGCAATCTTATTTGACCAAAACACCTAAAAATTGATTCCGTAGAAGCCCGTCAAATCATTTGATGTGAAACATTGATTTTCCCTGTCAAAATTGATATTTTGTCAAGACATGACCGATTCTAGAAAACACAAGAAAGAAAAACTCCCAATCGCATGAGTTCATAGAGAGAAGAAAATTGTTCATCAGAAGACTAAAATCAATCAATCTTATTTGAAATCGATTCAAAAATTTCTAGAGGCTATTGAGAAATATGATAAAAATACCTACAACAATCGGGTTGCTAATTTTGTTGCCAAGAACAGAGTGAACATGCCTTTGTTACTTGGGAATCCTATGATTAAGTACCATTGACCTTCACTCTTATTCAAGTCAGTCATCCCTTTCTCATGTTTAAACACCTCTTACTTCATCTTCCTTTCAAAACATTAGGAGCATTAATCAAAATCTTGGACTTTAAATCCAATCAATCCATCATTCATACCTTCATCAAGAAATATGGTAAAAGAATCATTTAGATAGTGTCTCATAGACCATAATTCAAAGAAAATATTAATCCCTGGCTACTTTGAGAACTAAGTCTTTCTCTAGTAGTCCTAATCCAGTCCTATTTTTTTGGGGATCATTAGTCTATCACCCAAATAAGAGAAGGCTTAAAAATATCCAATCCTATGTTTGCATAATCACAAGGTCTTGTTTCACCTGGGTTTGTCCCAAACCTTTAAATCAAATTAATCCTTGAGGCTTAGTTCCTCTTTAATCCAATCTTATCAATAAATTAATCCAATTCAATCAATCTAATCAATCATTGAGGCTTAGTCCTTGCAATCCAATCCAAACTTAGTCCAATTTGCTCCTAGTTCACCAAATCCTTTCTTCTCTTCATAATCTCTCATCAATCATTCATCCTTCTTTGATCCAACCCTTCTAAGGTTTCCTATGCATGGTACTCACCCGATCACAAGTAAAGTTAAGACAAGAATCTCTATCCATGGATAATGATCAGGAGACTATCTATTATGAAGAATTTAATGATGAAGAGGAACCACACATGGAATCTGATAGAGTCATACCTGAAAGTGTCAGTGCCAATCCATGAGCTAAAGAGTTCTTTAAGGATCCTAACAAATTAAGCTTAGTGGAAGATTTAATCCAAGCCAAAAGTTCTAATGTCTTCATGAATCTTATTCAAAGGGGTGTTACACTCCTTGATAATTTTGATGAAATATTACTTGAGCATAACTTGATTTAGACCAACAAAATAAAAGTAGCACCCATAATGCCATCAACATCTGATAATACAAATAAAACTCCCCATGAAAAACTTGAATTAATTTGACAAATTTTAAACAAGCCTAACTCAAATAATGAGATAATTAATGATGGCTTAAATGTGGGTCATGGACCTAAGCAACAACCAGGGTCCTTAGGATGACGCTTGGCTTCTATTTTCTCAAAGCCTAGTGGGGTCCTAAAAAATCAAAATTTTGCACATATGAATAACACCAATCAAAGACATAACACAAATCCTCCCCCTCTTAGAGGACACAATGCATCATTGGGGGGAGGAACAAATCAATCCCACACAACCACTAATAATAATAATCCTGAACTAGTTCAACAAATCCAAGAGCTCAAAGGTATGATGATGGCTATGTAGAAAGGCAGAAAGAAGGAATTCTCTATCGCATAGATATGTCCTTATCCCTTTGACAAATCAATCACTCTTCAACCATTCCCCACCAATTTTGAAATCCCAAAATTTGATAAATACAAGGGAGACTCATGCCCTGCATAACATGTCAAAGAATTTTATGTAGTGGCTCAAGAGGTTTCCCACAATGATCATTTTATTCTAAGACTCTTTAGTAGAAGTCTTGGTGGACCAACCTTAGAGTGGCTACTGAGTCTCCCTCCTAGTTCCATATCTACCTTCCATGATCTCACTGAGAAATTCCTTACACAATATTCCTATAGCATTGAACATCAAGCATCACTCAGTGCCTTATGTAACATGAAACAAAGAAAAAAAGAAACCTTTGCCAATTTTCTCCAAAGATGGTGACATCTTTCCAATTGCATGCCTTGGAAAATCCTAGATTCACATCTAGTCAACATCTTTACTAAGAATCTGGTTACAAAAATGTCATTCCATATGAAGATGGTTTCCCTAGATTTGTTCAAGGAACTCATTATAAAAAAGAAGTCTATTGAAGATGGAATTTTGATGAAAGGAGCAATCAAGCACTATACCCCTAATTCATCTAACAACACTTAGGATAAACCCAAGTTTTCATCCAAGAACACACTCAAAATGTTCAAGCATCCAACAATAATAACTAAGGAAATCACAACAATAATGACCAGAACAATCACAATCTAAACATCAATCAAAACAATCAAAATAATCAAAGCAGTCAGAATAATTCAAATAACTAGAATCAAAGTCAAGGATCTGGTTATCATGGCTCTCTATTCTCATGATATAATGGTAACAATAACAACAACAATAATGACAACAATAATGAAGATAATTTACATAGCTAGAAGATTCTCTTGATGTTATCTTTCGACATCTAGTCAATCAAGGGATGATGGTTTACCCTAATACCAAGACTTTTAATGAAAATCAACCAAAACCCAATTGGTATAAGGATAATGAATAATGTGATTACCATCGCATAAAAGTGCATGAGATCAAAAAATGCATGAAATTTCATCATTTTGTGCAAGATTTGATTGATGATGGTAAAATTGAGGTATAAGGACAAAATGCCTCTACCTCTAATGCCCAATTAAAAATTTATTCTAAACCTTTTCCAGAACATAATAAAAAAAATGCATCCACATCCAAGGGATTTTCTTATGATTATTCTACAAACAAAAATCTTAGGAGATGATTGCACTTGTGGAATACTAGAATAAAATGATTTATGTGGCTTTGACTCACTATGTGGCCATATTGAACAATCCGAAGCTCATGTAAATACATTGACTTTAAAGAGTGTGGATTTTAATGTCACTACTCACCACCCTCACGTAACTATACAAGCTACTGCCAATCCACCTATTGTCGATCCACCCATTGCACCATCTACCTCGACACAACCCGCACCACATTATGACTTTCTTTCCCAATTGAAGAAGACCCCTGCATAGATCTCCATACTAGAACTTCTGCACACATCCCCCATTCACAAAGAGGTCCTTGAGAATGCCCTAATTGAGTCTCCCATCCTGGAGAATATCAATGATTCTTAAGTCCAAGAAATGATTGACAATTTGTCTACCCAACAACGCCTGGTATTCATCGACAAAGATTTACAAGGTCCTGATCCCAACATAATAAACCCCTACACATCCAAGTCACCATCCATAACACCCAAATTAAAAGAGTCCTTATAGATAATGGATCTGGTCTAAATTTGTGTACATTAAGCATGATCCGTAATATTGGTTTTTCTGAAGACATCATTGATGTAAAAAAAATAATAACAATAAAAGCATATGATGACATAGAATGGGTGAGTAAAGGTCTCATTGCACTCCCCTTACAAGTGGGCCCAACCCTTATTGAAAATATTTTTCAAGTGCATGATTTAGATTTATGCTACAATATCCTTTTGGGTAGGCCATGGATACATGCTATCTCAGGTGTCCCATCCACATTTCACCAGTGTTTGAAATTCCCACACCACGGAGCTGAAATAACCATCCCAAGAGATCATGAATCCTTTCAATATTGCAAGAGGCTAGAAGGAAAACAATCAAACTATTGCCTATTAAATGAATATGTTTGTCCATTTTCACAAGAGACTCCCATCCAACATGCTTCTTCTAAAGAACATTTGTCTAAACAAGCTAAGGGAAAAGAAAAGGTTACTCAGTAAAAGAATACTAAGACTGAAAAGAAAGTGATATTCATAGATCAAGGCCCAGGGAATACAAATTCGAAAATGCCATGTGCATTGGTCAACTCCCCCTCTCCCCCAAGTCTTATTTAAAACCTTCACAAATCTTCCCTAAGGAAAGTAAAGAAACCATGAAGTGTAAACATACTACATTTGAACACTGGGGATCTCTTTCAGATGAACATATGGAGCATAATGTTATTTCCTAGCTATTTGATGATGAAGAAGATAAATTTGCAGATATTCCTAAAGGGAAGTATATAAAGGCCACACCCATTGTTGAAAGCATGGGATATCACAACACTAGCCTCAGAGAAAATGAAAATGGAAGGAAAAATCTCATTAAAGCAACTAGATACCCCCAAGGAAGAGGACTGTGTTCTGTAGAAACTGAGAAAACCTTTGCCAAAGACTATTGTTTGATTGAATCTGATTTAGATGCTGCACAAGAGTTATTTGAAGTCCCTTTCTAGTACATTGAAGATGATCTTGATATTTGTGTCATCCATATCACCCAATTCGACCTTTCCTCACTTGAACTTCCCCTTACCAATCTTGAACTAATTGATTAGGACCAACAAGATTCACCACCTACCTTAGACATATGCGATACATAAGAGGTTGTTCTAGCACTTTTTAGACTAAGAAATCTCCAAGACAATGAACATCAGATTCACTACAATGAGAAAACCTACTTCGGTAGCTAAGTCAACTCCCTTAGTTGCAAAAATAAGGAAAAAGAAAATTAAAAAATGATAAAACATCCTTGGGTGGAAACCTTTTTGAGGCACGTTTGGATGGAGAAAAAGATAAAATAAAGGACGTATTCTCTAGTGAAAACCTTTTTGAGGTGCTAAAGGAGGGGGACATTGACTTGCCTTTCATGTCATTACCATTAGAAAAACCTTCTATCCTCATAGAAGATACAATGGCAATTAATCTGGGAACTAAAGTAGATCCAAAGGTCACCTACATTGTAGCCTCTCTAGATGTGACAAAAAAAGAGTACATTACTACATTCCTAAAGAAATCACAAATAAATTTTGCATGGACTTATAAAGATATGCTTGGGCTCAACACTAACTTGGTTGTGCACCATCTTGTCGTAGGTCTACAAATCAAACCTATCAAGAAAAAATTATGTAATATGCATCCCCAAGTGGCACTCCTGGTTAAAGTTAAATTACAAAAGATGCTAGATGTATAATTCATAAGGCCCATAGATTATCCTAAATGGGTCTCTAATATTGTACTAGTCAGTAAACCTTTTGGAGGTATCTAGATCTGTACTAATTTCAAAGACCTTAATCTTGCTTGTCCTAAGGATGATTTTCCACTATCCATCATTGACATAATAGTGGATTTAACTGCAGGGCATGATATGTTGTCCCTCATAAATGATTTTTTTGGATACAATCAAATTTGCATTTCCACAGAGGACCAAATACAAAAATGCATTCACTACACCCTAGGGTACTTTCTATTACCAGGTCATACACTTTGGTCTTAAAAATGAAGGTGCCACCTACTAGAGAGCCATGACAACCATCTTCCATGACCTCCTTCATGTGATCATGGAAGATTATGTGGATGATATCTTAGGTAAATATAAGACACAAGAATCACACATTGTTATTCTCACCACAATCTTTGATAGAGTGGAGAAGTATAAGGTTTGATTGAATCCCAAGAAATGTGTAGATTTGGTGTGCAATCAGGCAAGCTCTTGGGCTGCATTGTCTCTTGTAGAGGAATAGAAGTGGATCCTAAGAAGGTGAAATCTATTTTGGATATTCCACCTCCCAAAAATCTGAAACAATTAAGGAGCTTGCAAGGAAGACTTCAATCCATCCAGAGGTTTGTGTCACAACTAGCAGATAAGGTGCATCCTTTCTCTCACCTTCTATAAAGGATATCAAATTCATTTGGGACTGCTTGTGTCAAAAATATTTTAAACAACTCAAGATATATATGGCTAATCCACCAATGTTTGTCCCACCTATTATAGGAAGGCCTTTAATTCTTTACATTTCAGAAACTACCATTGCATTGGGTGCTCTCCTAGCACAACTAGATGACAATGGAAAAGAGTGTGCCATATACTATCTTAGCAGGACTTTAGTGGGTTATGAGCTCAACTATACAAATATTGAGAGAGATTTCCTGGTTGTAGTCTTTTGTACACATACACTACATTATTACATGCTTAATTATAAGGTGCATTTGATAGCAAATATTGACCCACTTAAGTACTTGTTATCCAAAGCCGCTCTGACAGGTCACACGATGAAATGGGTCATGATCCTTAGTGAATTTGATATCATGTATATAGAATGAAAACCCATCAAAGGACAAGCAACAACATATCAACTTGCAGAGGATCCTATTCTTGGAGACCATCCTATTGTCACCAAATTTCTTGATGACACTATCATGAATTTCACTCCCAACATTCAATGGAAGCTTTATTATGATGGATCCTTCACTCAAAAATGATTGAGGGTAGGAATTTTGCTGGTGACACCTCAAGGGGATTTTATCCCTAAATCTTATAAATTGACATTTTATTGCACAAAAAACATTGCTGAATGTGAGGCCTTGGTCATAGGGCTTCACCAAGTTGTAAAATAGAGGATTACAAGTTTGCTTATTTTTGGTGACTCTCAATTGGTTATCAAATAAGTAAAAGATGAGTATCAAACAAAAGATGACAATTTGTTGCCTTACCATCACATGGTTGAAGATCTTAAACACCATTTTATAGATATCCTTTTTCAGTAGATCCCAAGAGAAAAATAAAGAAATGGATGCCATGGCTACTATTGCTTCACTGATATCCATGCCAGAGACAAGCACATGATGTGAATTTATTATCAAGAATCTTATGGTCCTTGCCTATGACTAGTTGAATTTTGAGATGGTGTTTGAAATTGTTGGTCCCGAATCACCTTGGTATCAAGAAATCCTTGCCTACCTTCATGAAAAAACCATTCCCCTTACCCTTATGCCTAACCAACAAAAAATGTTCATCCACCACACTTCCCGTTACACAATCCTTGGAGACACCCTATTTCACAAACACTTCGATGGAACTCTTCTTTGATGTATGAATTTAGAGGAAGTACACACAACCATGGAAGAGGTGCATCAAGGAGTCTATGGAGCCCATTCTAGTGGCCTCACTTTAGAAAAGAAGTTTATTTGTACTGGATACTACTGGTTGACAATGGAGTAGGATACCTATCATTATGTGAAGAAATGTGTTCCTTTTTAGTAGCATGGTGATTTGATACACACCCCCACTCAATCCTTGCAACCCACCATTACACCTAAGCCCTTTTCCTGCTGGGGTTTTCATCTTTTGGGCTAGATATTAACAAAATATTTTGGTGGCCACAAGTATATCCTAGCCACTACTGACTACTTTACCAAATTGGAAGCCATCCCCCTCACCTACACAACCGGTAAGAAAATTTCCAAATTTATCTTGAATTATCTGTCTCTATGGAATCCCTAAAGATCTCCTTACCGATAAAGAAACACCCTTCAAAAATTAGGATGTCTCTAACCTTTGCAAGAAATTTGGTGGTGCAGGAGCACCCTCAAAAGATTGAAGCAAAGGAAGAAAAATATGTTAAGGAGATCTCAAATATTCTTTAGGTTCCTAAGAGACTAGGTAAAATCATTAGAGTCCAAATGTTCAATCAAGTGTTTTTGGGTGGCTATATAAACCTAAGACTCTTAGATTGAGGGGATTGATATGAGAGATGTTTTATGTTGAAATTAATCTAAATTAGGAAGTAAGGTCTTTGTTAGGTCCCTAGAGGTCTTAGGTCATCACCATAGGCCTAGATAACATTAAGAATTAAGGATTTGCAACAAATTTGAAAAGTTGCTCAAATCTTGCAAAAGTTGCTAAAAAGTTGCTTTGCAACTTTAGCAACTTTTCAAAAATCTATTATAACAGATGGGGTTACCCCTCTAACTGACCAAGGATGGTTAGAATAGTGAGGAGAGGTCTATATATATTTTATTTTGGTCATACCAATGCATATAGTTCATGATAATGTAACAAATTTGAAGAATTAATAAAATATACCCTATTTTTCTACAAAATCTAGACTGCAACAGTGATTGTACGGCTTGGTATGGTTAGTGGATGAAGGGAGATTGATTGGAGAGGTTTAATATGGTATTTATCTCCATTGTACAAGTGGTTTGAGGTCTCTAATTAATTTGGTCTTTGTGTGATTTGAATTTCAAAGCCATTGCCTTGAATTAAGGATAGGCCTTAGGGTTTCAAGGTTTTGTGGCCATTTCTTGCCTTTCGACCATGGAAATGTGATAAGACTTGGAGGAATGCAAGGATGTCCTATGTATATTAGGAATACAAAAGGAGAGAATTTTCATGCAGGGGAGGGTGGAGAAACAGGAAGCCCTAGGTAGGCATCTCTATGTGACTACCTATTAGTTAGACTGCTACCGACCCCATAACCTTTGATGGGTAATGAATCAAAGCACAAAACCTTGGATTTAGAGTTTCCTACCCTATCTTAAGATTTTAAAATTTTTGAGAAGTGGAAATAAATCCATTTGTGAGTAGTGCCTTCTTTAAAGCCCCTAATTAGTCCTATTAGCCCTAGGTGACTCAAGAGTCCTTTGGTGGGATAATTTTAGAATCAAATCCTAACCTTTACAAATTTGAAAGAAAAATAAAAAGGGTGTCCAAATAAATTTCTATATTGTTGGGTTATGTGGGAAAGTTTTGAATTAGGTTCAAATTACCCGGGTAGGAGGGCTAAAAGGAATTTGGCTAGGTTCCTAGCATTATTGACTGGAGAATGTTATACTTTCAAGTTGAGACTATTGAGAGGGAGTCAGGAGGGTGTTGATTCTTGCATCAAGTTGGCAAGGAGGTTGTGGGGTGAACAAGACATCATTTTTTCAAGAAGTCCTACTTGTAGAGGTTCTATCCATTCCTAGTTAAGGTTTCTGGATTCAAACTTAGGGATTGTGGGATTGTCTACATCATTTGGAATCACCCACCATTGCTCATCCAAATACTTCCTGCAAGGCAATGGTCAAGCTGAGGCTACAAATAAAACTATCTTAAAAATCCTCAAAAAGATTATTGATGAAAATGGCCATGATTGGAACCTACTACTCAATCCCACCCTTTGGGCCTATCGTACTTCCATCCATACTCCCATTGGAACCACTCTATTTTCCCTTGTTTATGGTTCTAAGGCTATGTTACCCATTGAAATTGAGCTCTCTTCCCTTAGGATTTCTCTCAAGAACTTGATGTGCGAAGAAGAATATAGGGTTGCCCGCTTGCAAGAGCTGCAACTCCTCAATGATAGATGTCTTAATGCCCTTAACCACCTCTATGTGTATCAAAATTGCCTACACTTACAGTTCCACAAGAAGATCAAACCTCATGAGTTTGATGTTGGTGACTTGGTCTTGTAGCACAACATGAAGAATCTTTAGAGTTGAGAAAAGAAAAGGAAGTTTGAACCTAATTGGCTGGGTCCCTTCATAATTACTGCTAAATTTGGTTCTGGGACATATCAAATTTCCACACCTAAGGGATGTTTTCTCCTCAACCTTGTTAATATTGTCCATCTAAAATAGTTTTATGCATAGATTAGCATCTAGTTCTTGTATAGTGTCTATTCAACAAAAAATCCCAAAAAAAAAGAAAAAATCTCGAAGAAATCCTCAAAATCAGAAAAGATCCTTAAAAACTCATAAAAATCTGAAAAGAAAAAAATCCTAAATAGAAAAAAATGTTCCTAAAAAAAATCATTGTTTGGTGAAAGCCTGGCAAATAGGCACCTCACACAAAAAAGAAAGAAAAAAATTCATCCAATAAGTGAAAACTTGGTTAACAAGCACTTTGGGAAAGTATCATGGTACAAACCTATTACCAGTACCATGGTAGAAGATTTGGATCCATTGTCTTCCCTCACTCACTGCACATATTCATCCCTATCTTTACCCTAATTTCTAATAATCTCTTCCCACATTGTCATAAAGATCCAAGCGTAATTCCTAGGAAGCTGAGCTTAACCCCATCACACTGAGCTTTTCTGAGACACAGTGATCACAATCAAGTGCTTCTCAAAAATCAACATCGAAATCAAATCTATAAGTTGTTTTTCTTTTCACATCTATTGCTAGTGAATATCTATGTCAGTCAATCAATCTTTTCCCTATAGGATGCGTCCTTCCTCAGTCAGCTCAAATCAAACTCATCCAATCTTCTCCTGTTCATGGAAAGAACTATGGACTGAATGACCACTTGGTTAGGAGGTCTTCTTTGTTGATTTTATGTTTTTATGTCAATGGATCCTACTCATGATTGCCTAGGTCTTTCATATTTTGGTATATTATGAATGGTGAACATTGATGCATGCGTCAATTATAGTATGATTTTTTTGCTGATAGTTTATGATTCTTTTTGGTTTTTTAGTCATGATTATGCATACCTTACTGGGGGAAACATGTTAGCATACTCATTTCCTTTAAAATAGACATCAATATGCCCAAACCTCTCCACTAAGTATATGTCATAGGTTTCGTCATGATTAGGCAACCTACACTTACATCCCTAAAGTTATCTAGTCCGTCTGAGAGTCTAGTCCATGTAGCATAACAATGTCATATGTGCTTTTATAACACATGATGCATACCTCATGTTGCAATATCAAACTAGGGTGTTCTCTCTAACAAAAACACAATATAAATCCCACAAAAGTCATGTAGATAGGATGCAGTTTTTTGGTCACATTTGCATATTACTTTTGGCATGGTTTCTATTTATTCCCCCTTCCTATAGCTCATGGATTTCTCCTATTGGTTAAATTTGACACACTCATTTGTATTTTAGTTAGTTCATTTCTTTCCATTAACCATTAACCATTAACCATTATCATTATCATTATCATATTCATTAATAATTAGTTTATTAACCATTAATCATTATCATTATCATATTTATTAATCATTAATCATTAGTTCATTACATTTGTTAACCATTAATAATTATCCTTATTACATTAATTAATCATTAATCATTAAGTTCATTACATTCATTTCATTTAACCATTCACTCATTCATTAATCATTAATCATTACTCATTATTCTATTTAATCATTACATTCATCTATTATTACATTACCCATTAAGTTATTCATTAACCATTATTAACATATCTTGCATTAATCATTATATCACATTTACATACATATATACATCCATCTAATTATACACATCCATTACATATATAAAATTTCATCATAAATACAACAATATAAATCTCACATCCTGCATCACAAGTGTCAGTCCATCACATCATCAAAAAGCTAGATATGCATAAAAGAATCAAATCACATCATAATCATGTCTATATATAAAAGAATCAAGTGTATAAGTCCATCAAATACATCAATGCATATACATATACATATCACAGTGCCATTGTACATATATTGCTCAAAATTTGTGCAAGTGTGAAAAATAGCAGGTAGGGCTCATGATGTTGGCTGTGTGGAAGGACCAAATCCTCCTTTACCAACCCCCGTCTATCTCATGGGGGTCTCATCCCTACTGAGGCTTGTGATCCCCTTACCCATGTCGTCTAAGAGCTTTTCCTATCATAGTACATTGCAACCCTTTGTCCCTCAGGAATGACCTCATAATAAAATTAGCAGTAGTACTCCATCTCCCTGATGGCTCTCATCTATTTCTTGTGAGAAGAAAAAGTATCCTACACCACCTGCATAACTCCTAGGACTGACACCGCCTATACTACGATCTCTTACTGTCCCCTGTACTCCTCAGCTTGATAATGCTATAGGTCCCTCTCCTAAGTCACTGCCTTTAACTCTTCTCTAACCTCCTCTATCAGCTCATCCTGTGATCCCTCGACCTCCACTATCTGAGTCACCATAACTATGAACTCACCACTATCTACTTGGGCCTATAATTTGTCCAAAGCACTCTGAGAACTATCTACTCATGCTCACTCCTTTGCTAGTAATCCATGAATCTTGGACACCTCAGCCTACAGATTGAGCTTAGCTGCCTGAGTTATAGCTAATAGTCCCTGTACCTTGGCTACCTCCACTTGAAGACTCAACTTTGATGCTTGTGCGGTAGCCACTAGTCCCTGTACTATGCCAAGCTCTATTTGTAGGCTATCACACTCTTCCAAAATAGTGTCATTTACCTCCTGGGCTATATAGTTGGGTCCCTATGCTTGTCCCTATGTTGGCACTGGAGGAGGCCCCTGTACTTGTCCCCATGCTTATCTCTACACTTGTGGTATCACTGGTGGCTGGACTCCACCCACTAGTCATGTACTAACCCCTAATGATGTGGTACTATCACCTGCTATTGACCCCTACCTACTCCTCCTCCCCTCCTCCTCCAACCCCATCTCCTCCTCTAGCCCCATCCCCCTATCCTCTACTATCTCCATCCCCATCTCCCTCTACCCCAACTCCATCTCCTCCTCCTGGCTGCTCTAGTGTGGGCATTGCACTTGGTACCATTAATTGAATGGGCTGATGAACTGACCACCACTGTGCATAAGTAGGTGTCACTCTGACATCCCATACTTGATCCTTCCCTTGGTACCAAGGTACCACTTCCATGACTACCCAGGATGCCCTAGAACTCATAGATCCACTCCTAGTCCCTAAAAAGTACCCACCTCTGGTGTCACTAGTGGATGCAAAAATAAGATTGGTACTTGGTTTTTTACTCAGCCAAACTATTGTGCTACCCATGATGGCATGTATTGGGCAATCATATACGGTGTTTGAACTATCATTCAATAATCTGTTTGAGTGAAACCCAAATAGAGGAAGTCCTCCCACCCATCCTCTATGTAAACATGTTGTTGTGCCACCTGGTGGCCACATGCCTCACACCCTGCATATGGTGTCCAATCAAAGCCCTGCATCTCATCCAACAGATGCTACTAGTGCCCAATAGAATTGAACCACTCATAGAAAATTAGTGACCAATATCTGCATACATAGGGCTCATATCTAGCTGGGGTCTCTTTAAGTTAGATCAGTCGAGATACTGCTATATGTTCCAAGGACCACACCAGTAATAAGGTCACTCTTGGCCCTAGTGTCTTGTGTCTTTGATAGGAACACATGTGTAGGTCATAGTACAACTAACCTAGGATAGTACACCCCTAGCAGTATCTCTCTCCCTCATCCTCCAACATGGCACTCAGTACTCGCGATAATCCCAAAGGAAATCCATGCCTTGCCAAATCTGGGACTAACCTGCCCCCAATTAACCCTACCAAATACAAAGCCACTCACCTCAACTATAGTTAGAATGAAATCACTTCTCTCCATGGTGATGTAGGGCAGATAAGGAGGATCCAATAATGGATGATCCAAACCTACAACTACCAATTATAACAACAAAAATTGCAGTGGAATACAATAAGATAATGATTCAAAAGATAATTTCATTCAGCATGCTCGACTGTAAGGCCTTCTGGGTTTCAGCCTATTACAAAGAAATAACAAAGTATCTTAGAAATATTTTAGCTAGCCTAGCTCTAAAACACATCAGCAACTAATGGAAACACTAAGGTAGATCTAAACTTGAGCTCGTAGGCCTCCAAGCAATCTCCTTGTCTCCAAGTATGCAAACCACTAGCTCTACTGTTACAATATCAGATAAAATATCTGATCTACAAGATCTCCAAGATCCAATTATGCTTCTAATCTCATGCTATTTCCAATCTACCATCCAACTGACTACTAAACATCTACCCAAGCTCTCAATATATAGCCAACTAAGCCACAAGTTGGCCAGTCAGGCTTTAATTACAATATAGGTCCAAACCAATAAAAGAAACCAAAACTAATGCAAGAATAATAAAAAATTAATGTGCCTTTGGATTTAGGTCCACTTTAAGGCCCTAAGAGTGCAAAGGCTTATTCATTATGGATCAACGGTGCCACATCCCACAATCAGCTCCAAAATTGCAAGAAAATACTATTCCGACGACAAGTAAAACAATTGTAACTTTGAAATAGTCCATCCAATCCTTATGAGATCTTAGGTGAAGGTTAAAAAATAGGTCCTAAAAATCATGTAAGCTTCACATACCATGAAATCAACAAATGAAATGATTACAAAGAAAACAACAGAAAATAGGACATGTTTTTGGTTGATGCAAGATTGCTCTAAGCCCGAGATGCTCCTACATCAGACACCCCAAGTAAATAAAAGAAAGTTCTCATGAGCTTTTGAAGGGAATAAGAATAGGTATCCCATATCTATTCTTAACCCATATGTCCTCTTGTCCTTCATTCCATGTTGTCTTTTCTTTATCCACTGTCACACTCAGCAAATTAGCTTGTCCTGAACCTTTCTCAGCTTTCCTTTCTGCTACTGACTGAAACTAATTCTGGCCATCTTTTCCTCTATTGATTACACTAGCACTTTAGTGAATCACATCTTCTCTAGACTTACTAATCATCTCAACATCATCTATAGTCCTCTCTGTCACTAGTGCCATCATTTGTTGCACTATCTTTTTCAAAAAGTCCATCTACCTCTTAATCTCTATAAATTCCTCAATGATGTCATGCTCTTTTTCTTTCAAATTCAGCATCCTTTCATTCATAGGGATAGGTTCATCAACTCTCTACTCCTAATGTTTGTCATAAGGACAACACTTGATAACTCCACATCCCTTAGCTCCAATTTCCTCCAAAGGTAATAACTTATGCTTAGATCCACCATGCATTACCACATATGTATTTGCAAGACCATCAAACATAACATGTCTATTAAATTGCCAAGGTCTCCCAAGCAATATATGACAAGCATCCATAGGCAATATATCACATAATATTTCATCATGATAAGATCCAATCTGAAAATTAACCAAGCATTGTTCTTCAATCCTAACCTTAGACACATCTTGTATCCAACTAATCTGATAAGGATTAGGATGTTTCCTTCTTTCCAAATTCAACTTACTAACTATCTCTTTTGAAACAAAGTTTTCAAAACTACCACCATCAACTATAACATTACATACCTTATCCTTGCACTTACATCTAGTTCTGAACAAATTTCTTCTTTGTATTGGTTCTTGGATAGATGTAGCCAACCTCCTAGTGAGAAGAAATTCACCTTGTTCTACAACATTCTCAATGTTTTCTTCAGTAGTTAATGCAACTCTTTTCTTAGGACATTCAAAACTTCTATGACCTTGTTCACCACAGCTATAACAAGTAAAAGTGAACTCATTTCTCCTTCTCCCTCTCTGTCCAACATTGTAGTTATTAGTATCTTGACCACTGCCAGATCCTTCATTAGTCTTCTTAGGATTTCCTCCGGCACCTATTTCATCAGTCTTTCCACCTTTTCTCCTATTATTTTGTCTTCCTTCAAACCTCTTGTTCAACTTCTCCTCAATCTTCAATGCCATCTGATAAGCATCTCCTATAGTTGTCATCCAAACAGTAAGTAACTCTTCTTGAATAATAGGTCTCAAGCCATAAACATACCTAGCAACCTTCTCTTTATCAGCTTCAGAATGACCAGTCCTAATCAGAAGTTTGTAAAACTCTTCAATATACTCTGGCATTGATTTGTTTATTTGCTTCAAAGCTTGCATTTTTTTAAACATATCCAATTCATAATCCACTGAAATGAATTGCTTCTTCAACTTGTCAACCATTCGGTTCCATCTAGTGATCTTTTCTTTTCCTCTTCTACTTCTTTCCAATTGAACTTCTCTCCACCAAATATTTGCATGACCTTTCAACTTAGTCTTTGCAAATTGAACTCTATTGGGATCTTCTATTTCTTCATACTCAAAGTATTCATCTATCTCATTAATCCAATCAGTCAACTCTTCTTGCCTAAGGCTTCTAGCAAATGTAGAAACTTCAATCTTGGGTCTCTTTCCAATTTTAGACATAGCTTTTAGGATTCTACTTTCTTCTAGATCTCTGACTTCTTCTATAGCTTCTTCAAATTGATCTTCTTCAGACTCATCCCTTTCATCCTTCAAGGTAGTCTTCTTTCTCAATTCCTCTTGCAGATCTTGTACTTGTTTTTTCAAGGCCTTGAAATCATCAAGACTGAATTCTCCAGCAGGTTCTTCCTCTAACATCTCACGAGCTCTCCTCAGAGGCATCTTCAATACAAGGTCCTGGTGTAGACTACCTCAACCTCGGTGCTCTATCCACACACTCAATATCTTCAAGCTCTGATACCACTTGACATAGGGTAGATAAGGAGGATCCAATAATGGATGATCCAAACCTACAATTGCCAATTATAACAACAACAATTGCAACAGAATACAACAAGATAATGATTCAAAACATAATTTCATTCAACATGCCTGGCTGTAATGCCTTTCAAGTTTTAGCCTATTACAAAGAAATAACAAAGTATCTTAGAAATATTTTAGCTAGCCTAGCTCTGAAACACATCAGTAACTGATGGAAACACTAAGGTAGATCTAAACTTGAGCTCGCAGGCCTCCAAGCAATCTCCTTGTCTCCAAGTATGCAAACCACTAGCTCTACTGTTACAATATCAGATAAAATATTTGATCTACAAGATCTCTAAGATCCAATTATGCTTCTAATCTCATGCTATTTCCAATCTACCATCTAACTAACTACTAAACATCTACCCAAGCTCTCAATATATAGCTAGCTAAGCCACAAGTCGACCAGTCAGGCTTTAATTACAATATAGGTCTAGACCAATAAAAGAAACCAAAACTAATGCAAGAATGATCAAAACTTAATGTTCCTTTGGATTTAGGTCCACTTTAAGGCCCTAAGAGTGCAAATTCTTATTCATTAAGGATCAATGGCGCCTATCTTGCAATTAGCTCCAAAACTACGGGAAAATACTGTTTCGACGGCAAGTAAAACAATTGTAACTTTGAAATAGTCCATCCAATCCTTATGAGATCTTAGGTGAAGGTTAAAAAATAGGTCCTCAACATCATTTAAGCTTCACATACCATGAAATCAAAAAATGAAATGATTACAAAGAAAACAACAAAAAATAGGAAATGTTTTTGGTTGATGCAAGATTGCTCTAAGCCCGAGATGCTCCTACATCACATTGAAACCACTGTCTAGATGTGGGAAGGTGCTCATAAGATTAATTGAATGAGGCCTCTACATAGGGCTCTATGCCCTCCTATATATACTCAGGAATGATTCCTTAGATCAGGACTCAATATATGCGCCACACGTAAAAAAGTGTGACTATCACCTCTCCCATAGGTAAATGGAAGCTAGAGGTTGGACTATGCCACCTCTCTATCAACACAGTCAATAGAGTTGTATGTGCTCTTAATTGTGGCCATAGGTGTACATGCTCCAGGTCACTCAAAGTGACTTGTCTCCACTTCACCGGTGTCAGCTCCTTTGCTAAGCTAATCATTTCTGGCCAGATCTCCCTCAATCAAAATTCCACCTCCACCACCTACAATCATCCAATTTCATATTCACCAATGCTTTCTATCTATTCAAGGGCATCCTTTACCCTCTCCCCATCCTCTATTTTTCACCCCCTTCACCGCTCTACATCTTTTGGGGTTCCTAGGTAGAAACACCCTTATACTCACGTACATGCCACTCTATACAAATGTGGATCTGCACAGATGTGAATCTACATGGACGCACATGTAGATGCCAATCCATGTGGAAGACCATCTGGGTGGATGCCTTTCCTAGGCTAGGTCAACCTTTGGTCAACCCTCTTGGTGAAGATGACATTTTAGCTATCGTCCCCACCTTCCCCTTTGTCATCTTTGTAGATGACAGTTCAGAGACTATCATCTCCATAGACGATGATCTACCGATCATCATCTCTACCCTGATGGCCTTCTCGGCCTATTTATGACCCCCCATGCATAAAAATGAACCTAATACAATAAGGACAAGGTTTGTTTCAACTACTCACCAGTGGTCCTACGTCTGCGGCCCTCTAGTAGGTTCAAATTCACTCTCCTAGCTACATACAGTCACATGGATCTATGGGAAATCTATTATGGGAAATTGATATACTGAGAGGGGGGGGGGTGAATCAGATATGTACCAATTATTACACTTTAACATAAACTTACTTGCATCATACAAAACATCAAATTCAATACTGAAATAGATCTAACATCCTAATCATCATCCATGAAAATGAAACATAACACAATGATTTTGGAAACCCAAAAACCCTCTAAAGGTAAAACTAGGGTGGGGATGACACCCAAAAATCTTCACTACTACAATATTAAAATTTTCTTGTTAGGGATACAAGTTTGATCATAAAATGATGATCTACCCTATGAGGGGTATGCTCTGCTAAGAGCTTTAAGACTTATACAATCTACCTTGCAAAAGGATTTAAACTTATAACAAAGTAAGCACTCGGTTAGGAAATTTACCCTAATTCACCTATTATAATGTCTCAGTACCCAATCCTTTAGTTTGCACTATGTTGTTGATAATAGATCTTCTCCTTCCAATATAGATTTGATCTTCTCTATCAAATATATCTTTGTTCTATCCTTTACTTCTCTACTCGGTCACTAAACTTTGTTTCAGATAATCAATATACTTATCTAATTTGCATGTATGAGATCTTCTTCATACTCATACTCTTCTTCTATGCTCCCTTGATATGTTTTAGGGTTTGGATGTCATCTTATATAAATAATAGATCAACTCTATGAATTGAAATCTATGATCTAGATTGTTTACTTAAGCTTCTTAACCATTCCCTAATTCTGATTGGTTACATGGATTACATAGGGATTAATGATTACAATTCTCAGGCATAATCAACTCCATGATTTCCTCAACAAACAATAAATGTCATGTAGATGTCAGCCAAAATGGTTTGCCTAAGCATTTTTACCATAACAAACACATATGTCAAATCTGGCTTATTCGACACTTGAAATCTTTGGCACTTGGCACTGACTGTTCTTCATACTTTGGTGCTCGACACTAACATATCTACACAACTTGGCTAAAATTGGCTCCACTAATATTGAGGTACTCAGTGACCTCTGACTTTCTCAATAGTAACTACTTCTTGGGATATGTATAATATTGACGCAAGGCAGGGATGCACGAGGGGCCAAAGGATGGCACACCCTAATGATCCAAGCTTGCAACACATAACAAGAGTGAGAGAGAGAATGCCATATCTATCATATATTATCATTAATTTGAATCATACATGCCAGGTTGTAAGGCCTTCCCGGTTAGGGCTTGATAATATAATGAATTACAAAATTCCTCAAACATGCGAGGATCTTCTACCAATCTCTAATCTAATGCCTTCTATCTTCTATCCAATCTGACTCCCTAAACTACCACCAAACATCTACATTTATACAAGAAGCTACTGAGCTGAGTCGGCCTTCAAATCCATAATTAATGGAAGTAATAGTCAAATCTGGGACCACATGCTTCCCAATGATGGAGTCTAGTATTAATTCCGTGATCCAATATAAATGCACAAGTTAGTCACAACAAGAAACAAAAACTAAACCTGTCGATAAGCAAGATAATCAAGCAGTAGATAGACAACACCAAGCGCCAGTGAATTAACCGACCACCTAGGAGATAATTGACAACACTTGGTAACCAAAGGAAACCGACCAACTATCAACCAACTCGGTCAAAGAAGAAACCGAGCAAAATAGACAAAACTCCAAATTCTTTTTGGTGACACAGGATTGCTAAGGACCCGAGATGCTCCTACATCAGACACTTGGGGTTATTTTGAAATGATTCTTTGAATCATTTAGTAGGTCTAGTCTGAGCTGCATCCAACTCAGACTGTGAAATCCAAGAATTGTCTTCCATCGGTCTATTCTTCCACTTAACTAGATATTCCATTTACAATTTTCCTCTTGTACTTTTGCCAACTCTTTCCTTCAAAATCTGTTCAACTTCATCATTTTGCTTAGGATATTCTATCGGTACTGTCACTTCTTCATCAAGTTCATGATACTTATATAAATCAGCAATGTTGAAAATCAGTGATATGTCCATGTCATCAGGTAACTTAATCTCATATTCATTTCCACTGTCAAATTTCTTTAGAATCTTGCAAGGTCCAAACTTCTTTATCTTCAGCTTTCCATATGTTCCAATAGGAAATAGGCCTTTCTTCAAATGAACCATCACTTCATCACCAACATCAAAATTTTTATGTCTTCTTGATCTATCAGCTCTATCTTTGTATTTCTGATTACTGTCTTCCAGCTTTAGCTTCACATCTTCATGCAATGTCTTCATATACTCAGCAAACTTTACTCCTTCAGCACTTCTCTTATTCTCATCAACAATGTCTCTCAAATCAGATATTCCTTTCAGTTGTGGACCATTCACAATCTCAAATGGTGTCTTTCTAGTACTTCTATTCATTGAATTGTTATATGCAAATTCTACTTGTGCCAACATAGAATCCTAATTACTCAGTGTGTCTCCAACTAAGCATCTCAAAAGATTTCCCAAACTTTTGTTCACAACCTCAATCTCTCCATCAGTTTGTGGGTGAAATGTAGAACTATATTTCAACTTAGTGCCAAATTTCTTCCAAAGTGTTTTCCAAAAATAACCAACAAATTTACTATTTCGGTCAGAGATAATACTCCTTGGTAATCCATGCAATCTGACAATTTCTTTAAAGAAAAGATCTGCTACATGTAATGCATCTGATGTCTTTCTACAAGGTATAAAATATGTCATCTTAGAAAATCTATCCACAACAACAAATATTGAATCATTACCTCTTACTATCTTCGGTAAGCCAAGAACAAAGTCCATATTGATATCAATCCAAGGTTTCTCAAGAACAACAATCGGTATATACAATCCATTATTCTAACTTACTCCTTTTGCAACTTGACAAATACCACAACTTTTCATAAATTTCTGAACATCTCTATACAACTACGGCCAATAGTACTTCTCCTTCAGCAAATTCCATGTTTTATGAATGCCAAAATGTCCAGCCAAACCACTACTATGTTTCTCTTTTATCAAATTAGATCTCATTACTCCTCTCGGTATACACAACTGAATACCTTTAAACAACATACCTTCCTACATGAAATATTCATCCCATTTAGTGTCTTGTTGATCTTGAATAGGTGCTCTGTACTTTCTCCACGGCTCAGAAAAATCAGGGTCATTTCATACAAACCTCTCATCTCATCAAAACCAAGAACTTCAATTTTCATCTCAGTCATCAAAGATCTTCTTCTACTCAATGCATCAGAAACTCGGTTAGTGACTCCACTCTTATGCTTTATCACAAATATATAACTCTGCAAATACTCAACCCATTTCATATGTCTTTGATTCAACTTATTCTAACTACCCAAATATTGTAAAGCCTTATGATCAGTATACAACACAAATTCACTCAGTATCAAATAATCTCTCCATTTCTTCAGTGAATGAACAATAGCATATAATTCTTGATCATACATAGAATATTTTCTTCTAGCATCATTCAAATTTTCATTAAAGAAAGCAACAAGTTTACCTTCTTGACTCAACACAGCTCCAATTGCACTTCCACTTGCATCACATTCCACTTGAAATACCTTACTAAAATTAGGTAATTCCAAAATAGGTAATTCAACAACCTTCTATTTCAGAGTCTCAAAACTTCTGTCAGCTCCATGTGTCCACTTGAATTCTCTTTTGTCTCCTCTCATAGTCTTAGTCATAGCATTACAAATTGAACTGAAATTTCTTATGAACTTTCGATAAAAACTTGCCAAACCATGAAATGATCTCACCTCACTAGCATTCATAGGTGTAGGCCAATTCAAAATAGCTTCAACCTTTTTAGGATCCATCTTCACACCATCAGTTGAAATAACAAATCCCAAATACACAATCTCTTCCTTCATAAATGAACACTTTTTTAGATTTATCAGCAACTTTTCCTCTTTCAATGTTTGCAAAACCTTTCTAACATGCAACAAATGTTCTTCTCTAGTCTTACCAAATATTAGAATATCATCAAGATATACAATCACAAATTTACCCAAGAATTTTTTCAAAACTTCATTCATCAACCTCATAAAAGTACTCGATGCATTAGTTAAACCAAAAGGCATAACCAACCACTCATACAACCTTCTTTTGTCTTGAAAGTAGTCTTCCATTCATCACCTTCTCTGATTCTGATATGATGATACCCACTTTTCAAATCAATATTTGTGAAATACTTTGCTCTAGTCAAACTGTCCATTATATCATCCAATCTCGGTATAGGAAACCTATACTTCACTGTTATCTTATTGATTGCTCTGGAATTAGTACACATTCTCCATTCTCCATTCTTCTTTGGTGCCAATATAGTAGGTACTGCACAATGAATCAAACTTTCTTTGATCAAACCTTTCTCTAGCAACTCTTGAATCTGTCAGTTCAATTCCCGATTCTCGGTAGGTGTCAACCGATGAGATGCCTTATTCGGTAAACTAGCTCTAGGGATTAGGTCCATAAAATGATCAATGCTTCTTTTCAATGGAAAACCATCAGATACATTATCAGAAATAATATCACTATACTCGGTGAGTAACTTATCAATCTCCTCAGGGACATTATCCTCTATTTTCTTACTCGGCTTATTAGGAATCACAACAAAACATACATCATTCCTCTTCAAAGAATTTACAAACTTTCTTCCTTCCATCAAGAAAACTTTCATAGATGTGAAAACATTATGAATAGGTTCTTCCATCAAAGGTAACAAGATTTGTTTCTTTCCATCAGCCACAATAGTATACTTATGCAATCTCCCATCATATATAACATGTCTATCATATTGCCAAGGTCTACCCAACAAAATATGACAACAATCCATAGGCATGATATCACATAACACCTTATCATAGTACTTTCCAATCTTCAAATTCACATAGCATTATTCACTTACCAGGAGTGTATGTTCATCTTTGATCCATGAAATCTGATAGGGCTTCAGATGTACCAACCTTTCCAATTGCAATTTTGTGACCATCTCTTCAGATGCCAGGATCTTTGAGCTACCACTGTCAATGATTACCTTCCAAACTTTGTCAAAAAATCTACATCTGGTCTTGAACAAACTTTTCCTTATCAGATCTTCCTTCTTGCTTTCATTCCATAGTGCTCTCCTTACCATCAAGTTATTTTCTTTCTCAGGCTCATTCGGTGACTCTTGTTGCACCAAAGCATTTCTACTGCTACCAACCTTCTTACTAACCTATGTAAATTCAAAAGATCTATGTCCTTCTTCTCCATAATTGTAACAAGTTCCTCAAAAACTTCCTCTACCATAACCACCTCGGTAGTTACTGCCTCTGCCTCTAGAACTTTCACCTTTCCACTCAATCTTGCCTTTGTCTAGATTTGTCTTTTCTAGTTCAGATCTACCTCTTCCTCTAGGGAATCTACCACCTTGACCTCTTTGTCTCTGTTCATGTCTCTTGTTCAATTTATCCTCGGCTTTCAAAGAAAATTGATAAGCCTCTTCAATGTTCTCCAGCTTGACCATACTAATCTCCTCTTGGATGAAAAATCTCAAACCATTTAGGTATCTACCCATTCTTTCCACATCATCTTCATCATGTCCAGATCTGATATCTAATCTATAGAATTCCTTAGTATACTCTTTTACCGAGCTATCTTTCTATCTCAAACTTTGCATTCGCTGAACTAGGTTAATCTGATAATCATAGGGTAAGAACTTTCCCTTTAATTTATTGACCATTTTACACCATACCTTGATTTTGTCTTTTCCTTTCCTCTTCCAATCCAATTGTAGATGTTCCCACTACAAGGATGCATGACTTTTCAACTTTGTACTTACAATCTTCACCTTCTTATCCTCAGGGATATTTTCATATTCAAAATACTTTTTCATCTCATTGATCCGGTCCACCAATTCATCAGAATCTAGCTTTCCACTATACTAAGGGGGATTGAAATGTGGTGTTGACTTCAGACTTGTCAAAGCCTTCAAAAATATTTCTTCACCTTGATCCATAATAGGAGCAGGTTCTGCATTCGCCTGTTCTTCTACAATTTCATCATCACTAACATCTTCAAGATGCCTGCCTCTTCTTTGGGCTGTTTCCACTACTTCTAACCTAGCAGCAATCTATCTTAGCATATCTTCCAATCCTAGATCTACATCTCACCTCCCATGAACCATCTTGACAACCCTCTACAATTGTAGGTCATATCACAATCTTCTACCCCACAACAATTCACTAGGGCTTTAAGAGGAACCTGCAAACCTAGATCCGTAGACCTAGATCAAGATCTCACCTCACTCTGGTACCACCTGATGCAAGGTAGGGATGCAAGAGAGGCCAAAGGATGGTCCATCCTAATGATCCAAGCCTACAACACACATGCAAAAGAAACAAACAACAAGAGTGAGAGAGAGAATACCAGATCTGTCATATATTATCATTAATTTGAATCATACATGCTGGGCTGTAAGGCCTTCCTAGTTAGGGCCTGATAATATAATGAATTAAAAAAGTCCTCAAACATGAGAGGATCTGCTACCAATCTCGAATCTAGTTCCTTCTATCTTCTATCCAATCTGACTCCCTAAACTACCACCAAACATCTACATTTATACAAGAAGCTACCGAGCTGAGTCAACCTTTAGATCCATAATTAATAGAAGTAACAGTAAAATCTGGGACCACACGCTTCCCAATGATGGATTCCAACATTAATTTTGTGATCCAATATAAATGCACTAGTTGGAAACAATAGAAAATAAAAACTAAACTCATTGGTAAGAAAGATATTAGAGCAGTAGATAGACAACGCCGAGCGCCAGTGAATTAACCAATTGCCCAGGAGATAACTGACCACACTTGGTAACCAAAGAAAACTGACCAACTACTGACCAACTCGGTCAAAGAAGAAATTGAGCAACATAGAAAAAACTCCAAATACTTTTTGGTGACACAAGATTGCCAAGGACCCGAGATGCTCCTGCATCAAATATACATGACACGGCCTATACATGATGACTTGGTCGCAGTGATGACTGATCAACATTGCCTAGAAAATGACTAAGTGTAAGACACTAATATAAAACCAAACATAGGGATCAACAATCTCCCCCTTTGACATTAGTGGCAAAAACACTTTGTCATGACATTTTACATTACATTTACATGAGTACTTAGTAATATCAAAAAGTTTTATAGGAATACTCCCCCTAAGACTTGACTTGTCTTCAAAATATTTTACACACACACACACACATAAGACTCCTTTTTTTTTGACATATAATCAAATATATACATTTTCAAAACTAGTGTGTCATACCATTGGTCCACTAACTATGTCTGTATCTGCTTTCTACTTTCTGCTATGATATTTCACATCATTTTCATTTCCCCCTATATCATTTCCCCTTTCCAATATTATGTCATGTCATGTTATTTCCCCTTGTTTTTGTCACTTGAAGTTCTTGGGGTGTAGGGGTTTTGAAATATTTGTCCAAGAAATGTTTGTGAAGTTGTATTACTATCCCTAATGCATTGTCCCAACCCGACCTTATAGACTTCAAAACCTCAGATTTTATTTCTAGCTCGATAGCTAGCTCAACTAGGATTTTGACAATAGAAAGATGAGGGTCTTTATGTACTAGCTTCTTTGCTATGACTAACTCCCTCGGCATAACTTTGAGAGGACATGTCAAAAATATTTTTATAGAGATTAGTCTAGCTATTATTTTACCATCATTAGCCACCAACTCGGCTAATCTACCTTGGACATGTAGGAAGATGGTAAAATGAAAATAAAGAGTAACTTCCTACTTTATAGACTTCAAATGGTTGGATTAGGGTTGCATTAATGATCCGTACACTTTCTAAATAAGATACAACTATCTTGAAAATCTCATGTCAACTTGGTTAACATAATCTCAGTCGATACTGCCATTTAGCTTGGTACATATCACATCTCGGCTACCATAGGAGCTCAACATACACTAGTGAATCGGTAACTATGGGCTAAAATACTGATGCTTGACATCAAATATACAATGTAACTCCTTACTCAAATATGTCCTAATGCATCTTGATCTATGTAGATATGGTCTTTATCTTATCAAATGTTAGGAACTGATGTAAAATAAAGCATTGTAGGATTCAGTTCCTCACATAGATTTCTTTGCTTAGTTAGAAGTAGTGTGATCACCTAATCCATTGGATTGGGTGACCTTAGGTTCATTGGCTCCACTACTGCTTCCTTCCTCTTTCTTCTTCCAAGTATTGTTCATCTAGTTTCTCATTTGATCAACAAATTATTCATTCTTTACTTGTTCATTACTCATTTTATGTGCTCTACAGTCTTTTTTTAAGTGACCAATCGTATTGCATTTGTAACAAACCAAACTTCCACTCATCCAGCTCTTGGATTTTCCTCTATTCAAACCATTTGCTCCAATGTGACCATACTTACCACAATAATGAAAACTATACCATGTATTATAGTCCCAATTGTATGTGTTACCTTTCCTAGGTACTTTGGTATGTTGATTGAATGTCCACTTAGCTTTGGATCTACACTCATGTGGTCTATGCCCATATTTTTGATAGTTGAAACAATGTCCTTGAAATCTAGGTGAGGTACGTGGATTACTGATCTTTGTCTTGCATTCATGTGCCTGATGTCCATGTTTCTTACACTTAAAACAATATCCATTGAACTTTGGTTTAGGATTAGACTTACCATGTTTTCTTCTATAGATGTTAGCTGTGTGTCCTAGCTTTCCACAGTGATGGCATGTAGGTTTGTTGTTCTTTGGCTTTGCATTCCTCTATTCTCCACTCTTTGATTATTCTCCTTCCTAAGTGGATGATAGGTGCTCATCATGTCCAAGTCCAAATGTATCACTGGATCTTCTAGGTGACCTTAACAGTTCTTCAAACTATCTCACAACTTCATTAGGTTTTTTCATTCTTTCATTGAGTTCTTTTTCAGATCTTAGTTCATTATTTAGTTGACTATTTTCTGATCTCAGATTTTTGATTTCCACATCTTTCCTGTCCAACTCTTGATTAGCAAGTAGCAATTGATTTACCATGTCCAATTGATTATTTTTCAACCTTTTCATGTCACATGTCCTTTCATCAAGTCTCATGGATATCCACCTTTTATCTTCTTCAGCCATTGTCTTACCTTCTTCAACTTTCTTTTTCTATTCAACAACTTCACGGAGTCTTATTGATTATATTTCTTGTTCTCTTTTCAGATTTATGATGTCTTCATTTAGTATGATGTTTTTCTCCAGAAGATCTTTTATGGCTTTGTCACTCTCAATAGAGATACCACTATCAAATATTCCTTTAGTATCCTATTCTTGATATTGAGTTTCATTCTGTTGTATTGCCAATTCTCTTCTTCTGCTTAATGATTTCTTTAGTTCACATCTGGTTGCTTCAAGTTGATGTAATGCAAGCTGAATTTCAATCTTCTAATTTTCTATGATCTTTCCAAACTTATAAACCTACATCTCAAGATCTTAGACTCACAAGTGATTAGACTTCTTTAAGAGACTAGGCTCTGATACCAATTGTTAAAAATCTATTAGGGGAAAGTGATATAGTGAGAGGGGGGGTGAATCAAATATCTACCAATTGTTCCACTTTAACATAAACTTACTTGCATCATATAAAACATTAAATTCAATACTGAAATAAATCTAATATCCTAATCATCATCCATGAAAGTGAAACATAACACAATAATTTTGGTTACCTAGAAACCCTTGAAAGGTAAAATTGGGGTGGGGATGACACCCAAAAATCTTCACTACCGTAGTATTAAAATTTTTATGTTAGGGCTACAAGTTTGATCATAAAATGATGATCTACCCTGTGAGGGGTCTGCCCTACTAAGAGCTTTAATAATTATACAATCTACCTTACAAAAGGATTTAAACTTACAACAAAGTAAGAAATTAGTTAAGAGATTTACCTTGATTCACTTGTTAGAATGTCTCAGTATGCGATCCTTCACTTTGCATTGTGTTGTTGGTAACATATCTTCTCCTTCCAATATATATTTGATCTTCTCTATCATATATATCTTTTTTCTATCCTTCACTGCTCTACTTGGTCATTGAACTCAGTTTTAGATAATCAATATACTTCTCTATATTACATGTATGAGATCTTCTTCATAGTCATACTCTTTGATCGCTTCTTACAAAGGCTCAGAAACTAGGTGTAATTCCAGAATTAGGGATTGGACATCTGACCGAGTAGTTTATCCTCTTCATAAAAACTCATTTAGTATCTCAGACCAGGGACGTATTTCTTGAAATGGGCCAACAAAGTATATGCACCAGGTATCACTTAGCCATACATTTTATCATTGCTATAGGAAATAAATGATGAAAGGAAACTATTCTATGATTATAGGGAATGAATGATAGAGTAATTCTTAAACTAAAGTTGTAGAAAAGTAAGCATTGGAAAGGAAACTACAAAAATATAACTACTAAAAAAACATGAAGACTCTTACGAACTATGCCATAGTACTTCTCGTGTTCCACTACTTTGGCTGCAGGAGGCGTCAACTGATCCGTAGCTTTAGCTGTAGGAATAGTTCAACACTTGGCACTAAAATAGCAGAAATGTAGGAAATGATTCGAACTAGTATGAATCTATCTAACTATGGATTTCTCACCACATGGGCCCCCTTGGATGAGTTTCCTAAATCACAAATATGCTCAACTGAATCTCAACACTTCATTTATTTATTGATTGAACAATGGAGTACATGAATTTCATAAAATAAGGGAAACAACTAAAAATTATATTGATAATAAACTTGACAATGCCCTCTCTATTTCTCACATAGGAGTGAGGCTCTATTTAAAGGAAAAATCCTAAGTACTTTCCTAACCGCACCATAGAAATAGGTGGATCTTTATTACAACACTACTAGCTAGAAAGAAGAAAAGCTTTTAAGACTAAAATAGTTTAAATCCAGAAAGGAGGAAAGAGTTTTTGTGACAACAAATCTAACTTCCCACTTGCACCTAGATCTTCTCAGGGAATTTAACACATCACATTTCTCTTCGCTAGAACTTCCACCTTGTTCTTTAGAAATGTTCAATTGGCGTTGCACTGAATGCTTCTGTGCTAGAAGTTGCAGGAAGACCGGGTTGAGCACTCCATGAATGAATGCGCTATACCTGGTCAAAACAACATTTTCTATTCTAACACACTACACCTTCAAGGGTTAGGATAAGACATTTATGATAGTAATTATCAGAACACACATGATCATTCATATTCAAACAACTACTCTACTCATTTAAAACATAACCATATCTTTTAGAATAAGAAATATAGTAATTCATCCAAGCATAGCATATTTAAGTACCTTTGAACCAAGTTATATGTCTGATGGTAGCATGCCATATAATAGCAGAAAAACATAGAAGTATTAAGGTAAATGTATCAAAATAAGGAAAAAGGTCTAGCAGATATCACCCTAGGGTATCTTAAAGTATGGCATTAATATGCCTCATCATTTTGCCCCCTACAAAGACTAGTGCCTATCTTGAGGCACTGAAGTATTTTAAATTTTTTCTAGCACCCTAAAGTCTCCTTCTTGTGTTTGCCTGAGCATCGAACTATGCACCCTCCAGTAGAATTTGTTCATTCTATCAACCCTTACACCGACTTAGCTCTAAATATTCATCTAGCTCATCATCCACACAACTATAGAGTGGCCACATGAGTAAAGGGGGCTGGAAAGTAAGAGGCATCCATCTTTCTGGTCTCGGCTGTCATCCCAATTCTATATACCAGTGGACCCTTTACATGGAAGCTTTGAAGTTGATGACACTATGTGGCTCTACCTTTTTCAGAGATCAGTCTAGTCCACCTCTGCTCTAATCTATCTATAGCTCTATTTCTATCAGCTAAGGACAATATTTCAAACTTTGTATATACTTGGTCTCTGTTTGCTAGTATCCTTCTCCTGTGTATGGAATCATTAAAACCATAGACAATTTCCAACTAGTTACAGTAGAGCTATCTAGGTGTTTTGCTTTTAGGATGCAATGGAAGTGGAATATTGCATTCAAATGCCCTATACCTATTCGATTGTTCCTTGTAATAGATTTCATTATTAACCCAAGAAAGTAATGAGGAAAAATGTATGTCTCCCACAAATAATAGGGGATTCCATTCTATGTTTGATGGGATAGCATAATGGTGCAGATAAAGTTCACAAAGAAGGTTCCTAATGAAGTTAGGTGACATCTCATATGTGGCCATAAAGGCTTGAGGGGTATCTATGTCAGAACTTAAATCCTTGATAACGCTCATAAATTTAAATAGTAAGAATCATCCCTCAAGCACAAAGCATACACCCTAGGTGGTGGTCGACATTCTATAATCTTGGGAAACAATTTGATAACTGAATCCATCTTATCATGTAAGAGCTTTATTTCTTGTTTTTTCTACCGTATTTCCCTTTTTAACTTGTCCCTTTTTGTTTCCTACATTGCCTTTTCATACTAAATTTGTTGAAAATAATCCAAGGACAAAGAATGTACCGTTACCTAGTCTCAATTTTCCTATGGAACCGGGTGTTTTGGTTTTGCCTCATGACCTTCTTGTTGAATTGGCATGGATGCCGCTAAAACATCATCTACTTGCACATTCCCTGGATGGGAAGAAGATACATTAGAAACATCCATTTTCTCTTTTTCTTTTGGCCTTAAGGTTGCAGGTTCCTTTTCCATCACATCATCACCTCCCATGGTTGGATTTTTCTCTTGTGGGTTCATATCCATCGATTCCTCAAGAGGAACTTCATGAATTGAGCCAGCCATCATAGGTGAGTCCTTTGTCTTTTTCCTTGAATTCAAACAAACAGTGTGCCATACTGGTGTTTCTTCTGATACTGCATGACATTTATGTGGATTTTTTCTTGTTGAGGTAGATGTGGCTGCAGGAGGAACAGGGTCATCACTTGCTTCATAGCCAGACATTTTTCCTTTCCCCTTCTCATTTTTCATGGCTTTCTAGGGACTATGGGTTTATACAAGAACCTCAATTTCTTCACCCTCCAAATTATGGTTTGGAGATTCTATTATTATGTCTTCTTGATGAAGAGGCGGGCTCTCTTGAGTTCTTTCTGGAATGGAAGGTTCTTCATTTTTAGGAATGGCTTCAGCAATAATATTTTCCTGTGCTTCATGACGCTTAGGGTGTGGCCCTATAGGCATGGGTCTATCCCTATTTAATTGAACATGAGGAGCGATAAGAAATTCATCCCAGGTCATGGGAGAATTATCACGTAGGGCTTTTTATACTAGTAATTTTATTAACCCATGATGGGTAACAACATTTTGTCTACCCTTTCTCACTTCTTCAGAGCTCAAATTCAATAGGGAGAATAGGACTTTTGGAACATTAATTAGGTGTGCATGCCACAAATGGCTCAGAAGTTTAAAATGCACAACATCAAGAAAAGAAAATCTTCCCTCGCAAATAATATATCTTACAATATGAACAGATAACTGAGGGTAATCACCTGGAAGAGAGAGTCTTTTAGTACCTTTCTTGCTACTTTCCATTGTAGTGTCTATAGGTAGGGAAAATTTAGCTCTGGTTGTGCGGGCATCATGACCATATGGAAAAGGTTCACTTGTAGCAGGAAGTCCAGAGACTTCTACTATTTGTACTTTTGAAGCTTCAACTTGTAAACCTTTCACATATGCCACCCCATTACTAAATGTATGCCAAAATTCCACTGCAATGGCTTCGTCATGACCATTTAATCTAATAAAATAACTGAGCCAACCCACATGATTGAATTCCTAAACACTAGCCTGATCTTGCAACAATGACGTGTGATTAGATGGTTCTGACCGAATAGGCTGCCCACCCATACTTGTTCACTCAAAAGCCCCTACAACCTTAGTTCTTGAGTTCAATTTCTTTCACAATTTCTCCTAATTTCTAAACTTCCCACTTTGCACCGAGTCAGGGTTTCTTGCAATTTGTTAGGTAAGTATGGGAGTGAAAATATTAGAGAATATGTGAAAATTCTAGTTGGCTTTGGTTTTCGGGTTTTTAAAAGGACTTTAAGGCCATAAGCTAAGGCTAGTAGATTAATGATCAGACTTGAAGCTTGTGTGCTAATAATGAAAATTAAATCAAAATCTTGGGCAAATTTTTCATTTTATATTAATGTACTACCCCCTACAAAAAGGACGTTGGTGTCCTCACATGCTTGGTTCAAAAGTACAACATTGCTTGGAAAGAATTGCTAAATTAAATGAAGCTTAAAAGATAATTATGTTTAAATAAATAAAGAGTATGTGAGAGAATAGATGATTGCGTACCTAATGTGAAAGTACCATAAATGCTGATATCCAAAAAGATATAATGATGTGTATCATGCAAAGAGAAGTACAGTGTGGAAAAACATGATGGATGAATGAATGGAAAAGAAAAAGGTGATGGGATGGGTTATTTATTATGGTAGAGAATATTTTCCTGGGAAGTGAAAACTTTATTATGGTTGCAGTCGTGCAGAATAAAAGTGATGGTGGAAAGTTGTAGCTAGTTACAGGAGAATCACCCACAAGAGGAGGTGCATCTGTTGGTTGAAAGTCTTCAGCTGGAGGAGGTCCAAAATGTGTGGGGGGTTCTTCAGATGCATGATCTTGATTAGCTGCATGAAGTTCAGTTGCAGAAGGAGAAATCTCAAACTGCTCTAGGAACTCAACCTTTATTTGTGGTTTGTGGTACAGATGAAGTCTATGCCCATTTACCAATAACTTGAAACATATTGGGTTGGTGGTTCATAAATGAACTGCGCCATTGGCATAGACATTTTCAATTTCATAGGGACCTAGCCACCATGTAGTAAGCTTACCTTGGGTTTCTTGATAGCGAGAGTCATATAGGAGAGCCCAATCACCAAGAGAAAACCTTTTGGTGAGGATGTGTGAGTCATGCCACCTTTTATGTTGTATCTAGATCATCTCTGTGTGATGTGATTTTGGCTTTCTCATTTCATGCAGTTGGTTTAGCTATAGGACTTTGTCACATTATGCTGTTGGAAGATCAATGTTTAACTGTAATACTATTCTCAATGTTTTATGCTCAAATTCTATCAGCATTACAATATTTTTGCTATAAACCAGCTCAAAGGGTGTGAAATCGGTTGATGTTTTCCATGTTGTCCTATATGCCCAAATTGCTTCTTGTAACCATGTACTCCAGTCTTTTTTATGTAACTACACTATTTTGGTTAGGATGGCCTCTATTTCTCTATTTGTAACCTCAACTTGCCCATTTTCCTATGGATGATATGGACTTGATGTCCTATGGTGAATGTTATATTCATTCATAAGTGCAGTAATCAGTGTTGATATGCACCTTGATCAGTAACCATTTCCCTTGGGACACCAAACCTTGTGAAGATTTCTTCATATAGAAATTCAGCAACCTTGTTATCTCTAGCATGTTTCATAGCACGTACCTCCACCCATTTAGTTACGTAGTCGGTACATACAATGATATAGAAATTTTCATTTGAGGATGGAGTAATGGGTTTGATGAAATCTAACCCCCATTTGTTAAATGGAGTTACTACCACCTATGGAAAGAGAGGCATTTCATCAACTTTATTGGTCATCCCATCCTTTGGCATTGGTCACATTTTCTTGTATAGTTGACTGCATCTTTATGGAGGGTTGGACAATAGTATCCTATGTTCAGTATCTTCATTGTTGTTCTTTTGGCTATAAAATTCCCTCCACAAGGCTCATTATGACATGCATGGAGGATGTCATAGGTTTCATCCTCCTTTACACACCTTCTCAATATTTGGTCAAGCCCATTATAGAATAGACAATCATCAATCCATGAGAAATTGAAATTTTTTTCTATGAGGAGTCTCTTTTCTTTTGGTGAGAAATATGGAGGTACCTTTTGAGAGAACAAATAATTGGCAATATTTGCATACCAGGGAGTTTTTGCTACAATGGAGAATAGGTGATCATTAGGAAATCTGTCATCAATAAGTTGTGATTCATCCTTGTTCCGCAATCATGAGAGAAAATCTAGAACCACATTTGATTTTCCTAGCTTATCCACTATGGTGATATCAAATTCTTGTAACAATAGAAGCCATATAGCTAGTCTTCTCATGATTGTAGGCTTATTTGCAAGGTACTTAATTGATGCATGGTCAGTATGCACAAATATATGGTATCCTATTATGTAGTGGCCTAAAATTTATTGAGGGCATAAATGACTACCAAAAGCTCATTTTCTGTGACTATATAATTCAGTTCGACCCCTTTGAGATTTTTGCTGACGAAGTAAATAGCATGCTCTACTGTGTCATCTTTTTGGCTGAGCACATCTCCTATGGCATGATCTGAGTCATCAGTATGTATGTGGAATGGAAGTTCCCAATTTGGTCCTCATAAGACTAGGGCTATTGTAAGAACTGACTTTAGCTACAGGAAGGCTTCTTCACAACTTGGAGTCCAAGTAAATTCTAAATCTTTGGTAAGCAGAGAATGAAGGGGACTAGCCATTTTACTGAAATCTTTTATGAACCTTCTTTAATAGCCTGCATGTCCAAGAAAACTTCAGACATCTTTTTGCTTGGTTGTGTTGGAAGGTTTTGAATGACTTCAATTTTGGCTGGATCTACTTGGATTCCTGTTGCAGATATATAGTGGCCAAGCACTATCCCTTCTTGCATCATCATGAAACACTTTTCACTGTTAAGAGATAGATTATGTTCTTCACACCTTTTTAGGACATTGTCTAAGTTGTTCAAGGCTTCCTCATAAGTTTCACCATATGTTGTGAAATCATCCATATAAATCTCCATACAGTCATGAGAGATATCAATAAAGGTGCTGATGACTGCTCTCTGAAAGGTTGCTGGAGCATTATAGAGACCAAATGGAAGAACTAAATAAGAAAAAGTCCCCCAAGGGAAAGTGAATGTTGTTTTTTCCTGATCCTCTGGAAAGATTTAGATCTGATTGTACCCACTATAGCCATCTAAGAAGGAAAAATACTTTTTGCCTGCTAAGGAGTCCAATACTTGGTCAATGAATTGAAGAGGGAAGTGATCCTTTTTAGTTGCATTATTGAGTTCTCTATAGTCCACACACACATCATTTGCCTCCTTTTTTGGCACAATTACTAATGGGGAAACCCACTGACTATTAGATAAAGGATAAATAAATCTAGCATTGAGTAGTTTTTGCAACTTTGTTTCAATGATTTCTTGTAATGCTGGGTTCACCCTCCTTTGAAATTGCCTCACTGGAGGTTTGTCTTCTTTTAGATATATCCTATGAGTGCATAGTTTTGGGTCCAAGCCTTTCATGTCAGAATAGTCCCAAGAAAATGCTCTAGTATGGTCCTTCAACATTTTTGTGAGAGATGTTTGCTGTTGGGTGGTTAGTTTTCTATTGATGTTTTGACAATGACCAGGAGACACCTCTATTTGCTTAGTCAACTCTATCATCGATGTGTCCATAAATGAGGGTGCTTATATCTCATGGGGAAGTAATTAGTGGTAGATTTATTTGGCTTCAGGAGAAGGCCATTGGCAATCAATGCTTAAAACTTGCAGAGAATAGTTGTTGGAAGAACAACCTAGATAATCTAGGTTTGATCCATACTAGTTTTGCAGGATGTTGGTGATCACCTTGTCTTCATCCTGAAGCTGCAGGAAGGGGTATCTTTTTATCATCATTAACTTAGATACTAAATTGATAACCTCATCTTCTTCTCCTATGTCAGGCCATATTGGTGAGGATAATTCCATTTGGGGTTGGGTAGGGGGGTACAAGACTAAAGTCTTAGTATGCTGACTGTCAGAGATGGTCATGTCCCTTGAGCAACATCTAATATGATCATCAACATTTGCTAGACAAGGCCTTCTAAGTATAATTAGGTATCCTCCTAAGGTAGCCTTTGGTGATAGGATCATGAAATCAGTTGGGTACGACTAGGACTCAAGGTCAACAACTATATCTTCAACCATTCCATCAGGTTTTACAGTTGAATTATCTGCGAGTTGCAGGATAGTGGGGGTGGTTCAAAAGTTTTTTATACCAAGTTGTTGCATTATATCCCTAGTCATTATATTTATAGTGGCTCCAAGATCTACCAATGCATTTTTAATGGCTATCCCATTAATAATGACCTCAACAATAGGGCTTTCTGGGTCAGAATATTTTGGGATGGTAAGCTTTCCTAACATAATGTCAGCTAGTTTACCTAACACATGCACTGTTTGAGGATCCTTTTTCTTGTGACCAGGTTTCTTAAAGCAAAGTTCTTTTATGGATTTTCCACATGTAGGAACATCCTTAATTGTTTGAAATAAAGGTATTTGGACATTGATGTTCTTCAACTGATCAAGGATGTTAAATTTTGTTTCCTCAGTAGGTTTAGGATTATTTTTCTATAACCTTTGTGGAAAAGATGGTTCGATAGGGTGGCTTTTATCAGCTATAGGTTGTGTTACTAGTAGGGGAATAGTTTTTTCTATTTGTATAGGATCCTCTTAGGGTACTTTAGTTATGTTTGGATGCTCGGGAGAAGGAATAGTAGTCCTAGACCAAAGGTGTATATCATCAAGCATGATTGCATAGGTAGGATACTGCATTTGGTTAGTAGTATACACACTTTGTTGAGGTGTGGGAGGCCTATTGTTTGGGTTTGGCTATGGTTGTGTAGGAAATTGGGTAGGCTTTGGAGGTTGATTATTAGCTGTTATTGGTGGTAAGAGTGCTTGCTGCTATGGTGGCTAAAGAGGTGGATTTAGATATCCTTGAGGCTGATTTGGCCATGGCTAGCCTCCTCACCACTGAGGGTTCTATTGCCAATTACCCTGTGGTGGCTACCATGTCCCTTGAGGTTGTTGCCAATTCCCCTGAGGGTTCTGCCACTATTGACTAGAATAATTTTTCCACTGATTCTGATAGTTGTTCCAAGGGGGATTTTGGTAATTCATAGAAGGTTACCATTGATTATTATAGAATGGATTGTTGAATGTAAGTGGGTCTTGAGGCATACCTTGTCTTTACACCCATGGTTGTCACTAAGAAATGAAGAATAGTTGCTCATCCAATGGTTCAATTGGCTTGTAGTTAGTTGGCATCTGGGTAGTTTCCATATTTACAACCATCTTGCATTGGCAATCTCTTTTCTTTTGTCGATAGTGTGGATAGAATTCAGCTTGAATAGCTTCTACTTCCTCATGCTTCTTCTTTACCTACAAGGTATCTAGTTGCGTGGCCATATTGTTGATGATATCTTGCTTAAAGTCAGATAAGAGATGGGTTATCTTTGATCTGGAAGCACCTATGCCATTTGTCTTTCCTATTATGGCTTTGTATCCCCTTCCTCTCTTATCGACGGCTCTTGAGTACTTAAGACATATCTTCTTTATGTCATCCTAGGTAGATTGGGTTATATCTCCTCCTGCCAACAAGTCTAATGATTTAGTGCATCCATCTTGTATACCTCTTAGGAAAAGAAGCTTCTGAGATTCTTCATTAAAGATATCTTCCCCTCGCATATTAGTTCCTTGACAATACTCCTTATACTTGAGCAAGAATGCAAATTGCATTTCTACCCAATCATGGACAACATCCCATCATAGGCCCATAAACCAATGCAAAGAAGACTCTTTGAGGGTCGTAGGAAAGAGTTTGAGCTTGTGAGCATCGATGGTGTAGTCATAACTTCTACATAGGATATCAAACTCAAAGAGAAAGGTATCCAGGTCTTCTCTTACCAGACCGTAGAATTTTGGTAGGGAAAAAGAAGGTATGTTCTTAAGGTTGTTGTTATCTCACTGGTCAGTAATAAGAAATGGAAATGTGGTGGGATTTGCCATCTCGACAGGATTTATAGGCTGAGGACATGGTGGATGATGCAGAGTTTGGTAGATGACCAGTTATAAGGAGTTTTCCTATCCAACATGATTCTTAGGAAAGTGGGTTCTCAGAGGAGAGAAGACTTTTGCAAATGTGTTAATTTCAGGTTGTTCTTCAAAAGAACCAAACTGTTCTTCTTCGGAGGATGAGGAGGAGGACGTAGTTTTAGGGAGGTCAATGGTAGCATCAAAAAATGAACTTTCCTCTTTAAAGGGGTGATTGGATTGGTTTGGAAAGTACCTTCCTCCAGTGTCTCTTCTTCGATTATGCATATAGGTAGTAGGGAGTGATGCAATTTGTAGAGGTCCTCTAAAAGAAATGTATTCTAATTAAAGATGAAAATAAATCAAATTCTAAGAATGGCTTAGTGAGGACTTGGTTTGGAACCATCCCTGGTAGTGGCACCAAAAATGATCACTTCTTACAAAGGCTCAGAAACTAGGTGTAATTCCAGACTTAGGGATTGGACATCCAAACAAGCAATTTATCCTCTTCATAAAAACTCATTTAGTATGTCAGACTAGGAATGTATTACTTGAAATGGGCCAGAAAAGTATATGCACCAGGTATCACTTAGCCATACATTTTATCATTGTTGTAGGAAAGAAATGCTGAAAGGAATCTATTCTATGATTGCAGGGAATGAATGCTAGAGTAATGCTTAAACTGAAGTTGCAAAAAAGTAAGTGCTAGAATGGAAACTACAGAACTACTAACAAAACATGAAGACTCTTACAAAATATGCCATAGTACTTCTATTGTTCCACTACTTTGGCTACATGAGGCATCAGTTGATCCATAGCTTTGAATGCAGGAACAGTTCAACACTTGGCACTGAAATAGTGGAAATGTAGGAAATGATTCTAACTAGTATGAATCTATCTAACTATAGATTTATCACCAAGTAGGCCCCCTTGGATGAGTATCCTAAATCACAAACATGCTCAACTAAATCTCAACAATTCATTTATTTATTGATTGAACAATGGAGTACATAAATTTCATAAAACAGGAGAAACAACTGAAAATTGTATTGATAATAAACTTGACAATGACCTCTCTATTTATCACGTAGGAGTAGGGCTTTATTTAAAAGAAAACTCCTAACTACTTTCTTAACTGTGCCATAGAAATAGGTAGATCTTTACTACAACACTACCAACTACAAAGAAGGAAATCTTTTAAGACTAAAATAGTTTAAATCCAGAATGGAGGAAAGAGTTGTCGTGATAGAAAATCTAACTTCCCACCTGCACCTAGATCTTCTCAGGGAATTTAACATGCCACCTTTCTCTTTGCTAGAACTACCACCTTGTTCTTTGGAAACCTTCAACTAGCATTGCATTGAATGCTTCTTCATTAGAAGCTGTAGGAAGACCAGGTTGAGCACTCCATGAATGAATGCACTATACTTGGTCAAAACAACATTTTCTATTCTAATGCACTATGCCTTCAAGGGTTACGATAAGACATTTATGATAATTATCTGAGGATGCATGATCATTCATATTCAAACAACTAATCTACTCATTTAAAACACAACCATATACTTCAGAACAATAAATATAGTAATTCATCAAAGCATAGCATATTTAAGTATATTTGAACCAAGTTATATGTCTGATGGTAGCATGCCATCTAATAGCAAAAAAACATAGAAGTATTAAGGTAAATGTATCAAAATAAGGAAAAAGGTCTAGTAGATATCATCTTAGGGTATCTTAAAATATGACATTAATATGCCTCATCACTCTTCTTCTACGCTTGCTTGATATGTTTTAGGGTTTAGATCTCATCTTATATAAACAATAGATCAACTCCACAAATTAAGATCTACACTCTAGATTGTCTACTTATGCCACTTAACCATTCCCTAATTTTTATTGGTTACATGGATTACATAGGGATTAATAATTACAATTCTCAGGCATAATCAACTCCTTGATTTGATCAACAAACAATAAATATCATGTAGTTGTTGGTCAAAATGGTTTACCTAAGTGTTTAGGCCATAAAAAACACATATGTTAAATCTGGCTTACTCAACACTTGAAATCTCTGGCACTCGACACTAAATGTTCTTCATAGTCTGGTGCTCGACACTAACATATCTACACAACTCAGTATAAACTGGCTCGACTAATATTGAAGTACTCGGTGACCTCTGACTTTCTCGACAGTAACTACTACTTGGTATATGTAAAATATACATGACTCGGCCTATACATGATGACTCAGTCATAGTGATGACTGAGCAACATTGCCTAGAAAATGACTAAGTGTAAGACACTAATAGACAACCAAACTTAGGGATCAACAATCTCCCCCTTTGACATTAGTGGAAAAAAACACTTTGTCATGACATTTTACATTACATTTACATGAGTACTTAGTAATATCAATTTTTTTTTATATGAGTACTCCCCCTAAGACTTCACTTGTCTTCAAAATATTTTACATATATATACATAAGACTCCTTTTCTTTTGACATATAATCAAATATATACATTTGTAAAACTAGTATGTCATACCATTGGTCCACTAACTATGTTTGTATCTACTTTCATCTTTTTGCTATGATATTTCATATCACTTCCATTTCCCATTATATCATTTCCCCTTTCCAATATTATGTCATGTCATGTTATTTCCCCATTGTTTTTGTCACTTGAAGTTCTTGGGGTGTAGGGGTTTTGAAATATTTGTCCAAGAAAGGTTTTTGAAGCTGCATTACCATCCCTAATGTGTTGTCCCAACTAGACCTTACAAACTTTAAAACCTTAGATTTTCTTTCTAGCTCGATAACTAGCTCAACTAGGCTTTCAACAATAGAAAGATGAGGGTCTTTCTATACTAGCTCCTTTGTCGTGACTAACTCCCTCTACATGAGCTCAAGATGATGTGTTAACATTATTTGTATAGAGATTAGTCTAGCCCTTATTTTACCATCATTAGCCACCAACTCGGCTAATCTACCTTGGGCATGTAGTAACCTGGTAAAATGAAAACAAATGATAACTTCCCGCTTTATAGACTTCAAACGGTTAGATTAGGCTGCATTAATAATTTGTACACTGTTAAGGTAAGATACAACTATCTCAACAATCTTATGTCAACTCGGTTAACATAAGCTCAGTTGATACTACCATTCAACTCAATACATATCAGATCTCGGCTACCACAAGAGCTCAACATACACTAGTGACTTAGTCACTATTGGCTAAAATGTTGATGCTCAATATCAAATATACAATGTAGCTCCTTACTCAAATCTATCCTAATGCATCTTGATCTATGTAGATATGGACTTTATCTTATCATATGTTAGGAACTGATGTAAAATAAAGCATTGTAGGATTCAGTTCCTCACATACCTTCTTTGCTTAGTTTGAAGTAATGTGATCACTTGATCCATTGGATTGGGTGACCTCAGGTTCACTGGCTCCACTACTGCTTCCTTCCTCTTTCTTTTTCCAAGTCTTGTTCATCTAGTTTCTCATTTGATCAACAATTTCTTCAATCTTGACTTGTTCATTTTTCGGTATATGTGCTCTCCAGTCTTTCTTTAAGTGACCAATCTTATTGCATTTGTAACAAACCAGACTTCCACTTATCCAGCTCTTGGATTTTCCTCTAAAATGTGTCTTCAAATAGTTTTCTCCAATGTGACCATATTTACCACAATAATGATAACTATACCATGTATTATAGTCACAATTGTATTTGTTTCCTTTCCTAGGTACTTTGTCCTATTGATTGGATGTCCACTTAGCTTTGGATCTATTGTCATGTGGTCTATGTCCATATTTCTGATAGTTGAAATAATGTCCTTGAAATCTAGGTGAAGTAGGTGGATTACTGACCTTTTTCCTACATTCACATGTCTGATGCCCATGTTTCTTATAGTTAAAACAATATCCATTGAACTTTGGTTTAGGATTAGACTTACCATGTTTGCTTCTATAGATGTTAGCCTTGTTTCCTAGCTTTCCATAGTGATGACATGTAGGTTTACTATTCTTTGGCTTTGCATTCCTCTATTCTCCACTCTTTGATGATTCTCCTTCCTCAGTGGATGACAGGTTCTCATCATGTCCAAGTCCATATGTATCACTAGATCTTCTAGGTGACCTTAATAGTTATTTAAAGTATCTCACAACTTCATTAGGCTTGTTCATTTTTTCATTGAGTTCTTTTTTAGATCTTAGTTCATTCTTCTGTTGACTATTTTTTGATCTCAAATTTGTGATTTCCACATCTTTCCTACCCAACTCTTGATTAGCAAGTAACAGTTGATTTACCATGTCCAATTGATTGTTTGTCAACCTTTGCATGTCACATGTCCTTTCATCAAGTCTCATAGATGTCTTCCTTTTATCTTCTTCAGCCATTATCTTATCTTATTTAGCTTTCTTTTTCTGTTCAACAACTTCACAGAGTCTTACTGATTGTATTTATTGTTCTCTTTTTAGATTTATGATGTCTTCATTCAGTATGATGTTTTTCTCCAAGAGATATTTTATGGATTTGTCACTTTCAGTAGAGTTACCACTGCCAAATAGTCCTTTAGTATCCTCTTCTTGATATTGAGTTTCATTATGTTGTATTGCCAATTCTCTTCTTCTGCTTAAGGATTTATTCATTTCACCTTTGGTTGCTTCAAGTTGATGTAATGCAAGATGAATGTCAATCTTCTAATTATCTATGATCTTTCCCAACTTATAAACCTCCATCTCAAGATCCTAGACTCACAAAGTGATTAGACTTCTTTAAGAGACTAGGCTCTGATACCAATTATTGGAAATATATTATGGGAAAGTCATATACTAAGAGGGGGGGTGAATCAGATATCTACCAATTGTTCCACTTTAACATAAACTTACTTGCATCATACAAAGCATCAAATTCAATAGTGAAATAGATCTAACATCCTAATCATCATCTATGAAAATGAAACATAACACAACTATTTTGGTTACCCAGAAACCCTTGAAAGGTAAAATTGGGGTGGGGACGACACCCACAAATCTGTTGGCATTAAGTTATGTTTGTCATTAGTGACAATACTTATTCAAACAATGTTTACTGAGTAGACATGATAGTGTGTACCGAGTAGACTCTGTGTGTTTATCGAGCTTCACAGTGCTTACCGAGTTATCATTACCAAGTGATGAGATGAGCAGTGTTTACTGAGTGCCAGCACAGGTAAATAGGGAATTTAGTTTCTACTGAGTGACACTATATCTACCGAGTCTCCAGTATATACCAAGTTTAAAACTACAACCGAGTGGTTAGTATGGACCGAGCCTCCACTTCTACCAAGAGCATGATGATGTCGAGTAACGCAGTGGATGCCAAGTATCAGAAAGTCACCGAGTTAGTTTGCAGTAATTGAGTAACTATATTTGGGCTGACTCAGTAATATTTGTGTTAGCTTATTTAAGAGCCGACTTTGTAATTATTTTGTAATTGTTTGGATTGATATATAAACAATGTTTTGTATCATATCCAAGGTGTGAAGAAGTGAGAAGTGTGAAAAAGAGAAGAAAGGCAGAGATAAGAGAATTACAAAGGGCTACAATAGTATAAGGAGCAGTAGAGATATATCCATTAGAGAAGGTGATCAGTACATCAAAGAATCTCAATCAGCAAGTACAGTTGCAAGTAAGAGATCTACTGTTTCATCCTAACAGGTGAATCAACCCCAAATCCTTTAACCGAGTAGACTTAACAGTCTTTTGTAAAATCTCTTAACCGAGTGCATACTTCATTGTATGTTTGTAAATCCTCTAACAAGGTGGACCTAGTAGTCCTTATTGCTTCTAATAGGGCAGATCATCAGAAGTGATCATTGTAAGCCTTAACCAACAAACTTTATACTATAGTATTGAAGTTCTATGGGTATCATCCCCACCCCAGTTTTACTTTCTATTTGGAAGGTTTTTGGGTCACCAAATTTGTGTGTTCAAAGTGTTATGAATGTTTTATTCTTTCTATTACTCATGCATGCAGTTAGCTTATTGATCTAAATGTTATTTGGAATATGGTTAAGATCTAAAATTTGTAAAAAGTTTTGAAGCTACTAATTCACCCCTCCCCTCTCAGTAACTTGGCTAGTCTTGAATATTTCCAACAATTGGTATCAGAGCTTTTTGGTTCTTAGGATAAAGTTTGACAGCTTGAGAAAAGATTCAAGACAATGGAGATATTCAGACTTAACAAAGTAATTGAGAATGAAAAGCTAGATCTGAAAATGGCCATAGCTCAACTCAAGGAAGAAAAAGAGCATCTTTCCCAATCCCTAAAAAGAAGGAAGGAACTTGCAAATCAAATGAATGACCACCAATATGTTGAAGAAAAGATTGAAGACTTTTTCCCTTCAAGCAGCTTAGATGAAGTAAACAATGCAATCAAAGAACTTCTAGAAAAGAATGGATCTCTGCAAGAAGAAGCAAGAAAATTGAAAAGAGAACAGGAAATTCAGTCAACAAGATTTTGTGAAATCCTGGAACAAAGAAACAAGATGAAAGATGAAATAGATGGAAAGAAAAATGAAATCTAGAATCAAACTCTTCAGCTAGAAAACCTTATTGATCAAGTCTCCAATGCAAATGAAGAAATCTTGACTCTGAGATTAGAAAATGAAAATATAAGAGAGGAGCTGAGATCTGAAAAGTAAATCAATTTAAGATTGGTGAATGACCTAGATACTGAAAGGCAAATCAATGAGAGAATGTTGAAATCTCAAGAAGATATGAATCAGGTGTATGAATGAAACCTTCATAAGAAAAAAGGAAAAGCAGGACTTGGATACAAAGAGGAAGGTGAATCCTCCAAACAAGGTAATCACTATGGAAAAATTGGTCATACTTAGAAACCCACTTGTAATCACAATGGAAAAATTAGTCATACTTCAAAAAAATGTTGGAGCAATGGAAAAGAAAAATTCAATGGAAAATACTACAATTGCAATCAACATGGTCATAAAGCATATGAATGCAAGGAGAAACCAAGATTTAAAGGCAAATGTCACAAATGTAACAAACAAGGTCACAAGGCATGAGAATGCAGAACTAAAACACCCAATCCAGTAGAACAAATTGTAAAAGAAATATTTGGTTGGGATTACAACACTTGGTGTAGATGTCATTATTGTGGAGAATATGGACACATTGGCATGAATTGTGTAAGGCATCACTTGAGAAAAAGGGATACTACCATAAGATGTTATAAATGCACTAAGCTTGGTCACATAGCTAAAAATTGCTTGAATTTAGGCAAAGTTGAAGATGAAAAGAAAGCAAAAGTATATAGCATCAAGAAGTAGATAAGACAACAATGGATTCCTAAATCTACTGAGCAAACCAATCCTAGTAATCTAGTCACTCATGAAGAGGGTGGCTCTATCAATTCTAACTACATCTCCAAGAAAGAACTGGAACTGTATCTTCACAAACAAATTCCAAACAGTTCCTGAATTGAAAGGAAGAAAGATCCAAATCAATATGCAAGATACAATAGGATCACAAGAAGGTCGGTATCAGTTACCACTGAGCAAGGTCGAGAGTAACCTAATTTCATATGGTTACCAAGTAAGGTCGGAGTAGTATGAAATCGTATGTTCTCCAAGTTGTGAAATCTTCACCGAGCAATTAATGCATAGTGGATGACAGTTTATCGAGTTCAATACCCTAATTCCTATGGAGCATTAATGACAAAATTTTAACAAAAAGCATGAAATCAAGTTCATTCTTCACCACGAATATCAACATATTGAGCAGAGAAATTTCTAGTGCGATTAAGCGATTCGAAGTAAAATTTTGCAGCAAAATTTTTTTGAAGAATTTTCTTTTTCTACTGAGCTACCATGGCATCATCCAGCACCAAAGTAAAGAAAGGTTCAGAAATGTTAGTTCAAGGAGAATGGAAAGTGCCAGATTTCAAACTTGTGCCCGGGATTGTAGAAACCCTAGATCCGAGTGGAGCTCAATCATAGATTCCTCCAAAGGTACTTCTTGTAAATGACATTCACAGTCATTTTAAAGGTACAATTCAAGAGCTTGGAACCCTAGAGATAGATGTTGTTCATGATGAACTGTGTGTTGATGGTGTTCTCAAACCGGAACATAAACATTTGGAAGATAAGGGTTTGACACATATCACCCACTTGCCTCAGAGTTTCTAGATAAAATGGATTAGATATATCCTAAGTCGAGTGCATGAAGGTAAAATTTGGCTTGAGCAACCAGTGGAAATAACAAAGAAGATGATTCATTGAATCACTGGTCTTCCCATACTTGCCAAGGCTAAATCTACAAAAAACCTAGGTCAAGTAGAGCTGGAAAAGAAAACCCTAGCCGAATGGGATAGTAGAGGTATGAGAATAAAAAGTATTACTAATGCAGAACTAAAATTTGGCTCATATATCATAGCTCACATGATATACAGTTCAAGTCGGTAGAATAGTGTTCCATGTGAAGCAGTTGACCTAGCTTATAAAATTGTGAAGAACAATCTATCATTTGACCTAGCAAATTTATTATTGAAACAATTCAACAAGAATATGGAGAGCATCCAAACCTAAAAGAACAATCCATGTAAGTTTGGCTCGTTGTTGGTTTGTTTATTTTTCTATGCTCAAAAGTTTTTCCCATCAAAAGGCACGGTAAAATGGAGAAAGGATGTGCCTGTTCTTTATCAAATAAATGAATACATTGCAACAATGGGTGAGAATTTTGCAAGCATAATGGATAACTATTTTGAATCTTTTAAGGAGAAGATGAATAATAGATTTTGGATTCCACAAAAGTTGGTGGAAGATTATAAAGATGATATTTGTTTCATGGTTGATTGTGATAGAGTATACATTCAGGCAGTAAGGCCTAGGATTGTATGGGTGAAACCTCTTCCTTATGAGGTAAATATTGATGAGACAAAGGATATAATTGAAGCCCTAGTAAATCAACCTGTTGATCCAAAGGTTCCATACTTTGGAACATATGATGAAGCTAAGGTAAGAATTGAGCTAAACATAAAGCTTCCATAGGCGGTTAAGAAAGGTAGAAAGAGGATGGCCAAGATGAAATCTAGCACACCTCTAATGTTAACCGAGGGAAAAGGAGAGGACATTGAAGAAGAAGAAGAAAAGAATGAGAGTGAAGAAGAACAAGTACCTATGAAGAAGAAAGGGAAGGCGATAATCACTAAGGCACCAAAATAATCTATTGCAGTCTTCACAAGAAAAACAAGGGGCAAGGCAGGTAAAGTCAATGATGATATAGTACTCAAAAGGCCTCCTCCCTCATTTGAAGAAAAGATTAAGGATTTGAGAGAAGGATCTGGAATTTCAAATTTCAAATCTCTCAAATATGAAATTAGATCAGAGGCAGAGCAACAAGAAATTGAAGATGCTATTATTGAGAAAATGGGAAAATGGAAGTACTCACTTGATGATATGGCTTCTCAAATTCTAGGTGTTCTATTGGATAAAGTTAAGATGAGATGGTCCAATGCAAAGCAAACTGTCAAGGACATATATGCTCAAACCTTAAGACAGTTGATGCCAAGTTTGAAAAATGCTGAAATAAATAAGGCATTGATAGAAAATGAGCGCAAGATGACACTAAAATTCAACAGTTGTTTGATTTTGATCAAGGATATAGAGTTGGTTGTGAAGAGTGCAAATTCTACTTGGAAAAACATCTATCATCTTCACAAACCGAGTGTTGAAATCGTGATAATAAAAGATATTGAAGATGATAGTGATGAAGAAGAAGAAGTAGTTCAGATTGATAATGTTGAGGTAGAAGAAGCATAGGAAGAAGCTATCGAGGAAGCTAAGAAGAATGTTGAGGAAGATGATCCAGTTCAGATAGCTGTAGAAGTGATTGCCTCACTTCCTCACTCTCCAGTAAAAATTGCTACATCTAGCTTGGAGATAGCTTCAAGTGTGATTATGACAACACCTGTAGATGCATCAAATGTCCAATCATCACTAGCACAGCTCAATGTATGAATGATAGAAGTGGCTACCACTTCATCTATCAAGATTTAGCCTCCTTCTTCCACCGAGTTGTAGTCTCCAGTGTCATCTTTAGTACCTTCTTCAGTTTTGAGTTTTTCAGCAGCAAATACTTCAATTTTGGATACCTCAGTAAGTACTTCAGATTCTACAATTGTAAATACTTTAGTTTTTGGTTTATCAAGTATTCCAGTTAGCATTCCATCAATCAGAAGTTTATCATTTTTCACTACAAGTCCTACTGTGTCTACAATAATTTCTACTACAAAGGCATTAAGTATAAAGACTCAACCGAGTACAAAATTTTTGAGTAAGAGTGTAGTAGAAGATATAGATTTAGATGAGGAGATAGAAATTCCACAATTAGACTTTGAAAACCTCATAGCAGACCAAATGCAAACAATTGGTGAACTCCTCTAGAAGAAAGCAAAGCAGAAGAAACTAAAAGAAGAAAGAGATAAGGAATATAAGATCATTGAGGATGCCAAGAATATTTTGACAGAAGCAATAGGTGTTGAAGTTGATTCCTCTCAACACATTTTGTTACAGTTGGAAAAGGTAGTAAACAAGTTTAATGAGGATTCTTCTGGATCAGATAAGTTTCTTAAGAAGGCTAAGAAGAAGTTTGACAATAAAGTGCTTGAGCACATTGCTCAATAGATAGCTATAATTCAGGTAGGGTTATCTTTAGTTTTGACTAGCATTGAGTCCTCCTATTCCAAGGTAACATCATTTTTTGTCAATGTATGTAATGTTGCTGAGTTCTCAAAGGAGATTAAAGACAAAATAAATAAGATTGATGAGGATCTGAAGATCAGTGCACAGAAGTTGCAACTTGAACCTAGTTCAAGTTCTGCACATCATATGATAGTCAGATTCCTATTTGATAAGCAGTCAGAGTTATTGAGAGAAGATGCAAGGATCAGGTCAACATTAATAGATATTTAGAACATGATCCTTCCCATCATGGATACAATGCAGAAGCATATTATACACTCAAAAACATTGATCCATGACAATCAGTTTTCAAATGTAGATCACATGATTGAACTCTCTGCAGAAGTCCAAGTTCCACTCCATACATGCAAGATTCTACAAGAGAATTGGGATAGAACTCTGGCACTAATTGGAAAGGTACATTTTGATTTTCTCTCACACTTTGGCATCTCCATGTAAAATATTTGTATATACACCTTTGGCATTATTGTCAAAAAGGGGGAGAAAGTATATAAGATATGTGAGATATGAAAGGGGGAGAAAGTATATGAGAGAAATAGGAAATATGAGTAAAAGGGGAAATAAGATACTTGTATATATGTATACTGTATGGGGGAGACATGAAATGTATATACAACAGATTGACAAAGATAAATTTTTGAAAAATCAAAAATAGATTCAGCATGATTTTTTTTTTTGGGCAATAAGTGTTTTTGTCACTAATGCCAAAGGGGGAGATTGTTGGCATTAAGTTATGTTTGTCATTAGTGACAACACTTATTCAAATAGTGTTTACCGAGAAGACAGGATAGTGTTTATTGAGCAGATAGGATAGTGTGTACCAAGCAGACTCTGTGTGTTTACTGAGCTTCGCAGTGCTTACCGAGTTATCATTACCAAGTGATGAGATGAGCAGTGTTTACCGAGTGCCAACATGGGTAAATAGGGAATTCAGTTTCTACCGAGTGACACTATATCTACCAAGTCTCCCATATATATCGAGTTTGAAACTACAACTGAGTGGTTAGTATGGATCGAGCTTCCACTTCTAGCGAGAGCATGACGATGCCGAGCAACGCAGTGGATGCTGAGTATCAGAAAGTCACTGAGTTAGTTTGTAGTAACCGAGTAACTATATTTGGGCTGACTCAGTAATATTTGTGTTAGCTTATTTAAGAGCTGACTTTGTAATTATTTTGTAATTGTTTGGATTGATATATAAACAATGTTTTGTATCATATCCAAGGTGTGAAGAAGTGATAAGTGTGAAAAAGAGAAGAAAGGCAAAGATAAGTGAATTACAAAGGGCTACAATAGTATAAGGAGCAATAGAGATATATTTATCATAGAAGGTGGTCAGTACATCAAAGAATCTCAATCAGCAAGTACAGTTACAAGTAAGAGATCTACTATTTCATCCTAACAGGTGAATCAGCCCCAAATCCTTTAACCGGTTAGACTTAATAGTCTTTTGTAAAATCTCTTAACCGAGTGCATACTTCATTGTATGTTTGTAAATCTTGTAACAAGGTGGACCTAGTAGTCCTTATTGCTCCTAATAGGGTAGATCATTAGAAGTGATCATTGTAAGCCTTAACCGACAAACTTTATATTGCAGTATTGAAGTTTTGTGGGTATCATCCCCACCCTAGTTTTACTTTCTATTTGGAAGGTTTCTGGGTCACCAAATCTATGTGTTCAAAGTGTTATGAATTTTTTATTCTTTCTGTTACTCATGCATGTAGTTAGCTTATTGATCTAAATGTTATTTGGAATATGGTTAAGATCTGAAATTTGTAAAAAGTTTTGAAGTTACTAATTCACCCCTCCCCTCTCAGTAACTTGGCTAGTATTGAATATTTCCAACACAAATCTTCACTACTGTAGTATTAAAGTTTTCCTGTTAGGGATACAAGTTTGATCATAAAATGATGATCTACCATGTGAGGGGTATGCTCTGCTAAGAGCTTTAAGACTTATACAATCTAACTTGCAAAAGGATTTAAACTTATAACAAAGTAAGCACTTGGTTAAGAGATTTACCCTGATTCATCTGTTAGAATGTCTTAATACCCGATCCTTCGGTTTGCACTGTGTTGCTGATGAAATATCTTCTCCTTCCAATATAGATTTGATCTTCTCTATCAAATATATATCTATTTTGTCATTTACTGCTCTATTCTGTCAGTGAAATTTGTTTCAAATTATCAATATACTTCTCTATTTTGCTTGTATGAGATCTTCTTCATACTCATACTCTTCTTCTACACTCCCTTGATACATTTAGGGTTCGGATCTCATCTTATATAAATAATAGATCAATTCCATGAATTGAGATCTACAATCTAGATTGTCTACTTATTCCGCTTAACCATTCCCTAATTTTGATTGGTTACATGGATTACATAGGCATTAATGATTACAATTCTCAGGCATAATCAACTCTACGATTTCCTCAACAAAAAATAAATATCATGTAGATGTCATCCAAAATGGTTTACCTAAGTGTTTGTGCCATAACAAACACATATGTCAAATCTGGCTTACTCGACACTTGAAATCTTTGGCACTTGGAACTGACTGTTCTTCATACTCTAGTGCTTGACATTAACTTATGTACACAACTTAACATAAAATGGCTCAGCTAATACTAAAGTAATCGGTGAACTCTGACTTGCTCGGTAGTAACTAGTGCTCGGTAAATGTACAATATACATGACTTAGCCTATACATGATGACTCGGTCAAAGTGATGACCGACCAACATTGCCTAGAAAATGACTAAGTGTAAGACACTAATAGATAGCCAAACTTAGGGATCAACAAGATCAACCATCTCCCTCTCTCTTCACTCTGAATTTTTTCTTCTAGAAGGTGAAAATGACTTCTCTAAGGGCCCTCGTGGCCTATTTATAGGTGTGTTGGGTCTCCATTTTCTTCTCGACCCCCATTTTTTCCCCTTCCTTTCCCATGTCCCTCATAGGCCATGCAATTGTTCTTTTTCTCTCATCTTCTTCCTCTTTTCGAGAAAATTACCCAAAATTGTGTATTTTGTCTTATTTTCTCAAGGGGCATGCCATCACTATCTCAACTATAGGACTTTATATTCTCTCTGGGGCATCTTATATTTTTCTTTTCTTTGACGTAACGCCATTCTTGACATCACATCAAAGAGGGGAAAAATGTAGAAGCTTAAAATCATCCCATAACGTTAGAATTATTTAATTATTTCAGTTATATTCTTCTTTCTTATTTAATTAAATTTATTTTAATTAAATTTGGCTCATTATTCTATAGTATTTAAATTTAAAATTTAAATACCCCTCTTGCAAGTGTATTAAATTTTATTTAATAACCTTTTCCCACATAAACCCTTGTTAAATAAATTCTAATTTATTTAAATCCCTTCACATTCTATTATTCTTCTAAACCATGATTAGTTTAATTTTTTAATTAAATTAATCCTAAATCTGAACCTAGATCCTACCCTACACACATCACTCTCAACAAATAGACCTATTTCTTACTTAACTAAAGTTAATTAAGCTAATTCTTGGATTCCTACACCCATTAGCCTTAATTAGTTTCTCACACATGTGTGAGCAAATTTCCAAAAATTGTCTTTTCAAAATAATCCAAAAATCCCCAACAAGGTTTCTTACAACCTTGATGACACGTCTTTCACATTCTAAAAGTATGAAAGTGGACCTTTTCTCTTACACCTTCTTACACATATGTACTTGAAGTACACATTGATCCATCACATCTTAAATTTCTCACACACGTGTGAGAGAACTTGGACTCTTGCATGGTTTATGTGTCCTTCATGTGACACCTATGTGGATGCCACATGTGATTCACCTCACCCTAGCCCTCCAAAATCCTATAAATAGGAGCCTTGCCAAGTGTAAATCATCCATCATTTGCATTAGAGTTATTATGCTAGTATCATTTTAGATTTTTTCTTTCATTTATGTTTATCTAACATGTTTGGTAGCTCCTTGCATTAATGGTAGAATAGTTTCATGCAGGCTCATATTTATTTTCTTCATCCATATTGAATGCTTGAGGCTAGTTCTTCATAACTAGTCCTTGAGATTATTCAATACCATTTTCATGGTAGTTGGTATTTTTATTTATGCATTTGTCATTTGTTAATCATAGTGGGATTTGAATATTGTGTTGGGAGAGCACACCCACATATTTTCTAAGAGATAAAATCAATCAAATCTTGGGTGCATTTTCTTATTGCTCATTGAAGGTTGTGGGAATGCTTCCTAGTTGGTTTTTTGCAAGTTTCATTAAATATTAAGTTTATATTGGATTAACATATTTTGCTAACGTTTGAATATTTTATCTTACTCCCAACAGAAAATATTTCATCACATACAGATATAGATCGAACAATGCTAATATTATGTTGATATAATTGTTTTCTACCTAACATATGATTATATCAAGTTGGTAAAGCATGGTAATGAAGATTTGTCAAGTCGGTAAGAAAAAATATTTTGGCTACCGAGTAGGAAAAGTCACTCGGTAAAGAGAGAAAGTGATTCGGTAAGAGAAGAGTATGTTTCAGTAAAGGAAAAGGAACTCAAGGCACTGAGCATAAATTTTTAGGTATCGAGCAAAGTTAATTGAAATTTAAAGTTATTCACCGAGAAAGGAACATAAATTAAATACAATGATCAAAATGACATTTAATGATTAGCTATGATGAGATGGAAGGTTATGATGATAAGGAAAGTTAGCTACATAGATCTATGATCATGAAAATTCATGATGATGATCTGTGACTTAGATCTAAATGGTTAAAATAAAAAGGAACAAGTTTCAAGAAAGTTCAAGTTTTGAGGTGAAGAGAAAGCATGTTACCAAGATACAGATACATTGAATAAGTTTATGAAATGAATTGAACAGATAAGATTGATCATCGAGGAAAACGTAATAGAGGAGATTAAGCGGCAAAAGGAAGTCTATATAAAGGATAGATTTGTATGGACAAATGGCTAGAAAATTGAAGAGTTGATAAGTCATCGATTGATGCAATGAAGAAGGAACAAAGAGATTCTAAGTTAGAAAGAAGAATTTGATGAAGTGTTGAAGCCAGTGGAAAGTGAAGGATTGAAGTGAAGATAGAAGAGCAGACAAAGGATCTGGTTATGCTAAGATATTTGCAAGTTTATAGGTCAAATTATTTATTGTTTCTTATTAGAACTTTAAATCTCTTAATAGAGTAGATCTAACAATCTTATTGTAAAATCCTTACAAAAGGTAACATTCTAAAGAGTTTTCAAAGTGCTTTTACTAGGCCACTCTAAATAGGGTGACGTTCCTAACAGATCTTAGGTAAATCCCTTGACCGGGTCACACCTAACATTGTGTATTATAATATTTAACCAGATTGGCTCTTAACCAGGCATACTTTAGAAGAGTATTTTCTTAGTGGATGACAATTCCCATAGTGGTTTTTCTCAAAGCTAGGTTTCCACGTTAAATACTGGTGTTACATGTGATGAATGATTTATGCGAATGATTTGTGGATTGCTAAAGTTTATTTACTATTGTTGGTAAATAGTAAATTGTGTTTAACTGAGCTGACATCAAGTTAATCAGAGAAAGGTTATTAAGGTATTTGGAATTAGGGATTATTGATTCAACCCCCCTCTTTGTAATCCAATATACAACATCAGGGTTGAGAGTAATTAGAATTCAAGCATTAAGATGTGACAAGGTAACCCTAGCCTCTTCTACCTGGGGTACAGAATTGAAAGGTTTGAGAAAATGTGGAATAAACTTCCCAAATTAAGGTTGGACACCTCTAAGTTCAACCAATAGGGGTGATGAATTGATGATGACATGTTCAACTATACTATTAGGGGACCATGAGAGAGCTCTAAACAAAGTTTGACCAACATTCCAATATCCTTTATTCAATACTTTCTCTTGCATATCATGAGTTTTTGAAAAAAATAACAAACAATCCCTTCTGAACCATAGGACTGAAACTAACTGAAATGCCAAGCTTTTTCCCCTAGATATTACAAATCCAATCATCCAACAACTTTCTATCAAAAAGGAATTTCACATCCATGCATACAAAAAAATAGAAATATTTTTCAGCCTATTTTTCTCGGATTTAAAAGCATTTACCATTTCTGCGTTCGGTGAGAAAGTAGGGGTCTTAACTCCAGGTGACGGGATCTCACCTTCCTCACTTCACCCCTCTTCCTTTCCATTGTGCTCTATTGTGGGATCATCACCAACTTCTCCTCCTCATCTATGTCCATCGGTTTTGGGTAATCTTCCTCCACACCCACTAAAATGTTTAACTTTAAATCATGTTGCTTCTGGTAGAACCGTTTGTTCTAACATAACTATTTTGTATGTAGGTTTCTTTGATTTATTGGGATTATTTGCAATGTTACCATTTTCCACTTTATCACAATCCTTCACCATCTTTTCCATCATTACCATCTCCTACTACCATCAATGTAAGTAGTGGCTGAGACTCAACAAAGCCAAGCCCTAGATGAAACCCATCTTAGAAAAGATAAAGGCACACACAAGCGGACTCGGGCCGAAGTGTGAAGAAATAATGCCATGGGAAATGAATACCAAGCACAAAAACCAAGATAGATTTAAACAAGTAAAGGAAAAACAACAACATGTGGGGCAAAGAAATAAAGTAAACCATGAGTCACAAGGAAGAAAGACCAGATGGCACCAAGAATGTAGTATGCATGAGACATGGGTCCCTCCTACTACAAGGAATAATCTGTGTGATCCTTTGTACCTACAAGTTGCAGACTCAATCCTGTCAATCTATCTAGATTGTCACCAGTCTATAGAAATATTCAAAATCATCAAACATAGAATTAGGAGTAAAGATAGAATTGAATTTAATACTTTTTGAAATCTTGGGTAAGATAAATTAATTATTTAATCTATTAGACGACCTTATTTTAAATAATGGAATGTTACAAATTGATTTAAATTTAGTTAAATTATTCAAACCTTATTATTTTATCCTTATTAAAATGGATGAAATAATTAATGATGAAAATTTGATAAATAGAAATATGACTAAGTTAATGATAACTTAATTGAGATATAAATCCCATCGTTAATGAAGTTAATTTTTAAATGGTAAATTTCCTTTTAGGGTAAAATTTTATTATTTAATTAATCAGGTAATTAAACAAGAAACCATTAATGGAATTATTATTGAAAAGAGTAAATGATGTTTATTCTTTGGTGGAATTATTTTAATATAAATTGATTAATAATAATTTTTGGACTTAAGTGAATCTTGGAAAGGAAATTAAGTGGATTAATAAACCTATTTCAAATTTAATTATTATTTAATTTATTTAACAAAAATCAATCTTGGGTTAGGTAATAACCTTTTTATTGTGTAGACCTTTGTAACCTTTGCGAGGGACATTGGCCATATCCATGCTCATAATAGAACTTAGTCACTGTCGGATACCGAAGGATTGTATCAAATCCTTTGATTATGTAAACTTGTGGATAACTTTTGTAAACCTAGTAGCCATCAAACTTATTGAATTGCAATGTTAGTTAATTAATTATTTAAAAAAAAAAATTGGTATGTTTTTGCCTTAGAATTTTTGGGCATGACAACTTGTTAGTATCAAGATGACACTGATAGCATGATTACAACATGGAACAAGGAACATAAACAATAAATTCCCACATAACAAAATAATCCCTCTATAAGACTGAGAACAACCTACGCCTCTAGTAAAACTTAGGAAACCACCAAACACAAGGAAAAAAACACTAATCTACCCTCTATATTAATAATAATATCTCTACAATATTCAACAACTTTATGAAACCACTATCCAAATATTCCAATGACAAAGAAGGAAACATAACATAATACGAGATACCTAATAAATAATAACTAGACAATAAATATTATAATAATTTTATTGTTTACCATATAATTTAAATAAAGAATAAATATAATAAACAAAATGAAACAATAATATAACATTACTTTTTAATTATTTAATCAAACTTTCTAAATAATGCTTTCAAGCTATCTTACCAACTAATTCAACTTTTGGAACAATACAATCATATCTATAAGCAACAATAAGAGAAAAATACAATCATATGTCAATTTTCCCTCCCTACACAAATATAATAATAAAAAATTGCTTCCAAGGCAATGAAATTCTCACTCAATTAGATTCATGACACATTATTAATTCAATAAACACACTTGTTAATATTCCAACTATACCTAACTACTTATGACACTTTTTGAATTAACAATGATATCACAAAATAATTATTAATACATTGAATCAATATATATTCCAACAAAACTATAGAAATATACACTAATTCCCCAAGTCACTGTTATACTTTTCCTAATACAATGACCTTTGTAACATATATTAATATATGTAAGGTAAAACATAAATTGATGGCCCCAAAAACTGTTGGAAACTGCAATTGAAGAAATTGTTGTATTGTCATTAATGTCAAACCTTAACTGGTAAGACTGTTGCTATCTAAGAAAGTACTATATCTATTTGATTGTTGAGAAGCGGATAGGCAAGGTTGGTAACAATAACACCTACGGAAAGGTTGAGTTATCTTGATACTTCAATTAGTACTTGATTATGTGGCACAATGATAAGACAAGGTATTGTTTATCTTAGTAAGAATGAAGACTAAACTGGTAGGCTTAACCGAGCAAAAGTGAAGATATCTAGTTTAAGCCGAGTGATGTTAGTGTCGACCGAGCTAGTATATGCTGAGTAAAATCAGTGTTGACCGAATATCAATTAATTTCTGAGGAAACATTTTTTGTGGTGACCGAGCTTTCTAATGAAGATCGAGGAGTTGAACACTATATTGACCGAGCGTTAGTATTTTGCATTTAAGGAAGAATTTAGATTTCCAGCTGACATAGTTGAATTCTTGGATTATGTAAAATATGTTGACTTTATTTATTGATTGTATGGAAGCATTTAATGCACTGTAAAACATTTTATTGTAAATCTATTAAGAGATTTGAGATATTTCTAGAAGGATAGACGAAGAACATAAAGTTGGAAGGATTCGATGAATCTGACCTAACCCTAAGATCTATGAAGGAGATTAAGCGACAAAAGATGTATTGACCTAATTGAGGAAAGTATTAAGGAAACCTAAGCATGAGGTTGAAAGATAGTGGATGTTGGAAGTATTGTTGATGTTATTGATTATCTAAGCAGAAAAGGTTGAAGGAGAAGTGGTGCAATTGCTTGAAGAGATTTTTGAGTAGATCAGTGATGGAGATGGAAAAGGTTCATAGTTAGTAAGCTAGCATATGTGTATGAAATTGGATCTGATATTTGCAAAGTGAGTTGTATGTTTCTCAGATCAATACTACTATTAATTTTTAACCATTGTATCAGTCAAAATCCTTTTAACAAAGGTTGACCTAACAGTCATTTGTATAAATCTTTTGAACAAGGTTGCATTCTAATGGGATGTATGTAAGTCCTATAACAAGGTGCACTTTTAACAGAGTGGTTGAAATCCTTTAATCGGGCACACTTGATAGTGTGTTTGTAACCTTTGACAGGGTTGGCTTTTCACATAGCTCACTTCAGAAGAGTGAAAATAATAGTAACATGTTACAAAGAGGTTTTTCCCAAATTGGGTTTCCACTATAAATCCTAGTGTTAATACTTGTTTGAATGTTTTGGTTTGAACATTTTTGTGTTTGACAAGTTAGATACTATTGGATAGTGGACTGCACTGTTATATGTTTATGTTATGCAATTAGTAATGACCGAGTAGCTGTTGGTTATTGGATCTGATTTGTTGAAGAGTTTTTAAGTTTATTTTATACATCTGAACCTGAGAACAACTGATTCACCCCCCCTCTTTGTTGTTCTAAATCATATTAACAAAAACTCAATTTGCAATAGCCAAGTATTATTTTATGTAGACAAAGTATTAGTATAGCCAATGCACAAACAATATAGGCATTCCTTCTTTCTGTGAAATCAAGCAAATGAAGACACAAGAAATATCAATATTAACTTCACAATTTACAAATTGAAAAAAAGCACAATAAAACCTTAAAACATTATTACATCATTACACCAACCATCATAAAATCTTATAAAATACCATAACTATTGTCCAAATGGAATTTACTTTTTCAATAGCATAATATATTACCATAAACAACTACAGGAAGATACAAATCAGTTTCAAGTAGCTTAATTCATGCCTCCATGAAGGAATACACATCAACCATATATATGTAAGTTTTTTTTTATCAAACAACTAGATTAATGTCTATATGAAAGGGATGCATAGCCACTTGTGCCTTGAACACAACCCAATTTCCAACAAATAAGGAAATCAACCAAGGAAAATGGCCTCAAAAACAAGAAAATGTAAAAACTAAACCAATATATATGCAACCCCTTTATCATGCCAGGTGATAATGAGGCATTTTCTTAGTAGAAAATTCAATATATTCAAGAGGATATTATCTTGTATTTAAAGTTAGAAGAGGAACCAAATAATGACAAAGAGAAAGGAAAAGAAAACATGATGAGAAGACTCAAATTCACACCCTTTCCAAACAAACAAATTAAATGAGCACTAAATAGATTTCTAAAATTATTTACAAAGATTATATGAGGGAAGTTCATCCATAAAAATGTACAAAAGTGGACTCACGAGAAATTAAAAATAGAGAGCCATAGTAATCAAACTTATATTTAAGTTCTAGAATGATGAAGAAAATAAAAATGCATACCTTAACTGAATAAAGAAATAAGAGATGAAATGATTAATCAAGTAAAATTTAGGGCTCTGCCAATCCACCATCTCAAAGTTGCAAGATAGACCCCCAATTTCCACTTCTCATTTTCTACCGCTCTACTCAAATACCATACAAAATACAAGCCACAACAGAAAAAGTGTCCAGTCTGTAGTCTCAACGCAAGTATAAAATAAAACCAAAAGCCCCTTAATTCTGTGTACAAGAAGAAGAAAGTAACAACCAAAAACCAAGATTGGGCACATTAATGGAAGGGTGAATGAGGAATGGTTTGAGGATAATGATAATATTAATGATTTATTAACCACCTAAGAGAAATGTGTCTAACATATTGTAAATGCAAGAGTAGAGGTAATTCCTAATGAAGAAAATGAATAAATGACACCATAATGAACAAAATACACATAACATGCTAAATTGAGGAAATACACTAGAATTTGGAAGGAAATCATTCAAGGAGACATAAAAACAAGACTTCCAATCTTAGTCAACCAAAATGACCACTAAATAAAGAATATAACAACCCATTTGCATATGTATACACAAGGTTACTTGTGTACACAAAATATCACAAACCATAAATAAATCATATAATACTAACATTAAAAATAATCATAACTAATCAATATTTAATATTACTTAAAAATATAACAGTCATCTTAATTACTAAATTTAATATTTAATTTGTAACATCATAATAAACAAGAGCTGTGTTACAACAGGAGTCCTGCCTAATAGGAAAGAAAATCATGATTAAGAAAAAAATTAAAAGACAAATTGACCAGTTGTAAGATAGAGTTACTTGACAAGAGGCATATTTACAGCTTAACACCTACAATAAATTATCTTGTGTAATCAGACAAAATGTTGCTAAATTATGTGGCTAGTTTGAAATGCATGTTAAAATATTACTTTCCACTTATTACTAAATCTTTCAATACAAATCTTTGATACTTATTGTTTACAATGCAAATAACTTATTATAATTTGATTTACTTAATCCTATTACTCTATTGTCTTTGAGGTTGAAAGTATCTATTGAAATAATGTTTATCTCAATGGCTGCACTAGAGATTTTCTATTTCAAGAATCTGTTGGATACATGAGACAAATTTAATACTCAATTCATGAGTTAAGGATCCAACATCGCATATTATAATTTCTAAAAAATCAAATTCATGGTTACATGCCCGATTTATATTTATTTATAATAATTAAGGCCTAGCCATTCAATGAAGTTTTCTTTCTTTTGGCATGTGCACAATTGTGGTAGGTATAGTCTAGACTAGTA